>CM077263.1:26295279-26470279 GCA_039654775.1 Spinibarbus caldwelli
CACATTTGAGCTTACTGTATCGCATCTGTATGTGCGTTGATCAACTGTAAATAAAAGTTCAAATTAAATCTGAATTTATGAATGATGCACTCATTTGTCGATCTCTTAATTCTCTGAAAAGATCAGGATGAGCAAACGACAAATGCTTTAAAAGGGTTGATGTGTTGCCTCTGTGGTAACATGATTTATAGCAACGCTTGCATACAGGTGCAGTAAGGTCAGTTCGTTCACATTTGTCATCTGTTTTGTATGCAAAGTAATCCCATATTTTACTTCTACTGTTATCATTATTAATTTCAGGCATGTTGATAGAGTTTCTGTTTGATCCATCGTATTGTTCTGTTGTCACATTTACCGGTTGCGCAGCAATTTGGGAAGCACTGCCACCTACAGGTGCACTTCGCAACAGCAGCGTATGAAATACCCAATTGAGCAAAATTATGATATCGTACCGTTTGAAATATAATATATACCGGTATTTTCCAGTACCGGTATACCGCGCATCCCTAGCGTGTGTGCGAGTGAGTGAGTGCGTGTGCGTGTGTGTGTGTGTGTGTGTGTGTGTGTAGAGAAGTAATAAGTCAACAGCAGTTTAACCTCTCTGGCTCATCCAGAGCTTCAGTAACATTACATTGAGTCACTTTACACTAAAGCCCTTCAGGGACTGAAGCTCCAGCAACACTTCAGAAATAGAAGCGCAGCCATTAGGAGCCAAACGCAGGGTATTTTCTGTGAGGGAATGCTGGGAAGCCATGGAGACAGCGGAGGGGTCAGCGAGAGCCAATCAGAGCCCAGCTCATGGCAGATTCACCAATAGAAGCTCACTAAACCAGACACTAAACAAACAGACATAATGCTGATTAACTGTTTATAGCAATGAGTATATAAAGACTAACCTGTGTGTGTCAAGTTATATCCAATCTTTGTTGTCATGACAACATAACTGCGGTAAAGCCTGTAAATGCAGTAACTTTCACAATCTGTTTACACTGGAGTGAATACCTGACATGTTTGCAAGCTGACTTAAATCAGCAGAAGAATTTTATTTTGTTGACCAGAAGAGTTATTTTAGTCTATTTGTGTCTGTAGATTTCAACTCTAATCCAGATCTTTAAAGATTTTCTTTTCTTACAAACACCAAACTTTACAGTTTTATTCCTCTCTATATTCTGAAGGTTTGTTCATATTTAATTCACAATGATTTATACAGCATGTCTGTTGACAGTATTTCCTAAGTGATAAAAAGAGAAATCCTAAATCCCCTCTGGAAAAACCTGTAATATCAACAAAATCTATTATGAATCTGGCTTAAAATAAATACTATATACCTAAATACAAATACGAATATATACATATATATATATACATACATACATACATACATACATACATACATACATACATACATACATACATACATACATACATACATACATACATACATACATACATACATACATACATACATACACACACACACACACACACACACACATATATACATACATATATATGAAAACTGGAAAATATATAAAATATAAACTAATTCAAAATATTAATAAAAACTGTAACAGTATCTCAATGATACTAAAATAACACTTTCTGAAATGTTTTATCCAAGTTCAGATTTCTGTTCTGGAAGGTTATGCAAATTATTGCATATTTATTTAGATAATACATCATTTTCAGATTTAAACAATTCACGGTTCACCTGCGGAGTCTGGATTTAAATAAAAAAATTTAATTTTTTTTTAAATTTTAAATTAAAAATTTAAACCTGGATATATGATGTATCTTCATTTTAAAAGTGTGATTTCTAGACCTGGAGAGGTCATAAATTAATTCAGTCTTACAAATCTGTGGCTGTTTTTATAAAGAATATACATTTTTCTAGATATGCCAAGCTTTAAAATATTTTACTGGGTAGAAAAAAAAAGACTGAAGAGTCGTGCAGATTCACTAGGGGCTCTGAATATCACTGTGGACACACAGGAGCCTCAGAGTCTGTAGGGTTATCTCTAACTCCAAACGCTCTGAAATAATAAAAACAGGCAAGCAGAGAGAGAGAACGTGTGGGCCGAACATCTTCTGACCTTCTGAGTTATATATGCTTCCAAACACTGATTCAATTTGCTAAAGACAGAGTCGGCAGAGACAGACAGGAGACCAAACCAGCAGAGAGATGTGTGAGATACGTGACTCACTCACAGACCTACAGACTCAAGACGTCTGAAAGACAGCAGACAGACCAAATGCGTCAGGAAAGAGCAGAACTCTCTGATGGGAAAAGAGGCCTTTAAATGTAAAGTGTGACATTTATGTGATGTGCTCTGAGAAACGCTCATTCCAGCCAAGCACACGCAGACAGATGTCACACATGCTTTCTGAAGCGTCCTGCAACACGCATTTAGTTCCTTAGAAGTTCAAATAGTCCACCTTTTACTGTCTGAAGAAACGTGATCGATTGTGGTCACGTGAATCTGAAACCTGTCAAATCACGCAGGCCTCCAGCTCAGATCCATTATCCATTCTGGACATCTGCACATTCATAAGGAGGAATTCGATAATAAATGAGAAATAACATTAAAATACTTTCCTGTAGCTCAAATAGTAGAGCATGGTGTTAGCAACGCCAAGATCGTGGGTTTGATTCCCAGGGAAAGCAAGAGCTGAAAAAATGTAAAAACTGTAACTTGAATGCTATGTAAGTCGCTTTGGATAAAAGCGTCTGCTAAATGCATAAATGTAAATGTAAATGTAAAATAAAATTCACTTCTTCGATTATATAATACTATATAGAAGTAATTTTTCATCTTTGCCAGTGAAATGTCTCTCCAATCCATTAAAAAGGCTCGTTCACCCAGAAATGAAATTTCTGCCATAATTGACTCTCTGATGTTGTTCCAGACCTGTATGACTTTCAACCATCTTTGGAGCACAAATGAAGATATTTTTAAATGAAACCCGAGAGATTTCTGTTCACAATTCATAACGATTCATCTCTCTCTCTGTCTATATATGCATATATATTCAAATGTCTTATATGTCCATACATTTTACACAAAAAGTTTTTCTGCAAATGTGACATACATGAATGTTTTTTATCTTGGATTGAAATAAATACATAAATAAATAAATAAATAAATAAATAAATAAATATATACACACTGAACAAAATTATAAACGCAACACTTTTGTTTTTGTCCCCATTTTTCATGAGCTGAACTCAAAGATCTAAGACTTTTTCTATGTACACAAAAGGCCTATTTCTCTCAAATATTGTTCACAAATCTGTCTAAATCTGTATTAGAGAGCACTTCTCCTTTGCCGAGATAATCCATCCACCTCACAGGTGTGTCTTAGGCTGGCCACAATAAAAGGCCACTCTAAAATGTGCAGTTTTATCACACAGCACAATGCCACAGATGTCGCAAGTTTTGAGGGAGCGTGCAGTTGGCATGCTGACTGCAGGAATGTCCACCAGAGCTGTTGCCCGTGAATTGAATGTTCATTTCTCTACCATAAGCCGTCTCCAAAGGCGTTTCAGACCGGCCTCACAACCGCAGATCACGTGTAACCACACCAGCCCAGGACCTCCACATCCAGCATCTTCACCTCCAAGCTCTCTAAGCTGACCAGCCACCCGGACAGCTGCTGCAACAATCGGTTTGCATAACCAAAGAATTTCTGCACAAACTGTCGGTAACCGTCTCAGGGAAGCTCATCTGCATGCTCGTCATCCTCATCAGGGTCTTGATCTGACTGCAGTTCGTCGTCGTAACCGACTTGAGAGGGCAAGTGCTCACATTGATGGCATCTGGCACTTTGGAGAGGTGTTCTCCTCACAGATGAATCCCGGTTTTCACTGTACAGGGCAGATGGCAGACAGCGTGTATGGCGTCATGAGTGGTTTGCTGATGTCAACGTTGTGGATCGAGTGGCCCATGGTGGCAGTGGGGTTATGGTATGGGCAGGCGTATGTTATGGACAACAAACACAGGTGCATTTTATTGATGGCATTTTGAATGCACAGAGATACCGTGACGAGATCCTGAGGCACATTGTTGTGCCATTCATCCACGACCATCACCTCATGTTGCAGCATGATAATGCACGGCTCCATGTTGTAAGGATCTGTACACAATTCCTGGAAGCTGAAAACATCCCAGTTCTTGCATGGCCAGCATACTCACCGGACATGTCACCCATTGAGCATGTTTGGGATGCTCTGGATCGGTGTATACGACAGCGTGTTCCAGTTCCTGCCAATATCCAGCAACTTCACACAGCCATTGAAGAGGAGTGGACCAACATTCCACAGGCCACAATCAACAACCTGATCAACTCTATGCGAATTGAGATTTGTTGCACTGCGTGAGGCAAATGGTGGTCACACCAGATACTGACAGGTTTTCGGACCCCCCCGGACCCCCCCAATACAGTAAAACTGCACATTTTAGAGTGGCCTTTTATTGTGGCCAGCCTAAGGCTCACCTGTGCAATAATCATGCTGTCTAATCAGCATCTTGATCTGCCACACCTGTGAGGTGGATGGAGTATCTCGGCAAAGGAGAAGTGCTCACTAACACAGATTTAGACAGATTTGTGAACAATATTTGAGAGAAATAGGCCTTTTGTGTACATAGAAAAAGTCTTAGATCTTTGAGTTCAGCTCATGAGAAATGAGGGCAAAAACAAAAGTGTTGCGTTTATAATTTTGTTCAGTATATATATATATATATATATATATATATATATATATATATATATATATATATATATATATATATATATAACACACACACATACAGGTGCATCTCAATAAATTAGAATGTCGTGGAAAAGTTCATTTCAGTAATTCAACTCAAATTGTGAAACTCGTGTATTAAATAAATTCAATGCACACAGACTGAAGTAGTTTAAGTCTTTGGTTCTTTTAATTGTGATGATTTTGGCTCACATTTAACAAAAACACACCAATTCACTATCTCAACAAATTAGAATACTTCATAAGACCAATAAAAAAACATTTTTAGTGAATTGTTGGCCTTCTGGAAAGTATGTTAATTTACTGTATATGTACTCAATACTTGGTAGGGGCTCCTTTTGCTTTAATTACTGCCTCAATTCGGCGTGGCATGGAGGTGATCAGTTTGTGGCACTGCTGAGGTGGTATGGAAGCCCAGGTTTCTTTGACAGTGGCCTTCAGCTCATCTGTATTTTTTGGTCTCTTGTTTCTCATTTTCCTCTTGACAGTACTCCATAGATTCTCTATGGGGTTCAGGTCTGGTGAGTTTGCTGACCAGTCAAGCACACCAACACCATGGTCATTTAACCAACTTTTGATGCTTTTGGCAGTGTGGGCAGGGGCCAAATCCTGCAGGAAAATGAAATCAGCATCTTTAAAAAGCTGGTCAGCAGAAGGAAGCATGAAGTGCTCCAAAATGTCTTGGTAAACGGGTGCAGTGACTTTGGTTTTCAAAAAACACAATGGACCAACACCAGCAGATGACGTTGCACCCCAAATCATCACAGACTGTGGAAACTTAACACTGGACTTCAAGCAACTTGGGCTATGAGCTTCTCCACCCTTCCTCCAGACTCTAGGACCTTGGTTTCCAAATGAAATACAAAACTTGCTCTCATCTGAAAAGAGGACTTTGGACCACTGGGCAACAGTCCAGTTCTTCTTCTCCTTAGCCCAGGTAAGACGCCTCTGACGTTGTCTGTGGTTCAGGAGTGGCTTAACAAGAGGAATACGACAACTGTAGCCAAATTCCTTGACACGTCTGTGTGTGGTGGCTCTTGATGCCTTGACCCCAGCCTCAGTCCATTCCTTGTGAAGTTCACCCAAATTCTTGAATAGATTTTGCTTGACAATCCTCATAAGGCTGCGGTTCTCTCGGTTGGTTGTGCATCTTTTTCTTCCACACTTTTTCCTTCCACTCAACTTTCTGTTAACATGCTTGGATACAGCACTCTGTGAACAGCCAGCTTCTTTGGCAATGAATGTTTGTGGCTTACCCTCCTTGTGAAGGGTGTCAATGATTGTCTTCTGGACAACTGTCAGATCAGCAGTCTTCCCCATGATTGTGTAGCCTAGTGAACCAAACTGAGAGACCATTTTGAAGGCTCAGGAAACCTTTGCAGGTGTTTTGAGTTGATTAGCTGATTGGCATGTCACCATATTCTAATTTGTTGAGATAGTGAATTGGTGGGTTTTTGTTAAATGTGAGCCAAAATCATCACAATTAAAAGAACCAAAGACTTAAACTACTTCAGTCTGTGTGCATTGAATTTATTTAAGACACGAGTTTCACAATTTGAGTTGAATTACTGAAATAAATGAACTTTTCCACAACATTCTAATTTATTGAGATGCACCTGTGTGTGTGTGTGTGTGTGTATATATATATATATTTAGTATATTCAAAAATATGCAAAAATATATTGGCAGAAAATATATTTGTACAAATATATTTTGAAACATTTTAGCAAATATATATTTTTTGCCCATTATTGTATATTTTAAAATATATTTGAAAATATATTTTTCACTGTATGAGAGAGAATTTAAAAAATTTCTTCATGTTTGTTTCACAGATGAATGAAAGTCTTATTAATGTTTGGAACGGAATGAGGGTGAGTAAATGACAGAATTTCATTTTTGGGTGAATGATTGCTTCAAATCCCTGCCCTATATTTTCTCTGTCTATATCCTGTATAAAGGACCATTTTCTCATTTGCAGGTTTCTAAGAATCTGAAGTTGTCACAGTCAGGTAAACTTCTACAGTGATGAACAGAAACTACAACAAATATCTAATCTGCATTCTCATTTGCCACAAGTGCAAAAGAAAAATCCATAATAGCGTTTCCATGGCATTCAAAAGAGGAAAAAAATAAAAGACTGACTGGTCAGAAGTAAGAAATCAGAAACATTAGTCAACTAGTTCTCTATAATTTAATGCCAAAGTAATGTAACACGAAGTATAGTGTTATGTACTTTTAAGCCGAAAAAAGAGAAAATCTTAGGTTAATGTTAATAACTGCATGCATTCTGTTTTCCTCAGAAATGCGTCACATTACGCAGGTAAAGCGGGTTCAGCGTGCAGAAACTCGTCACTCATGTTTTGACTTCACAAAGTGTGTAAACACTGATTCATACACAAGGCTGTTTGTTCAGCTCAGTGTCTCTGTGCTGCAAAACAGAGAGAAAAATAGGCCGATGTCTTTGAGGAGATTTCTCATGTTGCCTGAACACGTTTGAGCGTCTCCACAGATGCGTGTCCTCCACCAGACACAAGACACAGTCAAGACATCTGTGAGAGTGTGACCTTCAAGTGTCTGCCTGGCTCTGGCTGCAGTCTCCATGCGTCTGATAGGCCTGTGGGACTGATAGCTCTCTCACACACGGCTTCTACACGCAGCATCAAGAGACTATTATAACACCAGCATACGGGTGGACATTTGTTGCCATTAAAAATTTTAATTTGACTGAAAGTCAGACCGACAGAAACATCTAACAGAGTTTTGTCATTTACAATGCAATGCAATGCAAAAAATTAAATAAATTACATTTTCATTCAGCCCACGTGCCGTTTTTTCATATGGGTCTGAACAGATAAATTGCACACGGAAATTGGACCAAATTTCTGTGCCGAACATTGGTGTTGGTGTGAACACACCCTGTTCTTTAACATCTTGAAGATGTGCCAGTAAGATAAGTACCACTTTGCCCTGGCAGCCAGTGTTTAATGCTGCCTGTCGTGCGACGATAATGGTGAAACACACACACACACACACACACACACACAAAGAGATGGAGATCTACAAACTACACAACAAAGAGAAGAGCAGACACACACACACACACACACACACACACACACACACACACACACACACACACACACACACAAAGAGAGCAGGTGCTCAGAAAGACAAACACGTAATTATAGCGTGAAAATAAAGCAAGAATAACAGGAAACTCGTCCGTCAGACATGGGCGTAAAGACACGACTCCATACCTGAAACGCATTATTCCAAGAAAAAAAAATGACAACCTGCGCACATTCAAAGCTGTGATGTTCATGGTTATTATGGTTAACTGAAACTAAAAAAAAATAAATAAATAAAAAACATCTGCGTTACTTGAAATAAATGTTAACTGAAATGAAACTTATTTTATTTAATGTAGGCAACATTTATTATTTTTAAATACTTGTATGCTAAAACTAAAATTAATAACAAAATTATATAGGTATATTTAAAAACAACAAAAACTAATAAAAATGCGAGAAAAAAAACCAACTAAATTACTGCAACTTTAAAAATAACATGAAAGCAGAAAATATAAAGATAAAATTCAATTCAAATTCAAAAAAATATTAACAAAAATATATAATATAATATAATATAATATAATATAATATAATATAATATAATAAAATAAAATAATCACAATGATACTAAAACAATACTAAACAGTGGTGTTGTTACTGTTAATGAAAACCATTTATTTTGCCAACTAAATTGAATAAAATATAAATATTAGATAAAAAAAACTTCAACATTTTAACATTTTAGTTAATTGCCAAGGTGATATACATAACTTTAAGTACTAAAACTACTAAAACCAAAACTGAAATAAAAGTGAAAGCTAAATAAACATTTTTAAAAACTACAAAAAATGTCAAAAGCACAGAAAATTACTAAAACTTAAAAAAATAAAAAATAAAAAAAATGCTATAAAAGTATATTGACATTGTCAACTTTTCTAATTTTAAGTAAAATTGAGAAGAAAAAAAAAGCTAAATAGATTTATTTAAAAAAAAACTTATAAAAAAAAAAAAAAAAAAAAAAAAAAAAGACTTAATTATTGGAAAAAAAAATTATATTTAAAAAAAATTATGAAAGTACTGAAACCTAACCTAAAAATCAGAAGCTAGTTAAAAAGATGAATAAGTACTATAGCAGTATATAATAATGATGTGTGTCTGTGTGTGTGTGTGTGTGTGTGTGTGTACCGGAGCCGGAGGTGGTCATGTCGTAGATCAGGTCTTTGAGTGTGTGTGTGTGTGTGTGTGTGTGTGTGTGTGTGTACCGGAGCCGGAGCCGGAGGTGGTCATGTCGTAGATCAGGTCTTTGAGTGTGGTGCCCACTGTGATGAAGGGGTGGTCGATGGAGGGGTCCTCCTCGTTGGGCACGCGGTGGTGCAGGACTGAGCGGCTGTGGCAGATGTAGAAGACGGTGACCATCAGGAAACACACCACACACACGGGCCCCGCGATCAGGGCCGCGAATGCCACGGGCCCCAGCGCTGGCGGCTTCTGCGTCGGCACTGAACCACAGCACAAGAGGAAAAACATCAGCAACGCATGCTCTACAAAACACTTCATGCAACGACAATTCACCAAATACTGGGTTGCTTTTTAAATATAGATAAAGGTATCACTTTTTGAAGACCTTTTTAAGAACAAACAAAGAAAAGGGAACACAATATATCAATATGGTCTCTAAATATAAATGTCTTGTATTTCAAATGAAAAAGTAATTTTCATTCCTCATTGACAGATATTTGTTGTTCTTTTAATCATAAACTTAATAAACATTTTGCTCAGTTTATCAGAAAACAAGACTTTATTTCTTCATTTTGCACTTCAAATAAATGTATCTTGATTTATGGATGTTTAGATATTTGTACTGGAAAACAAGACCAAAATACTGAGGAAGATATTCAATTTTTTCAGTGTGTGCAACATTAAATGGCATGACTTTATGAAACTGAGACTTTCTGCTCTGATTTAAGAACTTTAAGGCGCTAAGTTGTGGAAATTAAAACTTTTTAAGACCTTTGTTAAGGGATACAAGGAGACACAAGCAAAATGACTGAATTTATTAGAATACAAAAAGTACTCTACACTAGATTAAATATTTCAGCTTAAAACTTCAACATTTAATAGTTTAATAGTACTTTAGACTGTATTCATTTTGAAGAGTTTACGTTGAATTAAATTTCAGACAGTTTATTGTTAGAGCAAAATACCAGTGCTCTTATTTAATAAAATCAAAATCTTCTGAAGTTTAATAATCACATTTGGCCGTATCATGATTCCTGTGCTCCAATCTCAATATATAATATATCAATATATTTTCATATATACAGTGCATCTAAAATCAGACTAAAATATTGGATTAAAACTCTTATTTAAACCTGAAAATAAAAGGTTTTTGGGTTTTGTAAACAAAGAAGCGTAAAAAAAGGAAAGAGTAAAACACAAAATGGAAAGAATGCTAATGGTGACTTGTTTGGATGCGTTTCTTTGTTTTTAATCTTGAATCTGTTTATGAGATGTGCTGTAGATGTTTTATCGTGGGAAGAGACGTCAGAAACTCTCGTGTGTACAGCACTGCTCCACAGTCATCAAAGCAGCACTTTCACAACAAAACCAGCTCTAAAACACGACTCAAGACTTCACATCAGCTGCTGCAGACTAGACACTATTGTTTGTCTTTTTTAAAGAGCTGTGCTCGTTTTGTCTAATAATAGGCTGTAGTTTTTATCCTGACAGGCTGTGTTCTTACATTCATATTTAAATATTTATATGTATGAATTGTTCATGTATGGGTGTTGCATCATGTCTAGCTGTTTTTTTTTTTTTGACATTATTATTATTTCTTGTGATGATTTATGCTAACTGACCACATCCCGATGCTGCTGCTGAAGTATGAACACCAGATGCACAGAAGGGAAAAAGATCATTATTTTCACAGAAATGCTATATTTGGATCTACAGAATGCAGCAAATATTGTTTATTTGTCTGTGAAACATATGCACCATTTAGCCACGTAACTCATCTAATTTACTGCATTTGCTGCTTTAAAAGGATCTATTATCTTTAAGATTGTTTCTGCAGACCTCCATGTATGTGAGTGACTCTTACATATACAAGAAAAGCCGACAATAAATGAGCTGTCTCAGAAGATTTTACAAACACATTCATGCACAGACAGAGTTCAGCTGACTGCGCTCAGGAACAGCCCACTAGTCTTTTATCAACAAATTCATAAAAATGTTTATTTTTAAAATTTATTTTCAGTAAATGAAATAAAGCTGGAATAATATAAAATAAATATTAGTATAATATAAAATATTACATGAAAAACGTATAAATTATAATATAAAAAATAAATATTAGATGAAAAACTTTGAAGTCAACATTTCTAACTCTTGCTTAAGTTGAAAGTTTAGGGTACTGAAAATAACCAAACCAAAACAAAACTAAACTAAATTAAATTAAAAAAACATATCAGAGATATTGATGAGATACAAAAATATTTAAAATAACAATAATAAAAGTTAATAAAATAATGTCAAAATACTAGCAATACCTAAATACTATAAACTAAAATAAAACTATGAAACTATAGTAATAGTAGTATATCAATAGTACTAAAATAACACTGTGCCCAGCTGAATGAGAAGAAAATGTGGCCATACTCTCAGAAGTTACATAAAGGCAGCCAATCAGATGAGAGATTTCCAGACACAGGAAGTGTTGAGGTCATTGTGTGATTGGTCAGTGAACAGACTGCTGGCCAATCAGCCAGTGACCTGCTCCAAACAGACCACTCTGACAGTGAGAGGAGCTGCAGAGCACCAAACAAACATGCTCTGTATCTGTGTGTTTCATTACACTGCTGTCCATCATTCAGGTTACATCTCGACTGAAGACACACAATGAGCCTTTGTTACGGCTGTTTTTCACAGACACACTTGAGTCAGCCTGAGCATTTCTTCTGAAGCCTCGTAACTCTATCATTTCATTTCTCAAGACGTTCCCACAGACGAGCGTCTAGACGCATTCCAGCAAACAATCACCAGTGGATTTCCGTTACATCCACACAGGACGAAAACAACAAAAATATCTGCAAGCAGAAGGAAGGCTGAGGACAGAAAACAGACACATCTGCTGTCTTTACATGGAGGCCTGAGATCGAGCAGAGAAGCGCTTCTTCAGACGAAAGTCAAGCTAACTGCATGTGTGTGAGAGAGGCAGCTCTGGTTGTTCTCTGTCAGACAGCACTGGGGTTTATGTGAGATGTCAGCATAACAGCTTAATAACAGAGACGTCCTGAAGGCTTTCTCTGTGGAGCTGAAGTGTTGTGTTCAAAGATACAGGTGCTGACAGCATCTTCAAGCTATTAACTCTATAAAAAGAGAGAGTCGTTGGGGATGTGAACATTAACAAGAGTTAATTATAGACATTTAAACAACCGGTCTGCAAAAAAAACATATACTCACTGGACTTTATGCTAATCACATGTGTTTAGAAAAACGTCTCAGTGATTTTTTGTCCGCATGGTGAAAGATCTAAGATTGTTTTGGATGCCACTGGCTGTCACTGAATGGACAAAAACACTGAGACCATTTCCAAAGTATCTTGTCTGTTTTTAGCAGAAGTCAGTCAGTCATACAGGTTAGATGACAGAATGAGCATTTATAGCTGAACTAACACTTTACACACTTTAGTATGAAACACAAGTTTCAAAGCTCTTTCAGGAATGGTATTGCTAATATTAGGAGTGCATGATTTAAGTAAAAAATCTAACCGCAATTTATCTGATAGAAATTGCATTTATGAATTAAAATGCAACATAAAAAAGAGCTGCACAGTTTGGATAATTTTTTTGATTACATATCAATCTGGCTATAGAATAATAATTGTTGTTGTTTTATTTGATCTCTTTTTTTTCATGTATTATTCTTATCAATGATAAATTATTATTATTACTACTATTACTACATAGCTGGGTTTTTATTAAGTAACAACAAAAAGTAATCATAATGATAATAATAAACAATAATAACAATAGTTATTATTTTTATTACTAGTAAATATCAATAAAAAAATACTACAATAAGAAATATTATTATTCAGTGTTTCCCACAGGACTTGTGGCGGCAGGTGACGTCACATTAATTTGCATATTTATGATGTCATTGCGTCAAGTTTGCACTCAGACTGCATTTAGATCTGTTCTACTGTCACATACTGTAATACACCTGAATGCCCAATAAAGCTGTTCACATTATATTTCCTGTTGTCATACATAAAACAAGTATAAATAGTAAACACGACCCATTAATACTACGTTAACCAGGAATCACTCTCACTATACTCCTTAAATCCTGATTTATAATCGCGAAATCGTCTGATAAAATCAATATACATCTAACTTACACTAAAAAGCGGTTTTGGCTATATTACTGTTTTGTCTCATTCAGCGCACTGCCTGCGTCTGAGTAACAAACTATGACCATATTATAACAGACCAATTATGTTCATATTTAAAAGTCCAAATGGTCAGTAAGTGACAGGTGCTTGGAAACGCTGTTTTGTAAATGATTTATCACTGCACAGAATAGACGCCAGGAAAGTCAGACCTCGCGCTCGCAGATAAAAAATAAAAATAAAATAAAAAAAAGTGTAAGAGGAAAATAATAGTAATAAAAACAAAAATGTGTCACCAAATATACTTGGCCAGGTAAAGTCTATGTTTGGGAAGCACTGCTATTGTAATATTTTTACTGTGAAAAAAATTTGAAGAAAAAAATAATTTTACATTTTACTATTTATAATTGTCTTAATTTCTCTCTTTTTCAAACATTAAACCATCACGTTTATATTTTGGCAGAAAACCTGTTGGAGCTTTGACAGCATCTCTATTGTTGACAACAGCTGGATTATGAATGCTCTTCACGGTGTTTGTGATGATGGCTGGAGTGTGTTGTGTTTTAAATGCACGTTATAAATCAGAGCCAGAGCTGAGATGAGTTCATGTTGAGAAACAAACGATGACAAACATGAGCTGCTGATGCTGAACACAACCTCTGCACTTTCAAACCTGCAGCAAGATATTCACTCAAATCACAGCCAGACACGCACACACACTTGAATTTGTGGTTTACGGGGACTCTCCATAGGCGTAATTGTTTTTATACTGTACAAACTATATTTTCTATCGCCCTACACCTAAACCTACCTCTTATAGGAAACTACTGACAATTTTTGAATTTCATAAAACCCATTTAGTATGTTTTTTAAGCCTTTTGTTTTACGGGGACACAGGAAGTGTCTTCATAAACCATGTTTACGTTGTAGTACCCATGTCATTATACACATTTGTGTCCATATATACCATATATACCAGTACACACACACTCACACACACACACACACACACACACACAAGTGAGCACACTCAGACTCGTATTTGTAAATATTAAGCCGCAAAACAACTATTTAAATATGAATTCTGTGTGTCTCTGTGTTAATGAATGGCGCAGACGCGCGGTTTTCTTTACTACTGGTACTGAAGCACGCGTGATGCTTCCGGTGATATTAACGTCTGCTGGACATAAATGAACAACATCTCCAGAACTTCTCTGAGAGTCACTTCATTTGAGTAAAACTATCCTCATATCATATACACACTGAAATGTAAAGGTATTCACGGCAACCCGTCAAAATAAAAGTTTGGTTTAACTTAAAGACATTGCGGCAGAAAATATATTACTATTTTTCAGTAGTATGTATGTAATAGGCTACTACTACTACTAAAATTATTAAAACCTTATTTTTAAGGAATAATCTGACAATATTTCTTAATTGTTTTAATTGTAATATTAAATACCCTTTATTTTCCAATAAAGTTTAATTTTCATTAATGAAAAGATAAATGAACATTTTATGCCTTAAAAAAATGTAAATACACAACAGAATTTCTGAGGGGGAACAAATCATAAGGCTATTGTAAGAATAAATGAAACTTGTTTTTATGATTTCAAAAAAATTTGACATGCTAAAACAGAATTTGGTAACAATAAAACATAAGGTTGGGGAAAAAAAACATTTCATAGGGCCCTAAACAAGTAATTTTTGTAAAACTTTTAATAAATTGATGTTAAATTGTTTAAGTTTCATGATTTTAATTAATTAGACATGCTTTTTGATTAATAAAATGTAATTTAACCATAAAAAAAAGTCTAGAAAAATTAAAAGGACCAAAAACAAAACAAACAAACAAAAAAAAAAAAAGCTGTAAACCTAGGAGAAACACTGTATACCAGAACAACACTACACACACACACTCTCTCTCACACATACACACACACACACACTCTCTATCTCACACAAACACTCTCTCACTCTCACACAAACACACACTCACTCTCTCACACTCTCACACACACTCACACAAACACACACTCACACAAACACTCTCTCACTCTCACACAAACACACACTCACTCTCCCACACTCACACTCTCACACAAAAACACTCTCTCACTCTCACACAAACACACACTCACTCTCTCACACTCTCACACACACTCACACAAACACTCACTCACTCTCACACAAACACTCTCTCACACACACTCTCACACTCACAAACACACTCTCTCACTCTCACACAAACACACTCTCTCACACATTCTCACACAAACACTCACTCACTCTCACACAAACACACACTCACACAAACACACTCTCACACACTCACACAAAAACACTCTCTCACTCTCACACAAACACACTCTCTCACACACACTCACACAAACACTCACTCTCACACAAACACTCTCTCACACACACACACTCACACACTCTCACACTCACAAACACACTCTCTCACTCTCACACAAACACACTCTCACACACTCTCACACAAACACTCACTCACTCTCACACAAACACACTCTCACACAAACACTCTCACACAAACACACACTCACTCTCTCACACTCTCACACACACACACTCACACAAACACACTCTCACACACTCACACAAAAACACTCTCTCACTCTCACACAAACACACTCTCTCACACACACACACAAACACTCACTCACTCTCACACAAACACTCTCTCACACACTCTCACACTCACACAAACACACTCTCTCACTCTCACACAAACACACTCTCTCACACACTCTCACACAAACACTCACTCACTCTCACACAAACACACTCTCTCACACACTCATTCATGGAGTCTGACCTGGGAATGCGTTGGGGTCGGGGTTCTTGTTGCACCAGTCGGTGTCGCAGCACATGGGGAAGACGCCGGTGTCGTGTTTGGCGGAGGGAGCGCAGACGAAGGGCCGGTCGCGGGGGATCAGCTCGTTCTCGCTGATGCACCAGCTCTGCTGTGTGGTCACTCCGCCGGATTTAGTGATGGACACGTAACACAGGCCGTCCGTGGAGCACGTGTGGTTCGGGCACCGGTGACAGTAGCACTGTAAGGCTGAACACACACACACACACACACACACACACACACACACACATCAGCATCTCACAACGAGAAGAAAACCAGGCTTGCTCATTTCATCAACTGTTCATTTGGTGTGATTAATCACGGACAAAATTCCATAACAAATGTTACTCTGGACCACAAAACCAGTCATAAGGGTCAATTTTTTGAAATTGAGATTTATGCATCAGCTGAATAGATCATCTTTCCATTAATGTATGGTTTGTTAGGATAGGACAATATTTGGCTGAGATACAACTATTTGAAAATCTGGAATCTGAGGGTGCAAAAAAAATCAAAATATTGAGAAAATCACCTTTAAAGTTGTCCAAATGAAGTTCTTAGCAATGCATATTACTAATCAAAAATTAAGTTGATATATTTACGGTAGGAAATTTACAAAATATCTTCATGGAACATGATCTTTACTTAATATCCTAATGATTTTTGGCATAAAAGAAAAATCAATAAATTTGTATTTATGGCTATTGCTACAAATATATCCGTGCTACTTAAGACTGGTTTTGTGGTCCAGGGTCACATATGCATTTAACACAGCACCCCGTCCAGACCGGTGTGTCATCTTACATTGATGAACATGATGCAGGACGACTGACTGCGTGATGGAGTCTGTCAGAATGCAGTTATATGAGCCTACAATTCAAGATATGAGTGCAAAGAAAAAATAAAATAAAATAAAATAAAATAAAATAAAATAAAATAAAATAAAAAAAAATTAAAAAAAAAAATCACAAATCAAATCAAATTTCTGAAAGATCATGTGACACTGAAAACTGGAGTAATGATGCTAAAAATTCAGCTTTGATCACAGGAATCAATTACAGTTTAAAAGACATTCACATAGAAAACAGCTATTTTACATTGTAATAATATTTCACAATTTTTACTGCATTTTTGCTCAAAGTAAATGCAGCCTTGCTGAGCAGAAGAGACTTTCAGAGACATTAACCCCATGCATTTGATGCACGTGTGTAATTTGCATGTGGCACAGACGGGTTCAGGTGAGGAGATTTCTGCTGCTGATCTGTCTGAAAAAACCCTTCAGCTGCAGCCAGTCTGTGACGACAGTGTTTGCTCTCTCTCACACACAGTCACTCACACAGTCACTCTCTCACACACACACACACACACTCACTCACTCACGTCAGACAGTATCAGCCCACTCACTCCGGTTCACTCACAAGATCACAACAACACACGTCAAAAACAGAAAATGTGTGAGATGGGTGCAATGACTGTACATCCTGTATTTGGGCTTACAGTCTATTTACAAAAACAATTATTACTTTATAAATTATTAGCAGCAGCAGCAACAACAACAACAACATTAAGACTTTTGATGTTATTATTATTATTATTATTATTAAATATGGTATTTAGTTTAATATTGGTTTTATTAAATTCTAATAAGCTTTTATATGAAATATTTTATATATTTATTATACATATTAAATTTTAATATGTATTATTAATAATAAGTAAAATAAACATGTTATTCATTTAATACATATTACGTTATTTATAAAATACATTTTAATATTTATTATTTTAATTTAATTAAATTTGAATTAATATGAATAAACTGTGCATTATACTTACTGTTTATTATTATTATTATTATTATTATTATTAAAGATGTTATTTAATCTTTCATTTATTTTAATCAAATATTAGTACATTATAATTGTTTTGTATTTAAAAACTCATGAACTTTTAATTATTTAATTATTAAAATAAAAATATTTTATTAATATTAAATAAAGTTTAATAATAATCAAAGATGACAACTATTATTACTATTGCTATCAATGTTGATGGGGAAAAACATTTTTAATTTACTATTATTGCTGTTGTTTTGTATTAATTTTTGTTTTTTGTAAAGTATATTCTTAATCATCAAGCATTCTAAAATTGAACAGAAACAATATAAAAAACAATTATAGGTTAAATTTCTAGAAAAAGTAGGTATATTTTGCTACTACACCACTGATATTATGATATAAATCTAGTCAAAGTGCGATCAGCACACGACATTATCACAGTCCTGTCATGAGGAAAACACATTAACCTCCATAAATTCATCTAATAACAGCATTACAGTGAAGGAAGAGCTCTTTGCCTAAATTTCTCTGAATTTTGAGCAGTAAGTCTGCTGTGATGTAATATGGTGTTGATCTGGCCTCTCAGAGAGCAGATAGACAGAGAGGAAGAGAGAATTACAGCCGTTACGTGAGTTTGGGTGGAACACGACTGAAAACCACAAACTATAGTAAAACCAGCACAGCATATCTGAGCGTCTAGACGCCTGTGAGCGCCACAAACACCAGACGCTTTCAGTATCATTTTCCCTCAGAGCAATCAGGAACTTCACATGAGCTCTGCTGCTTACGGAGCATGCAAACACAAACGTGTCGCGGGCAGCAGACTGGTCTGCGGTCAGTCTAGTGTTCAGACACAAGATTCACACACCACCCGAATGTTTCTGAGGAAAACTCAGACAGATAGTAAATCTGGAAGCTTTCAGCACATGAACACAAGGAAAACAGCTTAGAAAACTGATAAACATCATGAGAACTGACAGACCAGATGAGAGCTGTGGATCTGATTACACATCAGACTGACCCATCCACTGGTCAAACCCCTGTAAAACATCACCCTACTCTACACTACTAGGTCCAGAATGTTGAGATGTGCAAAACAAGATTTCACAAACTGACCCGTCGGTGGTTCGCATGAATAACTATTCAGCATTAAGGAGATCTTACATAATAACTAGACTGGTTTTGGGTTCATCTGAGCCTGAAAACACACATTCATTCAAACGGTTGGACGACGAAACTTAAAAAATAAAAATCAACGGCCAAAGGAAAATACAATTAAGGAATAAACCACAAATCAGGGCTCGCAAAATTTCAAAATCCCTGGTAGCCCTTCGGGCAGGTACTCTTCAGATTTTGGTAGCCCGAAAATTAATTTAACTAGCCCCCAAAAAAAAAAAAAAAAAAAAAAAAAAAAAAAAAAAATAATAATAAATATATATATATATATATATAATTTTTTTTTTAAATATAGAAGTCTAAATGTCAATCAAAAATATTTTCACTACACAAATATCAACAAATATGAAGGAAGGAATTATTATTTCAGTATTTACAGGGTATCTGCAGAATTTTTAAAAATAAATATAAGGCAATTTATGACCCATTTTAAGAGCTGCACAAGTAAAATGAACACAGTATGAGCGGGGTTGGACAATGTCTATGGTAGCATACAGTATTAAGTCATAAAATTACATGATTTACAGTTCATATACAGGTTTTCACAAAAACAAAAATCTTATACAACAGCATTTCAGCCTTTAGACCATTTTTATGAAAAGGGATAAATCAAGCATATAAATTATTATATTAATTTAAAACGAATAAATATTACGGTCTTGATTGTTTAGATTTTTAGAAGGCACATTATCTTCTTTCTCATTTACAACTCTATGTGTTTGCTGCGTAAAAACATGGGTCGATATTTTCATTAATCTGACCATAAACAGCAAGAAAGGCTTATTGGAAATGCAGATTCATTCTCTGCCACGAGGTGGCGCTTTAGGAGCGGCTTAATACAGCGGTTTCTCTCAGAGAAACTCCCTGTTAGTGGCTGAACACAAAGCAGCACCGTCTGCGCTCATAAACGCTGCTTTATCAGGCATTATAGATAAGATGAAATAAAAATGCCAACGACACATTTCTGAGGACAGTCGGTTCTCTTCAGATACATTCACATAAAGACATCTGCGCCGCGTTTTGACTTGAAACCTGCAGCGCTCATATTTATTCAATTGCATCATTGACTTTTGAAGTTTAATCCAGCTGTATCGCCATTCTTGTCTTTCCGTCCCCAACTGTAAGACCTTTTGAAATTATAGTTAAGACATTTCTTATACCATTTAACGTATTTAAAACTTTTTATGGCCTTAAGTTTAATACAACTAAATTGAAGAGTTTTTAAGGACCCGCGGGAGCCCTGTATTTAAGGTAGCCCGTCGGGCAGGGCATGATACATTTGGTAGCCTGACTGGAAAACACAATAGCCCCGGGACGTCGGGCTAGCGATTTTGCGAGCCCTGCAAATGGATTAATCAAAACATTTAAAATATAGCTACATCACAAATATGGAAACTCATTTCTGCCATGGAGAAAAAAAAAAAGAGAAAATTTGTAATATATATATATATATATATATATATATATATATATATATAAATAAATAAATAAAGGTAATTGCAGCATCTAAAGTCAGAGAAGAGCAACATCTAAACTCAGAATTAAGACAGATATAAAGCCATAGAAATCATAACTGCAAGCAAAAAAATATTTTAATTTTAAAATATTTATTTTTACCCTGTGGCAGAACACAGGAAAACAGAATTGCACAATATACACTCAAAATTGCTGTAACATTTTTCCATCCGATGGTGGAGACAAGCTTTCTTAAAAAGACATATTCAAAGTGTTTAATTCATGTTTGAAAATAGTTAAAGTAATAACTCATTTTTAAGTGTAATGTAATACATTTAAAATAAGAATTATAAAATTATTATATATATAGTAATGCATTTTATTGTTACATTTAACAAATGAAGCATGAATTAAATTTAATTAAGAGTTTAAAATGTCTATTTATTTAGACAGTGATTTATTTATATTTTTTTAAATAATACACTGATGATTCATTTCTCCATTTTATTTTTAAATGCCACTCATTTTATTTTAAAAGCACTGCATGCTGTCAACATGTTACTTAAAGTACCAATTAAATAATCAAAATCAAAGCTAATTAAAAAACCTAGTCAACCTTATTAATTTACTGCTCGTCCCATCTCTCCTAGAGACAATAATAGAAACACTAAGAATAAGGCAAGACACTTTAATAAATGGTTTTGCGGCAGAATCTTAACATTTATGTGGATATCTTGGTTCACAGCTCCACATACGCAAGGCTTATCGTGCAATTGTTCACAAGTGCAAAAAGCCTTCAGAAGGTTCTCAACGCTCCATATAATAATCAGGGGCTTTCTATCGACAAACACACAAATGGCGAATACGAACAAACACGAGCAGTGATGTATAGTCAGTGTTGAGCAGAGATGAGGCAAGTCGGATAAACAGCTGCGCTCTCACTGCATTCACTTCCATTTGCAATCCAGAGCGCTAGGATTATCCTCCGCTACTTACTTAAGAAAAGAAGAAACCTTGAAAAAGCTGAGTACGTGTATGAAATCCAAAGGCAGCTGGACTCGAGCTGTTTGAATTCCTTGTGCTGCTCAAGGTTTCTCTATTCTCTCAAGCAGCCTTGAACACGGAGCAGTTACTGCGAGTCATTCCAAAAGCATTTCTTGAAAAATAAGCGACGTGGGTTTGCTAGAACACAAAAGGGAAAGGAGATGTAAGCGTGTGCGTCCCGCTGATGCTGTTCAGGCTAAAAAATCCCTACGATATCGCCGCTAAATGCAATGCTTTTAACCGAACCAAAAACAAAACAAGCACAAAATAAACTAAAAACAAACCAAACAAAAGAAGCACAAAATAAACCAAAACAAGAAAAAAAAAAAAAATCCAAAAACACACAAAACAAATAAAAAACAAAATAAACCAAACCAAAAACTAAAGTATAAAATAAACCAAAACAAGCACAAATTAAGCCAAATAAATAAATAAATAAATAAATAAACAAACAATACAAGCACAAAATAAACAAAAACAAGAAAAAAAAATTCCTTTATGAACAAATGCTATGATTGAACAAACCACACCAAAAACAACAAAAGTATGAAATAAATCAAACTAAAAACAAAACAAGCACAAAATAAATCAACAAGAAAAAAATATATAGATATCGAAAAAAGCACAAAACAAAAATCAAAAAACAAATTAAACACAAAATAAACCAAACAGAAACTAGACAAGTGTAAAATAAACCAAAAAAACAATACAAGCACAAAGTAAATCAAAACAAAACAAAAGAAGCACATAAACCAAGCACAAAAAAAAAATTTAAAAAAGTAAAAAAACAAACCAAAAAGTCCTTTATGAACACGTTTTGATTGAGCAAACCAAAACAAAACGAGTATGAAATAAACCAAAGCAAACGAAACCAAAACAATACAAACACAAAATAAACCAAACCAAAATAAGCACAGAACAAATGAAAACCAAACAAAAACCAAACAAAACAAACAACAAATATTTTTAAAAAAAAAAATAAATAAATAAAAACATGTATATATATATATATATTTTTTTTTTTTTTTTTTTTTTTTTGTCGGGTGATTTTTAAGCCCTTATTTTCATGTACCAGCAGGAAGCGAAGAGAAACACAAAACATAGGCTACATCTGTAAGATTATACTTGTTTTGATTATTTGTGCGTCTCTACGTCTGACAAACAAGAGCATCACATTTCCTTCATACAATCTCACCCCAAACAATCCTTTACACTCTGTTTTGTGCTATAAAGCTTACAATGAAGGAATGTAATACATGTAAAGTCCTCTCTAGAGAGTAATGATAGTCTCATGATTCTGCAGATTTGCTGATCTATATACGGTAAAACCTCTCGAAATGGAGTCCAGCTCCAAACTGGAGGTGTAAGCAAGCGTTTCTCTTTGTCTGCACCGGCTCTCCTTTGTTCCAGCGAGTCTGTCAGCAGCCGCAGGTAAACACAGCCGAGTCAATGAGTGCAGCGCTAATAACAGCCCTCACAAATTCATATGTATTTATACAGCCCAGCAACAGCAGAGCTGCCACTGTAGCAAAGACATGGCCTTATTCATAAGATGCGTTTATTTACGATGACACAGGTGGCTGATTCTCGGAGGAGAAGGACGCCTTGTTGAACGTCTCAAGGCTTTGCCAGCGGCTCTTCACGTGTGCTTTACAGACAGAGAACAATGTCTGCTCGCACAGGAATATCAAACACAATCTGCTGCTGATGCCACAGACAGGATATTTTGTCTGCTGGAAATACACTGACACAAGGCAAACCAGTCTAAATGAATGTCTTGATTGCATACGGTACAGGAAAAACAGTTTAGTGCGGCCAGAACCCGTCTAAACCCAGCTGAACATTAACAGCAGTGAGGCAGACTAGTGTTTGCATGTTTAGTTTCCATATTTAGCAGTGGTGTTTTAATTAATGTGCTGTGCTTTAGCTGCTAGACAGCCTGGACGGGAAAAATTCCTCCACATATTGTTATTGTTTAAAAGTTTGTGTTTTTTTAAACTAAATTAATAGTTTTATTCAATCAAGGATGCATTAAATTGATTGAAGCAGCAGTAAAAGACATTTATAATTCTATTTCTATTTCAAATAAATGCTGTTATTTTGAATTTTCTATTCATCTGTGAATCCTGAAAAATAAAATGCATCACAGTTTCCACAAAAATATTGTGCAGCACAACGGTTTTCAACATTGATAATAATCAGAAATGTTTCTTGAGCAGCAAATCAGCATATTAGAATGATTTCTGAAGGATCATGTGACACTGAATACTGGAGTAATGATGCTGAAAATTCAGCTGCGCATCACAGAAATAAATTACAGTTTAACAGATATTCACATAGAAAACAGCTGTTTTAAATCTGAATAATATTTCACAATTTTGCTGTATTTTTGATCAAATAAATGCAGCATTGGTGAGCAGTAGAGACATTCAGAAATATTAAAAAAAAAAAAAAAAAAAAAAAAAAAAAAAAAAAAAAACTTACCAACCACAAACTTTTGAAATGTACTGCTTATGTACATTCCAATATGGTTTACAATTTCCAATTCAAATTCCTGTGATCTGTAGCTAATTTAATTCAAATTCTAAATCAATTTAAATGGAAGCCAATTCTCCACTTCTATATTTTGCCTGACATGTATTAGGAAGTAGGGCTGCACAATACATAGTTTCAGCATCGATATCGCGATGTGTGCATCCGCGATAGTCACATCACAGGATGTGCGATGTTTACTTATGTACGCACGAAACTGTCAAAACGCATGTCTCTGCAGGTTGCTTATGGCTTAGGTGAAGGTAACTATCGAGAAAGTAAATGGATAGTATTGGTTCACAGCAGTTTAATGTTCCTGAGGCTTTCTGTGTCATGAATATTAATCAAATTACAAACGCAGAGAAAAATCAGTTTTGTAGCTTTACAGATTTATTAGATTTAATTTATACAGTGTTATTTTAGATTTGATTATTCAATTTCTTTACCTGAATACTGTCAGACTTACCTGAAGAATATAAAGCACTGTTTATTTCATTTGTATAATTTTTCTATTATATTTATCTATGTTTGTAGTTTGCTTATTTTCTATGCTGATTTATTCACCTACAAAATCACCCCAATCATTGATTATTTTTTTCCAAATAGAGCTGTTCGAGTCATCTGGTGATTTTTATTTTTTTCATATCGCAATATATAAATCGCAGAAGAAAAAAAATAACGCAATGTGAGTTTTTTCCAATATCGTGCAGCCCTATTAGGAAGGTAAAAAGAGTCAATCATGATTTCATGTCGACTTCACAGAAGATTAACAATGTTTTCAACATGAATGCATCTGAGCAGAAGGATGACAGGAGTGTAATGTCTCAGTGGATCATGCTGAGATCTGCTGGCTTTCACCCATCGATTGCAGCATACAGACAGTCTTCAAACATCTTCACAGCTCCATATATCACCAGAATGAAACACTACAGACAAAGATCTGGATCCGTCGTCCAGCATCTGACTATCAGCCTGAGCGGATCCTTGCGCAGTTCACAGCCGTGTGTAAACACTGACTCAGAGTTTGCTCTCAATCTGCTGGAGGACGCCGGCGCTCCACAGACAGGGCTATTTTGGGAAGGGCCAGCAAACTGAGATGGGTGCTGCCCTGAGGCGGAGCGGGACAATGATTCACACCACCAAAACAAAACCTGCAGCCAAAATCAACCAGGGATTGACTGAATGTGCAGCGAGTATTACTCAACTGCATTACTCCAGGATATTACTCAAGCGCATTACTCCAGCGCATTACTCCAGCACATTACTCCAGAGTATTACTCCAGCGCTTTACTCCAGGGCATTATTCCAGCAAAGCAAATTACTCCAGTGTATTACACCAGCAAAGCATATTACTCCAGCGCATTACTCCAGAGTATTACTGCAGAGCATTACTCCAGCACATCACTCCAGAGCATTACTCCAGCAAAGTGTATTACTCCAGCACATTATTCCAGATTATTACTCCAGCAGAGCACATTACTCCAGAGTATGACTTCGGCGCATTACTTTCTTGCAATGCTTCTTTCATGCAATTCCACATATAGTTGGCTACTTCAAATTCAGGAATTCAGGTGCAACTTGCAAAGAAATCTCAATTCTACAGGTATTTTAAATTGTAATAATATTTCACAATTTTACGTTTTTTTCCTGCGTTTTTGATCAAATAAATGCAGCCATGGTGAACAGAAGAGACTTCTTCCAAAAACATTAAAAAAAAAAAATCTTACTGACCTCTAACGTTTGAACGGTAGTGTACATACCAATTTTGTTTATAATTTACAATTCAACTTCCTGTAGTTTAATTTAAATTCCAATTTCCTGCGATGCTTCTTTCATGCCCTTCTGCATATAGTTTTCTACTTCAAATTCAGGAGTTCAACCGTAACTTAAAAAAAGGTTCACAATACAATTAAATTGTTTACTGAACCTTTAAAACAAAGAACTTGATTGCAGCATCACTGAATCGAGTCAGATTTAGGAGCCGTTTTGACTGATGAGTCAATCAGTGAAGGATTCATCATACTTATTCAAACCAGTATTTTAATACTCCTTCTAATGATTCAGTTAAACAGCAAAGCCGCTATAATAGCCAAGTGAACTCATTTGATAAATATTTCTCCAAAGAAATCAGAGTTCACTTCTCACTTCAGCAGTGTGATGCTTTGAGCTTACGAGAGTCTTTAGAGGTGTGCGGAACAAAGGCTGTTCAACGCCGCAGGACTGAGACAAATGAGTGTGTGTTTGCAGCTCACAATCTAACACTGTTATTTCTCCATCATAGCTTGCTGTGCAGCCGTACCTAACGCTTCAGCCATTACTCCATCATTATTGAGAACCACACTCCAGAAACACACAACACAAGCTACAGGCGCCCAACACTGGACTCAATGTGAAAACATCAAAGCTGGGAGGATGAAGACTGGCTTCATGAAGGACCTTGCCATGGGACGATGTTTAGCTGTCAGCTCACATTCTCCTGCTGGAGTCATGAACAATATTCATAGCTCACATGAACACACGTCAGTCAAGAACACAGCTTCTGATTCAGATTTATTCATTTCTTTATTTTGCCTTAAAGGGATAGTTCACACAAAATGAAATCTTTAGCATCACGTCCGCATCTCAGTCCAACTTACGAATGACTTTATGAAACACAAAAGGTATTTAAAAAAAAATGTATTTTTTGTTCAGTCAGTGAACGTCAATGGGGTCCAAACTGACTTTTATTGTGTGGACATAAACATTCTGCAAGATATTCTCTTCAGTGTCCTGCAGTAAAATGAAACACATTCCCGTTTGGAAAGACATTTCATATCTTCTCCTAGCAAAGCTCACAAAACTCTTGAAATATTCAAAAGGGATCATGAAATGCATTTTTAAAATTATTTTACGTTTCCTGAGGTGCACTAATAAGCTTAGTATGTTTTTTTTTAAGGGCATGTCGATGGGAAATCACGACGTCACCATTCTACCGATTTCAAATCCAGTCATTTCAGAAGAGTAGAAAATAATAATTCACATTTCAAACTGGTGAGTTAGTTTGAGTTCTGAAACTTTCAGTATGTTTTTATTTATTGTGGGATAACCTCTAATATGTCTAAACATCAAGAAAGTTTTGATTCTCCATTTCATGAGCCCTTTAAGAATTCTCGCTGAAACAGTCTAAGAGGAATACTTTAATTAAGTTACGGAATAAAACAGATCATTTCATTACTTTGCCGTTCATGAAAAGCACGCACTTTTGAGTCACTCAACTCAATAATGCTTTCAATTAACCCAATTCAATCTGATTAAGACCACATAAGCCATTTATAAATGCACGGGAATGGGGGCGACTCAAATGACTGCAGGATTTCGTCTCAGAAATCAAAAGGATGGAAGCGGTTTCATCTAATGCCAAACACAAAGCAAGAAAGAACAAAAACTCAAGACAATGACTACTGATTTCAGGAATCAATGGCAATTGGATTTCGCATCTTTGGAGCCTTTGGCTTGAACCTCTAATGCAGTAATTGAATGATCTGCATTGAAAGCCAAGTGCTGTTCAATGTCTTTTCGGCAGAGCGAGAGAGAGCCAGCGAAAGCTCCTGCGTGCTCTCAGCCGCCAAGGCAATTCATGAGTGTAATCCAAGCATGCAGCCGAGAGTTCAATGAATCGGTGTGCTGTTTGTTCACCGTCCCTTTAGTTCTCTGAACGGCAGACAGGGGATCGATTGAAGAGCGTGTCGAGTTTTCAGAGCCAAGCTAATTAATCTTCATCTGGATGTAAATTGGTAAAGTGGTTGGGTGGGTTGGTTAGCATTCCTAACAACAAATCTGACTCGATTAAGCTCGAAAACAGAATCTGAGCCAAGACTCTACTAAACCGGGAAAAAAATATAAATGTAAGAATCAAAGAGCATCCATTTTACACCCGTAATGTGGCATGCTTCATTAAACTGGATAGTTAAGTTTTTGCTAAAATACTAACGGTGAGCCTTGCACATGATATATGCCCAACAACAAATGGGTTTTATGGTCACAAATTAGTTTCAATTTAACTAAAACAAAAGAAAAAATTAGTAATCATGGGAACAAATTCTTAAATCATGCCTATCTGGTATTTTTTTTTAATTGTTTTTTTGTTTTTTTTCCACACACGGCTCAGTACTCTGATGAATTGTGCACAATATGATATAAAGCTAAAATGTACCCAATTTATTTCATTTATGTGTCACATAAAATGTTTTTAAATGGACCAAACTTGTTAAAGTTACCAATAAACAAACATGAATTTGTTGTCTGAGCTACTTTGATATTCACCCCAGTAATGAGTGATTGATTACCATGCTCTGTGTGTGTAGTCCAAAGAACTGAAAGAATACTATGGTATTGCTGTGGTACAGGTCTACAAATCACCACACTTACATGGTACAAGTCCAAAAACCAGCAATGGCATGGTAATATTGGTCCTATTAATTCTGCAGAGCAAGACTGATTCTTTCGCTAATATTTGGTTGTAACTGATGGCAAAACACTCACGCAGGTACTGAGCACAGCTGTTTCTCCGAGGCTCATAATCCATCTCAATATTTCAAAGCCTATGATGAAGACAGACTGTTGTAGGCTAAACACCAGAGCAGACTGTGTGCAAATAAACATGCAATGAAGCTGTAGACCAGACTGAAATCAATGCAAGACACACCAGAGACTGCAGCTCATTCACACAGGAGTATACAGTCCTGTTTCAACTGCTAAATATACACTTACTTCTGTCATAACATATATGGTTTAGTTATGAAAAGGAGTGATACTTGAAGCAACTATCAACATTTTAAGGTATCACAACCTAATTTTGAGAGCTCAGTGGATGTGTACTACAGTATATGACCCAAACCATCACAGACAAGCAGACGTCAGTGCCTTCTATACTGCGTGAGACAGCTTTTGAAGATGCTGGTGTCAAATGAGTACAGTTTGACAGATAAATGTTTAGATTTAGGGCTGCACGATTAATCAAAATTAAAATCACAATAGGCAAAAGCTGCGATTTTTAAGCGCAGCTTGTCTGTGAAGCACAGTTCTGTGATCAGTAGTAAATACTGCTCCATTCGAAGGCCAGAGGGCGCTCTCGCACTGAAACTCCAAATATGTCCCGCAGAAGAAAGGTAATGCATGTCGTTCAAGGAAACAGAAGACTGAACTGCTATCACTGAATCAACATGACTAATACACGACTACAACAATATATGGTTTATCTGACTTTTTATAATTTTCATTATGCAATGCTATATTTATAATGCAATGCTAAGTATGTTTAGAGTAAAAACATGTTATTAAATGTAGTATTTTGTCAGATGGAGCAGCATTTACCACACAGAACCGTTGTTCACTGACAAGCTGCGCAAAACAGCTTTCATAATCGGCGACCGATTTCTTCGATTTCATATTCGCACAATGAAATCGGTCTGCGATTATGAAAGCGGTTTTGCGCAGCTTGTCAGTGAACTACAGCTCTGTGTAGTAAATGCTGCTTCAGCTCTGTGTAGTAAATGCTGCTACATCTGAAAGCAGTGCACGTTTGAGTAGCTTATAATGTGCATTTGAAAAAGCAACGTGTCAACCATCTTTCCAAACATGCGAAGCATTTATGAACCTCTTGGCCAACAAAATACCACATTTAATAACATGTTTTTACTCCAAACTTATGGAAGGACTTCCCGGACTATTTTCAAATAGAATTGCAAATTGTATTTTCAATTGCGTTTTCCATTTGTGGATGCATAAATTGTGACATAATCCAAATGCAATTGCAAATCTTTCATTACCGTTTGCATTTTCGCTTTCTTACAAGTTATGAACCTGTCATATTTAAATAATATTAATGACCACATTTGCTTTTTCACTCTCTCTGCGCCGCGCATATAACCTGCCAAAACTCAAATGGAATCGCAATTCCTTTTGCATTTGAATTTCCGATGTCTGCACTGAAAGCTGTCAATCAATGTGAGGGGGCGGGACTAAACTAGGGGGCGTGTTTGTTTTGGGGGGTGACGTCACTCACAGACGACCGTGCCGAATGCTTTGATCAATGGAGGTAATCGGTAAAGCCTCCGCTAAAGACAGCTGCCAACCAGTTCGTGCCTGTGTTAACGAACAGACAGTGCAACCTTCTTGGCACGGTCTTTTTTACCCCCATATACAGCGATTATCCCCTAATAACAGAGCCACAAACGGTACGCACAATAGGTCAAAATTCACTATTACCCAAACGCTTTTCACCTGTCTCAACATCTCTCACTGTTTCTCTCACTCTGATTGATGCAAGTGAGAAAACAGACTTATTACAGTACATTTTATTCCTTTCTTTTAATCTGTAATAGTATGGAAGTTCTAAGTGGCCATGCATATTATAATTATTTATTTCTTGTTTTCTCGTGATCATGACTTAATTTAGTCTACTGTTGCTATAGTAACAAATGCAACCTTGACAGGGACATTCTAAAACGCTTAACCTGGCTTAATGTGTTAATTGAGAGTGTTTTTAAAAGACCAAACTCAGTGTAAATGATCGACAGATGACCGTGCGCTCTTCTTGCGGACATTTCAACAAATGTTGCTTTACTTAGAAATAACGTCTACAATAAATAAAATAAATATAGGCTAATCAAACACTGCTGATTTTGTCCAGAGTTAGGCTACGCTAAACATTTTTTTTTGTGTAATTAACGTTTAAATGGTCTAAAAAACAACGCATTCAACACCGCAAGCGGAGCGCCTTCAGAAGAATGCAGAGAAGAACTATTCTAAAAAACCTTAAGCTGCTTGGATTCAACTTTAATTCAATTTACTCACTTCGTTTAAAATAAAATTATATATTATAATAATTTATTTGTGATTTTTATTAGTCATGTAGGATAGGCTGTGATATCGTGTGCTTTACAAGCTTGGGATGCTGTTGTGTTTGTGTGTGTGTGCGTGGTTTAATACAAAGAAATGTAGAAAATACAAAAGATAAGGCTACAACACTGTATAACATCACTGAACTACTGTTTAGCATTTATAAGTTAATTAAATGTCAGTAATATACTGCATAAACTATAGCGATCACAAAGGTCCTCTGTCCCAAACGCGTACAGTAGGCTATAGTTGGTATACAACTCCCCATCAGTAGTTCTATACTGCCACCTGCTGGCGCAGTTGTGTAACTTAGAAAACAACTTTTGTTATGTTGAGATCACGAGAAAAATAAGTTGTGATAACGAGAAAACAACTTTTGTTATGTAGAGATCACGACAAAAATAAAGTATTTTTGGTGACGCTTTGGTTCCATGGGACACGTGCTCCATAACGGATTAAAACTGTTGAATAAAATATAAAGGTGGAAAATGGGTAAATAATATAGATTGGCACTGTTTTGTTTGCTTACGAATAAAATTTACTGTAATAAGTGTAGAATTGCACTGTCTGTTTTCTCACTTGCATCAATCAGAGTGAGAGAAACAGTGAGAGATGTTGAGACAGCTGAAAAGCATTTGGGTAATAGTGAATTTTGACCTATTGTGCGTACCGTTTGTGGCTGTATTATTAGTGGATAATCGCTGTATTTGGGGTAAAAAAGACAAAATTATGTATTGTGCCAAGAAGGTTGCACCGTCTGTTCGTTAACACAGGCACGAACTGGTTGGCAGCTGTCTTTAGCGGAGGCTTTATCAATTACCTCCATTGATCAAAGTATTCGGCACGGTCGTCTGTGAGTGACGCCACCTCCCAAAACAAACATGCCCCCAGTTTAGTCCCGCCCCTCACATTGATTGACAGCTTTCAGTGCAGACATCGGAAATTCAAATGTAAAAGGAATTGCGATTCCATTTGAGTTTTGGCAGCTTATATGCGCGGCGCAGAGAAAGTGAAAAAGCAAATGTGGTAATTAATATTGCTATTTAAATATGACAGGTTCATAACTCATAAGACATGGGAAATACAGTTGCAAATAGACTTTGCTTTTTCATTTGAAATGTGGCAGTCACTGTGCGTTCGCAAAAGCAAAAATGCAAACGGTAATGCAAGATTTGCAATCGCATTTGGATTATGTCACAATTTATGCGTCCACATATGGAAAAAGCAATTGAAAATACAATTTGCAATTCTATTTGAAAATAGTCCGGAAAATCGTTCCATACAAACTCACTTACCATTGCATTATAAATATATATTCAGTGAAAGCAGTTCAATCTTCTGTTTCCTGGAACAACGTGCATTACCTTTCTTCTGCGGGGGGTCTAGAGTTTCAGCGCGAGAGTGCCCTCTGGCCTTCTGATGGAGCAGTATTTACTACTGATCACAGAACCGTGCTTCACTGACAAGCTGCGCATGAAAATCGCATTTGATTAATTGTGCAGCCCTATTCGGATTGCATTCATACTTATTCAAACAAAGCACCTAGCTGTAGACCGATTTATCACCCAGGCCGATATATCGGTCAATATTTGACATTTTTAAATGATCTGCAGACAAGTGTCAGAAGGAGCTTTTATTTTGATAGCACTGAGAACAGCAGCACCTGAGCACAGATATGAGCATAATCTTTAAGTCCATGATTTCAAACTATGCTGTGCTGCATCCAGTTTGCTACTGTATCATATTTGTCACGGTTTACCATTTGTGAAATGAGCATTATCCGCTCTTTGAGAAAATATGATGCAGACACTTACCAAATGACTGAGTGAACTATTGCTGTGATTTCTTCCTCTTTATTCATGTTTTAAACTATTTCTTTGAAAAATTTCTTTGCAATTTTTTTTTTCATATTGGTTAATTGTACAATTATTTCTAATATATTAAATATTTAAAATAAGTCAATTTAATTTCAGAAACTGTTATGCATGTTATTTAAATTAAATAGTGTAATATCATGAACACTGGCCATCAACCACCCTGTTCTAAAACATATCAGCAATTAAAAATCAATATCTGTCGTCCATTATTTGCAGCAGCATCCAAAGCCATAATGGACATTATGGACTGCGCTCGACCAATTAATCGGAACCGATAACCGATTACTGGAACAATCAGTTATCAGTTTTTCTGGGTTGCATCCGTTGCTGGAGTGGCTAAGAAGGTGTGCTGTCATTATACAGCACGAAAGTGGCCTCTAGAGGAAGAACTGTGCTGTTTATTTTGACACGAGTAAATACGTTTATATCTCTGTATTAAAATTCAACACTGTTTTACTGGAGTTCATGTTTGTTTGTCCGTTTTAAAAACTATCGCTTAATCAGTTATCGGCCAGTGCGATCCAACCTAGTTATCGGTATCTGTAAAATCCACTATCGGTTGTCCTCTAAATGAGGATATAAAGGCTGATTTCAGATACAGCCCATGATCTGCTACTAGCCAAACAGTTGCAGGGAGTATAAGAGAGCGGGGTGTTTTCAGTACAGATGGCATCTGATTGAACAATAAAAATGATGTAGTGCATCAATATTTCTGCTGTGAGAGAATGAAATTTGAAAACCATTTAACAGCTAAAGATGGATTTTGTCAACATCTAGGACAGCTCATAAACCTGCCTTTAAAGTGAAGTTGAAGATGCTATGAGTCTAGCCAAGGCTATCAGTGTGCCCAGACTCCAAACGGCACAAACAAAGCGCTCCAGAGCCGGCTGGAGGGATTTAACAGAGGAAAGAGATGGAAAGTGAGCTTCGCATCATGTGAGTTCTTCATCAAAGAAAGCCTCTCCGTGCAGCTCCTCGCACTCACCTTCTGCGAGCAGCGGAATTAATTACACTGCGTTTCCTAGCAACCACGATCCCTGCACGAGGAGCATGAGCGTCACACACAGAGCGCTAGCGTTTGAGACGCACCCTTCCCCCTTCAGTGCGGTCATTTCCATAGGTCAGCGCTCGCCCCTAACCCCTATCCACCCATTATTGCCAGGCCTTTGTCCTCGACAGATGTGGGTTTGGGTGTGAGGATCTCAGATGGACCCCGTCAACCTCCACCTCCCCCACAAAGCCTTCTGCTACTTGCGTCTTTGTCTGAACATGATAAAGAATCACTTTCTTGGTGAGGAACGGCTCTCCCATATACGTTCATTCACACCCAAATCACAAAAAATGCTTGCATTTATAGTAGGTTCACACGAAGAATGGATGCGAGTCTGGTTAAATGTGTTAAACCGAGCTGAAAATGCTAGATTATTAGCAGAAAGCATTAGTTAATTAACAAACATATGTAAAGCTGTGCAATACATAATTTCTGAGCCATTAGTGGCACTAAACGGAACTACAATCTGTTTGAGCAAATCTAATTGTTAATTGTGAGCATTTCTGTTCATTTCAATGAATTACAAAGGAATCAGTGACGTCAGAGAGGAAAAAAATACTACTCTGATCATGCTTTCATGAGCCCTCTTTGTCCCATACTATGGAAGCCAATGGCTAGCATGAATGTTTGGCTCCCAGCATTCTTAAAAATATCTTCTTTTATGTTCAACAGATGAAGAAATGATATGAGAGTGAGTAAATGATGACAGAATGTTCATTTGTAGGGGATCTGTCCCTTTAAATACTTTTTTAAATCCCTGTGGGACAAATAATTGGGGAAAACGCTTCAGGAAAAAAAGGCAGCTGAAAGTTGGCGACACGAATGCACTCTATAAACAAACAAAGAGAGATGCAAGAGTGCTGGTCATGTGATGTTTTCTTTGAGTCTGAGAAAGTAGCCTATATTCGACGCAGGCTGCAGTAGTTTAGACCAAACTCACGAGTGAAACAGCTAAACTTACAGAGCTAAACAAAGAAAACCTCCCCAGTGAGCAACAGAGAGATGAAGCAACAAGTCCTCTTTATGAATACATTATCTGGTTTATTTTAAAGACGCATCTTGTGAAGAAACAGACGAATCTGACACAGATGCTATATAAATATATAATCAACTGACAGGTCATTAGCAAAGTATCTTTCATTTTCCTAATGAGTCTACTGTGTTTTAGACCAGTGCTTCCCAAACCTGTCCTGGAGGACCCCCTGCCCTGCACATTTTGTATGTCTCCCTAATCAGACACACCCAATTTAGTTCTTGCAGTCTCTACTAATGAGCTGATGAGTGGAATCAGGTGTGTTAGATAAGGGAGACATACAAAATGTGCAGTGCAAGGGGGCCTCCAGGACAGGTTTGGGAAGCACTGTTTTAGACTATGTTTGGGGACATTTGAGTCAAAAAGACTGAAACCAATCATTTCAGATCATGCGGTTGTGCTAAAAATAGTCCTTATCCATCTGTTTGACTGAATGAGCTGCACATTTTCCTTCATGTTCTGTTTCAGATGTCAGGAGAATAACATAACGCTTGGTATTTTACTATGGACATGATTTAACAAGAATATTTTTTTAGTCACTGCATCTTTTCCTCCTGATTATTTTCATTTTTTCTTTGAATTTCACTGTAACAATATGAATAAAGACAACACATACTGCTCATTTGTGGTTTGATTTATGATGTATCCCATGAATAATTCACTCAATGCAGTAAGAATCTCTGTTTTTTCTCTCAAATCCTCACGTCTCTTTCCAGATTTGCTTCTGACGCCTATTAGCAGTCTGAATGTTTCTAAAGCAGGGAAACACAATGATTGTTATCTGTCAAAATGACAGAAATTAGTAAAATATTATCATGTAATGTTAATGAACATTTTGGATTCAGGTAATTTCCCAGGTTAAAAAAAGTACACTTCCATAATGTACTTAAAGTGCTCTATTTTCGCGCACTAATTTTGTACTTAATATACTAAAAATGATTCTTTAGTACTTCTTAAGATAAACGTAAGATCATCTAAATGTACTCAACTATTTTGGTTATATATATTTAGTTAGTATTTAGTTGTAGTACACGTGTGAGTTCAAGTGTACTACAAGTGGCAACTAAATACATTTTTTTTAAAATACAGACACAGCATGTTAAAAGCGCATTTTACTTCATATTCATGGTGTCCCAAAATAGCACAGTTGAGTACACTTAGATGATCTTAAGCTTATCTTATAAGAAGTACTAAAGAATCATTTTTACCCTTGGTTTCGCAGACCAGGCTTAACGCTAGTCCCAGACTAAAATGCATGTTTGAGCTGTCTTAACTGAAAATATCTTGACCTATCTTAGAATATGTCAGTGCCATTGTTCTGTCTCAAGATGCACACCTGTAACATTTTCTTCTAAGGTGTTTTTATAAAAACTGCTTAAATATCTTAATTTAACTAAGGCCTAGTCCTGGCTTAAGTACAAAATTGGTGCACTTTAAGTATATTACGGAAGTGCACTTTTTTCACCTGGGTTATGTTACATTAATACAGACATACGTATATTACTACAGTGATATTTACCACGACTGTAATATTCCTGCAGAAGAGTTTTGGGGTTATTAATGTTTCGTTGCAGTAATTTGTTAATGCTTTTACACTGTTAAATGTCCTTTCAGTGCTGGATGGTTGAAGTGTTAGCAGAATAATAAAACCTCATCGTGATCAGTTTTTGAAAATGCTTGTTATTGTATTCATAGAGTGAATATTTCACTGATTGTTTACATTTTAATGGAAGTTACTCTCATAATTTGTGCAAAAAGCATCATGGGACATAGAAAAAAGGTAGATATTACACAAATAGCGACGAGTCTGATGCCTGTACACAAGAAAGATGCCAATTAGTTTAGCACAACTCTTCCAAGCACTGTTTACAAGACGCCAACTCGGCCAGAACTGTTGTTTCACTGACAGTGACCCAGTTCTGAGCGGCTGGCGATCACAGAGGAACATCTGAGTTTGTGCGTGAGAAATGTGCACACAGCTCCACGCTTCCTCTGTTTCCCTGAGACGTCTTGACCGCGAGGAGCAGTCTGTGGGCGTACCGTTCCTGAGTGAGTGTTAGCCCGAAACGGCTTTCCTAGGACACTCCAAACCTGACTGAAGCTGACACGCTAATAAGCCTTCGGAGAGAACGGCCAAAGACGACGCTTAAACACCAACTTTTCTGACAGACTCTCTCTCTGCCCGAGGCTCTGCTAATTGCTAGCGTGTCAGCGCACATGACGGACTGTTCTTTATAAATACCCGGCGCTCCAGGCTCCTCAGAGGCTCATGGGGATCATAAACCTGCCGACTGGACGAGCAGCGTCTCCATTCGGGAAAACCAGCTGTAAGAATGCTGTAAATCCGGCAAAACTCTCTTTCAGATCAGCCAGTAAAACTAATGAGTGGAAGAGAGGGCAGCACTGGATTCCAGCGCTTCAGCCGCAGAAAAGCATCTGAAGAGGAACAAGACATCAGATTCTGAAGCTCACTGGACGGACACTTGTTCTCTTTCAGAGATACAGACTCATTTGACCCATTTAAATTGGTTGGTTAACTCAAAAAAGAAAATTTGGTCATTTTCTCATGTCATTACAAACATAGGACTGATTCTGAAAGTCAATATTTAAAAACACTGCTCAGTGTAATGCAAATTTCAAAATGAATATGTACATGATAGTGTTGAAGTAAATGAGAATGGATGCTGTTGAGCTAAAAATAAAAGACAAATAAGCACCATATTCCAAATCTTCTGATGTTGTATGATAGCTTTGTGTTGGGAACAAAACAACACTTAAAGTTGTTATTTACCAGTTTTGACGTCAGTGGCACCAAACTCAACTGGCTGCGGCGTGACATGAAGTATGAATATGAATAAGAGCATAAGATTTGTGACTTACAGTGAAACGGGAAGCTTTTCAGTGGAATAATGACTTTAATTTTGGTCTTTTCCTCATATAAAGCCACTGTATGACTTCAGGAGAAGCACTGAATATTTATTGCATGAGTTATATGAACCACTTGATTACTGGTAATTTCTGAAGAACAACAGCATCAGACGCAATACTCTTCGTTCAACAGTTCGGGGTGAGCAAGAGTATTTAATGTTTATAAAAGACATCTCTTCTCATTAAGGCTGTATTTCTTTGATTAAAAATACAGTAAAAACAGTAATATATTATTGCAGTTTAAACTGTAATTGATTGCTGTGATCAAAGCTGAATTTTCAGCATTACCCTAATATGCTGATTTACTGCTCAACAAACATTTCTGATTATTATCAATGTTGAAAACAGTTGTGCTGCCCAATATTTCTGTGGAAACTGTGATACATTTTATTTTTCAGCATTCATAGATGAACAGAAAGTTTAAAAGAACAGCATTTATTTGAAATAGAAATCTTTTGTAACATTATAAATGTCTTCACTGACAATTTTGATCAATTAAATGCATCCTTGATGAATAAAAATGCATTAATTTTTCAAAAACTCAAACTTGTGAAAGGCAGCGTATTTGCCTAATTTCAGCATTTCCAGAAGCTAGAGAGGTTCGCAATGACATGGGAATGACTAAATGTTCATTTCTGGATGAACTAATGCCTAAACTGTTGTGTATGCATGAATTTCTACACATAACGTTGTTGACAGTGTAAGTTGCAGAAACAGTTGATTTACGTGCTTTGACAGAGGCCATCATGACTAATCATGCCACTATCTCCTATTGCATCCAAACCACAAATCCCACAGTCTGAACGTCCGTATAATAACACGCTGTAAAGTGATACGGGATTCCTCCGACAGGTACGGCGGGCCGATCGAATATGGGAAGCTGAGAGCGCTGCGGTCTGCAGGGAAGAGCTCGACAAGGCCTCCGTTTCATCCCAAATGAAACGTGTTTTGAAAGTCATAGCTGACTGTGAGGTAATGACTTGAGATGGCTGAAACACGGGAACCCAAGCAGGGCACTTAACCCAAGTTACTTCAGTAAATACACACAACAAATGGACCGCATGAGAGCAGCTCTTCTGTTTTTTCATAATGGTGTCAGTAGTGCGATGCTTTAATAAAGCAGCCTCTCGCACTGGTATCAGTTTGAGACGAGCTCTTCAGAAGATGCAAATATGCCTGTTATTAACTATGAATAATGCCAAATGCAACTCCCAGAGACAGACAAAAAGAATGCCTCTTAAAACTAAATCATCACTCGTAACCGTAGTCTATTACTTTAAAATGAAAGCCTGAAAACTCTATTACTTTGTCACTTTACGAGCTGAAAGTCAAGTCTAACAAAGTGCTCCAGATATACCGAAGTCTCGGAACGCTTTATTTGTTTCCCAGAGCCAGCTATACTTTTAAAAGCCACCATCGCTGCAAAATACCGGTTCTGCCAAAAGCAAGGCGTGACACATCGCTACCTCTCCATTCACTCACAGCTGGCACTAATGCAACTGCTCAGATTAGTTTTGGTTCTTTAAACCGGGACAACAGGCGGTTTGGGGTCACAAAAATACTTCAGATTCCCGTCCCAAAGGCAACATTATTGTAGTGAGCATGCATCAGATGCCCGCTCTAGAGATGAGCCTCTGAACTGGGCTTTAAACCGGCGTCTCTGCATGACTCCGCAGAGGAGGCCTCATTACATATTAGTCACGCATCTGGAGCCAAACTGACTGAGAGACGCTCAGGTGATGTGCTTTTAAAGACAGTCCAACAATGCTTTCTTTCTATTGTATATTAGGACGATAGAATCCCATCCATTTCACACATAATTCATCCTGGAAGAGCATGATTCTGTTTCAATACAAGTTCAGCTCAATCGGTGACACTAGTGAATGTTGATAACCACAAAAATTAATTTTGACCCTCTTTTGTTTCAAAAAAATCTGAGATACACTGAAGCACTTACATTGGAAGTCAATTCATAAACATTAAAACACTCAGTTTCAAAAATAAAAACAGAAGATGTCAATATGCTTGTCAATATACCCTAACCGCATCTAAAAAAATAATGATAATATTGTACGATTACGATATATAATGATTAAATTTACAGCACCTTCATAAATTAAAAATGCATTAAAAAAAGCAAAAACAGAGAGATGCACATTCTTTACTCATCATTTTGTAGAAACAGAGTTTAAAAATCTTGTTTAATGTTTTGTAGAGAAGGTGCATTGCCTTCTTACTCCGACCAAAGTGACATGAAGACACCTGATGTTATAAATACTAACTTCCCAGGAGAACTCTCACGCACCACTTATTATCTTTAATTAACGTTCTAGGTGTGGATGGGCCTTAACCTCCTCGATTTTTGCTTTTTTATCTAAGTGAGGAAAAAGTCAGTTATTTTTGTAGTAATCAACATTATGCCACAAATGCAGAATGAGTGCCTTAAGTGAACTGATTCATTTAACATGTTTTATAATTCATGCATTTACAGTGAACATGAAACAAAGACTGACATTATTTGTTGATATGTATCTAGTAAACACAAAATGGATTTCAAACGTTGACTTCAAGCATCACTGCTCTCCTGACAGTCATGATTCACACAGTGCCAATAAAGCAGCATCCCTGATTTACTGATCAGACACAAACTCAAGTCACCTGGCCATAAATGCATGTGACTAACTGTGCCACAGACAAAGCAGGGTTATTCAACTCAACTCAACATGCTCAAATCTGCAAAAGTGCATGTGATCAAACAGATTAAGAAGCAGAACAAACCCACAGGGCTTCACAGGTACGTTTAAAAATACTCCAAATGTAATGAGGTGTAAATGGCAATGCCCTGCACACCAACAAAAGAAAAAAAACATGCTGTCACAAACATCTGTCATGCTGTGTGTTTACTTTACTGTGATCGTGATTAATACTGCGACTGAACGATTTCTCCCTCTCTGTAAACGGTTTATTAGACAGATATAAACCACTATTCTTAAAAAGGTTTAAAATCACTATTATTAAAAGGTTTATACGCTATAATACAACACAAATGGAGACAAATCCGACAATCATAACCAGTTAACTAACCTACTGCGTTATTTCCAGATTAATTCGGGTTTCAAACTAAGGAGAACTAAGTGAAAACAAGTTAGCCAAACAGCTAACAGCTAACACCCTATACAAGTCAAACGAGGTGACGAAACACTTTAAATACAACAAACGTGAAACAAAATACATTAAAGTTACATTTTGAGAGAGAGAACAAAAAACATCTCACTATTTATAACTTTACAAGCGCTAGCCGCAGTGTAAACGCAGTTTAATAGTTACCTGACTGCTAGCCCAAGCTAGCTAAAACCGTTAAAAACACCTTATATGGCGTATTTAAGATTATTTATTTAACTAAGTGAGACCAAATACGAAAAATAACTATTTTATGAGGTGAACAATTAATAAAAAGCTATTTATGAGCAGTCTGTCAAACTGACGATGATTAGTCGAGACCAAAATAAAGTCGAACTAGCGCTTCAAGAGTAAGTTACGGTTAAAAACAAACTGATTTATGAACACTTGATCGATATCATCGATTTATGAAAGGAGTTTAACAGGTAGATAAGCCCGTTTCGACTGAAAATACAACGCCTCGAGGCAGGTGTGTGTGTGTGTGTGACTGTCCTGCCAGACGAGCTTATGATCATAAAAACTGATTAGCACAAACACAATCAGAGTGTAAACACCTCCAGCATTAATCACACATGAATCCCCCAAACACACACACACACACACACACACACACACACACACACACACACGTGAACGGATCCGCTCCGGTTCTGAACGCAATCAGGCGTGATATAAAGGACTTTTCTCCGCTTTTCTCCTCATTCGCGACAGAATAAAGGAGCCTGTGCTGACAGCATCTCTGTCTGTCTCTGACCTGCGCCATCTTTGCAGAAAGACTCTCTTTGGGCTGCAGTTGCTTGCAAACAAAGAGCAGCCCTCTGATGATGGCCCCCAGACGAACCGCTTTCTGAAACGCGGCTCTTACCTTCTGTGTGCTGGATCCTGGCTCCGAAGAACAGCGCTAAAAACACGAGACGACACGGTATTGCGTCCATCATCATCTTCATCTTCATCCTCCTCATCATCATCCTCATCCTCATCCTCCTCGCGCACGCTTCTTCTGCGAGACTCCAGTAGTTGAGTGTGAGGAGCGCCAGAGAGAGAGAGAGAGAAGGAAGAGCAGCCGCGCGCTGATTGGCTGGACGCAGCGTCACTGAGCCCCGCCCAGCGGCGTAAACGCGACGCGTCTGGAGCTCAGCTGGAGAATAACACGCGTTCATTGCGTAAGAACACATTCATGTCCTCTTCTGTCTGAGCGATTTGGCCACACTCGCTTCTCTTTCCTCTTTACTATATTATAGAAATATGTCTGACCATGGCATCTGGACATTTAACTAAACTCCTGACTGGAGTAACAGTTACTGATTAAACTCACTGTATGTGACCCTGGAACACAAAACCAGTTATAAGAGTCAATATTTGGCTGAGATACAACTATTTGAAAATCTGGAATCTGAGGGTGCAAAAAAATCTAAATACTGAGAAAATCTCCTTTAAAGTTGTCCAAATGAAGTGCTTAGTAATGCATATTACTAATCAAAAATTAAGTTGATATATTTACGGTAGGAAATTTACAAAATATCCCAAATTACTTAATATCCTAATGATTTTTGGCATAAAAGAAAAATGGATCATTTTGACCCATACAATGTATTTTTGGCTATTGCTACAAATATACCTGTGTATTTACATTCTTTGAGGTACTTTGATGAATACTATGGAAAAACATGTTAGTTTGCTTCATACTATGTATCCACCATGTTATAAAACTGTAAACCAAAATATATAGGTGTTACAGGATAACACAATATTTTATGTAAATGAAAATAACATTTACAAAGATTTTTATATGGAGTGTTTCAGTAGTGAACAACATCGATAAATTCCAGTTTAATCTGATGAATAAACTTGTTACATAATCAGATTATTTTTCAAGTAACCAGTAAAGTAATGCATTACTTTTAAATTTAAAATGAAATATCTGAGTTACTTTTTCAAATAAGTAACTCAAGTTACTTTGTTTTCCCATTTATTCAATGACAGCTCTCTTGTCCCTGTGTTTAGAGAAAACAGCAGTGAGTTGCAGAGGCACCGCTTCGCCAGAGGCTTATTAATTTCACTTTTGATGTTAAAATCACCTTTACAGTTGCCAAAAAATATAACTTTTTAATTATTTGTTATAAAAAAAAAATACGCAAGCCCAGCCCAGGTGACCAAAAGTAATGCATTACTTCCCATAAAAAGTAACTAGTATTGCAATTAGTTACTTTTTATGTAGTAACACAATACTGTAATGCGTCACTTTTGGAAACTGGAAATAACATCCAAACATACTGAATATACACAGCATGTCTCTCGGTCCACATGGTCTTTGTGTCTCCTCTGCTGTCCCTTATGCATATATTCATCTGAGCGGACAAAACATCTGACCTCGTCAAAACTCCAACCCCCAACGCTCAGAGATTGACGAGGGTCCATTGTTGGATCGGGTCTGGATTCAGGGGCCCTTCCCCCTCCAGTGCTCTCACTGAGGGCCCGAATCCTCAGAAACTCCTCCTCTGCCTCAGAAGGTGAATGTTGTGTTTTGTTATGATATGTGTTATGATATGGCTCTGCGCGGGTCGGCTCTGATGTGGACGAGCTCAGACCTGATAAAGCACATGTGTGTCTTATCAGCTGACACAGACCCGTCTGATCAAGAGCTCATCAGTCTGAGAAAACACTTCTGCTGTAACATTTCTGTAGATTACAGCAACAACACATTCAAAGCAGTATTATTTATATATTATTATAGTATTAATATGTTGAACCAGTTTTTATTTATATATTTTCAGTTTTTATTTAATTTTTGTAAGTGATTTTAAGTGCATTTGTCTTTTTTAATTTTATTATATTTATTTATTTTATTATTATAATGTTATTATATTTATTCTTTGTAACTTATTTCAGTTTTAGTTTGAGTAATTGTATTAATTTCAGCCTAGACTTATTTCATTTAGTTGCTATCGCAGCATTTTAATTAAAGTTCTTAAGTTTTTCATATGATATGCATATTTTATTTCAGCTTTATTTCAATTACTGGAAAATATTTTTATTTATTTATTTTTTTACAATTGCAAAAAAGTTCACTGTGTCGGCCTTTGTCAAAATAATAATTCAAATAATAAGGTGCTATTTTTTATATATGTTAATATACTCTTAATGTTGTATGATATCTTGCATGGTATATTAATTTTTATTCTTTTTTTTTTTTAATTTTGATTGTGTTGTATTTTATTTTGTATTATTTTATTGTTTATTGCAATTAATGTTCTTTATGTGATTCTTTATATGGTTGAATGCATGTGTTCATTGCAGCAAGACACTTTATTATGTCCAATAAATTGTATATTTCAGTTCAAGACTGAACACTCTAGTGCCACATAATGCAAACATAACATTAGGAAAAGAAGACCTTAAAATAATAATTCATTTAAAAAATCAATAATATTTTGGGATTTATATAGTCAAGAATTTAAAGTTGTAATGCATTTTTAAAACTTCCTGCAGTGTTAAAATATGCATATTTTTAAAGCGTTGTTGGTAGCAATGGACAATTACATTAATTATACAGGTAGTTGTTGAGCATAAGAAGTGATTTGCATGGAATATGCATTAACCTGACCTGGTTTTGGCAAAAGATGGGTGTGGTGTTTAACCTTGAGACAAGTTAGAGCCCGTATTTAGAGCCGAAACACAGAAACACTCATTAATTCACGCTGCAACAGTGTTCTTCTAAAAAAAACTTTCTCTGCTATTAAGCAGTAATGGGGTTAACCATAAGTAGGGCAAACAAAAAATCTCTTCAGTTAAGGGAATATTTTGGTCCACAGAGTAATTCTTCAACAAAGTACACGCTCAAAAGAAGATAAAGCCATTTTTGGGCTAATTGGGCAAATAAAAGAGGTACAATGTGTTAGATTATGAACAGCAGCGCTGAGATCGAGCAGTGTTGGATTTAAGTAGTATGAGAGACTTTAGAGCTGAAATCTAATGCATAATTCATATATTGCCTCTTGTCTGTGTCAAAACACAGCCTTTTTAATCTACAGAGATGCAGAGATCAAAAAGATTGGGTTTTCGTAGACATACAACCTCAAAATCTGAAGGAGATGTGAGTGGTGCTTGTAAAACTCACTGCCACAATGTATCTGTGGTCGCTAGGTGCTTCCATGTGGTTGCTAAGTGATTGCATACTGCCAAAAATCAAAAGAGCCCCAACCTGAAATCTCTGATATTCTGCTCTTTTTCAGTGTAGGACTATGGGATATTTACAGAAAATGTATCACCTGCCAGGGGAAAATTGTGGAAGTCTGCTTCCATTACGAAATAAAGAAGTAGAAAACGTGACTTTTTTCCTCACAATTCTGAGTTTATATCTCACAACTCTGTGTGTGTGTTGTTGTTGTTTTTTGTTTTCACCTCAGAATAAAGTAAAAAAATAAAAATAAAAAAGTAAATGCTAAATTTTTTCTTGCAATTCTCAGTTTATATCTCACAATTCAATTTTTTTTTCCACCACCAAAAACTAAAAAAAGTAATTGTGACTTTATTTTTTTCCTTTAGAATTATGAGTAAAATAAGTCAAAACTGTGAGACAAAAAGTGGCAATTACCTGTTTTATTTATTTATTTATTTGATTTTTATTTTGTTATGGAAATGGGCTTCCATAGAAAGTTGTAAGTCTAACCACTTAGAAAAGTAAAAAGTCTTTTATTATGAGATTAAAGTCTCAATTATATTCACTCGTGATCTAAATTTACAAGTTATTTTGTTCATAAAACAGACGTGTGCTGCATTAAACTTTAAACAGCGGCTGGTTAAATCTTTATAATTGACCTTCCTTTAAGAGAAACGATTGTTGTTTCTTCACAGCAGAAAGCACCGGCGCGCTCCTGATTTAGCCGTGCGGGAAAAGCATTTAGCAGATGCTGAATCATATTACCTGTTTCGTAAGTGTCTCCAATGGCGTGTGTTCTGCTTATTATGGGATGTTTGGCTGGTGGTTAATGAGGAGTGCTGAGAAAACGTCTGGATGACTTCACTCACACTCCAGTGACCAGACAGAACTGTTCCTCAAACGCGGTCAGATGAGTTTGAGCATTCGTACAGAGAAGCCTGAAATCTTGAATTGAGTCCCTTTATCCCAGCGGAGGAACTTCTGTTTTCTGGAGGCTGTGGCTCCTCATGCAGACATGTGAACGAGGACAGTTTGACTCCAGCAAATGACTGGCAAATGAATCAGGACTGTCTCCTCGAGTCTCGCCCGTCTGTCACACTCACTCACACTCCCACGCGTCTCATGGGTTACTGAGGGTCACACACCATTTATCCTCAATTAGTGTTATTTAAGACTTTCTGAAACACGCTCTCATCGGGCTCTCATTCATGTCTGGAAGGGAGGAGAGTTGTGTTGAGATGAAAGAGATTAACACATTCACACTGCCCCTGGGTCGACTTTGACTTTTAATTATTTTTACCACAGTTTGCTCAGGATAAACGTATTCAACTGTTACGTGTAACTCACTCAGAACCGTTCGTGATACAGATGTGAATAATACTAGATGCTAGACAGCTTTTCCTTTAAAGGAATAGTTCATCTGAAAATAAATATTTGCTGTAAATGTGATCACCCTCAGTTCATCCAGGAATAGGATGAGTTTGTTTCTTCATCAGGTTTGGAGAAATGTGTCACTGCATCAGTGTCTCAGCAATGGATGCTCTGCAGTGAATGGGTGCCGTCAGAATGAGAGTCCAGACAGCTGATAAAAACATCACAATAATCCACAAGTAATCCACACCACTCCAGTCCATCAGTTAACATCTGGAGAAGACAAAAGCTGAAACACATCCAGCATTAAGACATGTTTAGCTAAAATATGAGTCCATAATTCATAATAACTCTTCCTCCAGTGAAAAAGTGCATCTCCTGTTGTCTCTCATCAAAATCCAGCCACATATTTGTTTAGAGCTGTTTTGGCTTGTAAACACTGCTTGATCTGTGCAGATTTCTCCCCTAATTCAGACCAGAACACTTTTTCACTGGAGGAAGAGTTATTATGAATTATGGACTCATATTTTAGTTGAAAACATCTTAATGATGGATTTGTTTCAGCTTTTGTCTTCTCCAGATGTTAACTGATGGACTGGAGTGCTGTGGATTACTTGTGGATTATTGTGATGTCTTTATCAGCTGTTTGGACTCTCATTCTGACGGCACCCATTCACTGCAGAGCATCCGTTGCTGAGACACTGATGCAGTGACACATTTCTACAAACCTGATGAAGAAACAAACTCTTCCTAATCTTAGACAGCCTGAGGGTGAGCACATTTACAGCACAATCTCATTTTTGACTGAATTATTCCTTTAATTTGGTATGAAATGAAAATTCATCTAATTTCTAAATGCATCTTTATTAGATCTTAATGTGAGCAATTCATCCATGTATGTTTCATTTTTAAAAAATGTTTTTACCTTGAAATGTTTAACCAAAATATTTTAACTAGATTCTCCAGTGAAGCTTCAGTCTTCTCTCTGGTTATTTATACAGGGCTTCTCCAATCATTTAGTGCTCTTAAACCTTCAAACCCAGAGTGCCACGCCCACATCTCAACATCCAATCAACAACTGAAATACAGAACCAAACCCTGCCCTACATTTACACTACAGAAGAAAAGATCTGTTCCTTAATTTCACGGTGACTGCAGTCCAATCTCTGTGTGCAAACAGAGCGTGTAGCACATTATTTCCTCTCGCTCTCATTTTCCTGATTGCTGTTTTGACGCGGGCTGCCAGGGCCCTCCTGGTGCTCAGGTGACAGTGGCAGACCTCTCTTTAAGTGTTAATGGGACGTCACCAGCTGTCCACACAGGTAGATCCAGAGCCCCGCTCCAAACCATCTGTGCATCCTCCATCATTACTGCCTCCGAACAGAGAACAGAAAGACACAGAGAGAGAGAGAGAGAGAGAGAGCGAGAGAGAGAGAGAGAGAGCGAGGTGGCCAGAGCTCAGGAGACTCAAACGGAACGAGGGATTAAACAGAGAGCAGATAATGAGAAGCGCTGGATCTCCCAGAGGAATATGGCCAGCTGTCACTCACAAACCCCAGCGGACACCTGGAGCTGATTCCCACAGTCACCAAACCCACTGGAACTCATCACGTGACGCAACACACGCTTCATTCAGACTCTGTCAGACTGATCCAGGATCAGCTCTCAATATCAGACTCATGATTATAGAGCTGCTCTCAGCTGATCCAGGTCCAGCTTTAAAGGGGTCATGAACTGTCTCTGTTTTTTATTTTGTACTGTTCTCTGAGGTCCACTTATAATGTTAGCAAGATTTTTACATCAAAAAACATCATTTAGAAGTAATAAGCTATTTTCTGTCCTGTTTTTAACCCCCTCATCAGAACGCTCTGTTTGAATAGGCGTGGAGGATTGTAGGCTCAGAAGTAAACGCCCACTGCTGTGATTGGCTAACAGCTGTGTATGATTGACAGAGTACATGCCTCATAGATGGATGCTGCTGTGATTTAGGTCAAAAACACAAAAATACTCAGTACATATCAAACCATCTATAAGAAGAGACAAAGCAATAGTGTCCACGTAATGAAAACAATTGCTCACACTTGTGTTGTGACATTACTGTCAGATCCAATATAGTCGCACAGCTTCGTCTTTCAGTTTCAATCTTTCTGAAAGTCCCGCGTCGAACTGTGCCTGGCACTGCACAGCATCTTGTTGTCTTCAGAGAATCTTTATCGTTTGGTTTCTGCGTAGACCTGCATGTTCGCCTCTCTTGTAAACATTATACGCATGAATCGGTGGGCGGGGCCAAACAGGCAGCAATGTAGAATCGGTGGGCGGGGCTAAACAGGTAGGAATGTAGAATCAGTGGGCGGGGCTAAACAGGTAGTAATGTAGAATCGGTGGGCGGGGCTAAACAGGCAGTGCTGTAGAAGCAGGTGTTGATCTTCTTCTGTGGAGGCGGTGCTTATCCACACTATTACATCATAGAGTAGAACATTCCCCAAGCTGTGGTTTAGGCAGACTGCCTTCAGCATATGCTGTTTTTAGACTAACGACAAAGTTTTGAGTTCTGAAACTTACAGAATGTTTTTATACATTTTAGTACAATGACCAAAAGATCAAGGGAATTTTGGTTTCTCAGTTCATGACCCCTTTAATTTTATGGCACATTTAAACCATTTATCATGGCTAACAATAGCTGACTTATTTAAATACCAAACACAGTTTAAACCAAGTTTATCAAATCATGAAAATCTGCTACCACACAAAACACCTGGGTAATCACTTAGTAACACCCTAGCAACCACTTAGAACACTAGTAACATTTTTTATCATCTAGTGCATTTATATATATATGAACTTTAAATGTAATACCCAATATTAAAATTATAAAGTGCTTTCCATGTGCTTTAGTATGTTAGTCAACACATCAAAATAAGTATATGTCTTAAAGCACAATAAAAGATTGTTAAAATATGATGTACTTTAAAGTAAAAGATTTAAGTTGACATTATTACAAATGTCACTATTTAGAATTCTACATAGAAACAGTAATGAAAGTGTCTCTCTTTGAGTCATTTAGGTGTCTTTTTATTTCATTAATATTATATAGTTTTTGTTAGATCTGAAGTCCACTACAGGTGCTCATTCAGTACAGTTAAGTGCACTTCTCTTTCACAAGGGTACAAACACTACTAAAGCTTCTGACCTGCACAGTAAAACTGTTATTATCACCCACATTTTCTTCATGAGGTGTGAAGTGCTGCTGAACTCGTCACACTACATCATTCAGCACTTTATGAAGAATCAGCACATGGCACATGATCTGCCATGAAACACACTTAAACAATCACATGACTTCCAGACTCTTAATGAAATTACACTCAGTACAGCATGACTCTTTTGTCTTGTGTTTAATTACACTGTTTATTAAATATCTATAGACAGAGTCCTGGTGATCACAGGTCATACTGAAGCACACAGTGTTATTGTGTCACTGGTGATGAATGTCTCTGAGGCCCCCGTGAGGATTCAGTCTGTCATTACACACACACATAAAACACATCACACATGAACAACAGGCTACCGTCACTGTACACATGATGTAAATAAATCAAAGATGATTGGAGTACATTTTACAAGAAAGTACTCATTCAGTTTCTCTACTTCAAAACTTTAATTCAATGTTACCTGCCATTTCTTTATAAATATTTGTGAAATGTACTAGCTTTTTACAGTGTCAATGGACACATATGTAGGCTACTCAAGGTTTCAGTGAACATTCAGATATATTCAGTGTCTTTACATCATCAGTAGCACAACATATCAGTGTCTCTTTCTGTTTACATTACATTTCTGTTTACAATCACTCACTGTTTACTGTAATATTAATATATTCATGTTCTGTAGAGACTCGTGGAACGGCTAGTTTTGGGGACCTAACTGTAAAATTAGTGATATTGATTTTAAAATCTAGTATTTCCTTCCCTTTCTATAAATATTTTCTTCTGGCCTAATAAGACAGAGCTGACGGATATTATTGAAGTTTTAAGCCAGAAATGTGATTGCATTTAATAATAGATTATTCTGTTTGGGTCTCTTTGACACACAAAACACGTCAGTGACTCTTAAAGCCCAAACTGAATTATTGTAACATTAATGGGAAGGATATTTGATGCATATTATTATATTTTGCATTTTGTTCATAATTGGTTAGAGCCTCAGTGTCTCTCAGACCAAACTGAACATGAAGGTTATGACTGCAGTCATAAAAAAACCCTGAGTAGGTCAAATTAAAATGAATTAAATAGTAATAAAATTAAATAAAATATCCCTGCCTGCTTCATACAGGCTCTTTAACACAGCGGTCAGGTTTGGTTGAGATGTGAGGGAAACCGCAGTGAATGGCTGCTGAATCACACTTTTCTGATGCTGCCGCTGATGAGAGACAAAATCAAAACACAAATCAAACAGAATCTGAATATAGTTATCATTTATAGCAATCAGCTGTCATGTCCTCATCATACTGAAGATCAGTTCATTTTGGGTGCACTGCTTTCCTTATGACAGATTTGCTTTCCTTTAGGATATTCACTACTGCTCAGATGTTTGGAAATTTAAGAAATTAATACTTTTATTAGTCAAGGATGCATTAAATTAATCAAAAGTGACAGTAAAGAAATTTATGATGTTACAAAAGATTTCTTTTTCAAATAAATGCTGTTCTTTTTTATCTTTCTGTTCATCTGTGAATCCTGAAAAATAAAATGTATCATGGTTTCCACTAAAATATTGGGCAGCACAACTGTTTTCAACATTGATAATAATCAGAAATGATTCTTGAGCAGTAAATCAGCATATTAGAATGATTTCTGAAGATCATGTGACACTGAAGACTGGAGTAATGATGCTGAAAATTCAGCTGCGCATCACAGAAATAAATTACAGTTTAACAGATATTCACATAGAAAACAGCTGTTTTAAATAGTAATAATATTTAACAATTTTTACTGTATTTTTGATCAAATAAATGCAGCCTTGGTGAACAGAAATGACTTTTTCCCAGAAACTTAAAAAAAAAAGAAAAAAAGTTACCAACCCCAAACTTAAGAACAGTAATGATATGTAAGTTCAGTTCCTTAATAATTCAACCAGGATATTTTGTTTAATGAATACAACTTTGAATAATCTCTTATTAATTATGGAATAGTTTTCTTTGCTGAATTTGTGGCCAATGGAAGATATTAAAGAAACTGATATTAAACAAAACACCCAGACTCACACGTCTTCATAACGTTCACATAATCCGGTTCTCTCAGAAACTAGAGGAGAAAAACAAGACAAAATTATTATTACATACTATAGATCCGCAGTCAATTTGTGCTATTTTAAAGCATGGCATTTTCTCAGCAATACAATAACTACATATTATCCAAATAAACATACAGAAAATATATTACAAGTATTTACTGCATTTGATAAATCACTTTTTTTGACCAAAGCTGGGCTGGTGGATTTATGACAGTGGATTTTCACACACACACACACACACACACACACACACACACACACACACACACACACACACAGGTACAGGATTTCAGTGTTCTTCAGCAGTGTTTTACTATGTTATGAAAAGGCGAAGGATAAAGGGAAATGCATGATATCCACACCTCATTGTTTGTTTTGTGCCTAGCCATATTTTCATACACTCCTTCAGCAGCAGCAGCAGCACAGCCATATGACTGACAGAGAACAGAAATAGAGAGTTTTCTTTGAATGTGTTCAATCTGTTGTTCGTTTGAATGTAATAGAGTGCAGGTTTTCCCCTGAAATATTACAGCACTAATCACTGCTGAACTCACACGCGACGACTGCTTTCTGTGCATCATCACATACTGACCCTCTGCTTCATCCTCAGACTGAAAGAGTCCTAAAACAACAGGCTTCATTTAAAAACAACTGTACAATAACCATAAATCATCATTATACTTTGTAAATAATACTGTAACTTCACATATGACCACTGAACTAAAGATGCAAGTAAACAACTTACTTTTTTTGCAAAACTTAAACAGTTTCAGTGCTGAGTAAATGATTATGATCAGGAGAATCTCCAAAATCACAGGCAACAGAAATAAGATAGCCGTCCTAAAATACAACAGAATAACAAAAGATTTATCTTATGAATAACTGTCTACATACTTCAAACACAGCATCATGTCAAAGTTAATAGTTCGCACCAAAAATGATAATTCTGTCATCATTTACTCTCTCTCACATCATTCCAAACCTGCATGACGTTATTTGTTCTGGAGAACACAAAATCAGATATTTTGACAAATATTCATGCTGCTCTTTTCCTTAAAACAAATGCATTTAATCAAAATAGTATCCAAAAAGGAACTTGTAAATTTTTTCCCTCACACTAAAGCCATTATAGGAGCAAAAAATACTTTTATTTTGACACCATCTGGCCACTTTATGCTATTATTATATGGTAAGAGAAACCTGGACATTGTCAACAATACCAAACATAACAATATCTGCTTTTGTGTTCCACTGACACGTTTTTAAAGTGGAGTTTGTGAGTTGATGAAATGTTAAAGATAAATAAATAATAAAATGTAAAAACAAATAAAAGCAACCAAATAAAATACACACTAAAACAAGATTAATATTTTATTAATTTACCTGCATGTCAACACTCTATAAAATGATGGGTTGTTTCTGACCCAGCTTTGGGTCAGATATGGACTAACCCAACAGTTGGGTCAAATTTTAAATAATATATATGTTTTTTTTTTTTTTTAAACCAGCAATTGAGTTCATCCATATTTGACTCAAAATTGGGTTGAAACAACCCAGCATTTTTTTTTTTTAGAGTAAAGTGACCATTAACTGACATAGAGAAGTGTGAACATGTAAATGTGTCATTAAATGATTGAAATGTTAAAATAAGTGAAATAAGTGGGACTTTAAGTAAGTATTTTAGATCAAAAGACAGGAGAAGTTTACCCTGAAGAAGACAGCATGAGCGTGAGTCAATGATAGAAAACTGTCACCTTTTGCGAGCGCTGGGTGAGATCTGATCAGACTCTGCCATAACTGGACTCTTGTTGCTCTTCTTCTGATTGACAGTGATATGAACAGGCATCTGCAGATCTTCTGTCCAGCACCAGTACCATCCCATGTTCTTCTTCTTCAGTCGGCTCATGCTCACAGTCATGTTTCTCAGACCGTATCTGATCTCTACCGAGGCACCATCTAATGTTCCAGACGCTCCTGTAATGCACTGGCCTCCAAACTTACACCATTTTACGCCACTTTGCCCCTGATGATAGCAGGTGATGGTAACACTGCCATTCTCAGATCCCGTCACATTCTGAGAGTTCACATGAAGTCTGGGAGACTCTAGAAATTATATAGAAAACAGCAGTTTGACACTTCTTTCACAGTGTGCTAAAAGGAACAGTTCAAACGAGAGTGTGCTGTAAATCTGCTCACCCTCAGATCATCAAAGATCAGGATGAGTTTCTTCATCAGGTTTGGAGAAATGTGTCTCTGCATCAGTGTCTCAGCAATGGATGCTCTGCAGTGAATGGGTGCCGTCAGAATGAGAGTCCAAACAGCTGATAAAAACATCATAATAATCCACAGCACTCCAGTCTATCAGTTAACATCTGGAGAAGACAAAAGCTGAAACAAATCCATCATTAAGACGTTTTTAACTAAAATCCGAGTCCTTAATCCATAATAACGCTTCCTCCAGTGAAAAAGTGTTCTGGTCTGAATCAGGAGAGAAATCTGCACAGATCAAGCACCGTTTACAAGCCAAAACAGCTCTAAATAAATATGTGGCTGGATTTTGATGAGAGAGACAACAGGAGATGGACTTTTTCACTGGAGGAAGAGTTATTATGGATTATGGACTCGTATTTTAGTTAAAAACATCTTAATGATGGATTTGTTTCAGTTTATGTCTTCTCCAGATGTTAACTGATGGACTGGAGTGGTGTGGATTATTGTGATGTTTTTATCAGCTGTTTGGACTCTCGTTCTGACGGCACCCATTCACTACAGAGCATCCATTGCTGAGACACTGATGCAGAGACACATTTCTCCAAACCTGATGAAGAAACAAACTCATCCTAATCTTGGATGGCCTGAGGGTGAGCAGTGCACATACTCATTTTTGGCTAAACTATTCCTTCAAAAACAAGGACTTAAAGACTTTTCCTGTCATGTATATATATTTTAATACATATACAAGTTTATACAGTTTCAGTCTGATGTCAGAGCGGTTCATATAACTGTAAGATCTCACCTGCTGTGACACTCAAGAAGAAACTCGCCCGTTTATCAAAAGCTGAAGGATTATGAATGGCACACCAGTAATAGCCAGACTCCTGGACGTTATTCATGCGGACGGTGAAGATGTGATGTGACGTGTCATCTGAGATAAATACTGTTTTGCGATGACCTCTCTGGTCAGGGAACTCCACATAATCACTCAGTAGCCAAACGTATCTAGCACTCAAATATTTGTGTGAAAATGCATATTTCTGATTATATAAACAAGGAATTATGACAGACTGTCCTCTCCGAACAGATATCTGCCCGACCGTAGTGATGTCCTGAGCACCTACAAAAAAAAAAAAAAAAAAAGAAAGAAATATTATTTATCAAAATAATGAATTAATTAATCCAAAAGTCTGTGGGTTTCTATACCATTTTTGATTTTTTTTTAACTTGACATTTAAATTTCATATTTCTTTCAAAAATAAATATGAACACATTTCAAAATATTAATATAAACATATATTAAATTAACAATTTGATCCAAAAACAGTGTAAATATCTTTTATCAAATCCAAAAAATGTTTTATTTAAATCCCAGATTTCCAATATAGTCTCCGACTTTTGGACCCTACTGTTTACTCTTCATGCCAATATCATAATATTGTTGACTTTATAAATTTAGTAGTCTTGCATCTTTGCATAAACATGGAAATCTTAAGATTATTCATATAAGAAAACGACTGATATTTCACAGGACATTAAAGCATGTGTAGCTGTAAGTAAATGGTACGGATGCTTGTGTAGTTTGTCTCACCTGAGAGTCTGATGAAGCTGCAGATGAAGAGAAGACAGTACAGATCCATGGCTGTGTCACTGTGAAGATGTTTGATGGGAACGCATGTGAAATCTGCTCTTTTCTCATCTCTAGTTCCTGTTTTTCTGCCGCTCTGGCCTGACTCACCCTCCCGCATGCAGAACCACGATTTTGCAAGAGTATTTGTGGATGGTGTGACAAAACTGCTCATTTATTTATAACAGTTTTTCAAGTCAGGTGAAACCAATGTGACAGATTCCTCCAAAACAATAATGAGAACAGCATTAACACCAGTGTTGGGGGTAACGCGTTACAAGTTATGTGAGTTACGTAATCAGATTACTTTTTCAAGTAACTACTAAAGTAACGCATTACTTTTTAATTTACAAGAAAATATCTGAGTTACTTTGTCAAATAAATAACGCCAGTTACTTTTTTCCCATTTATTGATTGACAGCTCTCCTGTCTCCATGCTGAAAGAAATCAGGAGTAAGATGTTACTGTAGTTCTAGAATAAATGTGAACACGCATTAATTCATCTCACTCGCAAACAAACAAACAAAAAAACAAACAAACAAACAAACAAACATACAAAAACAGATTCAGTATTCCTCAAAATAAATAAAAATAGTGAAATGCAACTCAGAATATGACGCAAACCTGCAATAACGAAATGTTAAATGACACAAATATTCTTTATGTATTTTATCCCATTTTATTAACCAATGTCTTTGCTGCTGACCTTCGATGATCCAATTCAGCCATACTAATAAGCAAAAATTACTCTAGATAAACATTTGTGCTTCTTTTTTTTTTTTTTTGTTGCTGAAGTGTCTTTCTTCTTCTGCGTTCTACTGTACAGAAGTGAATTTACTTTCCCTTCAGCCTGAGGCGTAATCATTTCACTTTTGGTGTGAAAGGGCTTTTACGTTTGTCAAAAATAGAACTTTTTTAATATTAAAAACAAACAAGCAAGCCCAGCCCAGATTTAAAAAGTAACACAAAAGTAACGTAACACATTACTTTCCATAAAAAGTAACAAAGTAGCATAATTAGTTACTTTTTTAGGGAGTAACACAATATTGTAATGATTTACTTTTAAAAGTAACTTTCGCCAACACTGATTAACACTGACAGAGACAAACCGAATGATGGCTAATTCTTCACAAAGGCTTTCCAGAAATTACAAAAAAAAAACAAAAACAAACAAGAAATAAGCACGTTTACACCCACAGTTTTCCAATTCATGAAAACAAACCCTCAGATCTCTGGCACTGGACGACTCTTGTGTTTGAGCACAAACTGAGACGGAGAAATGAACAGGCCAGACAGACAGACTGGGTTACATGTCAAAGAAACGCTTCAGCTAAAAACAAAACTTCTGTCACTTTGCTCAGGTCTGTATGCATGCTATCTGTTTTGTATTTTTGTATGTAGAACACAAGACATTTTTTTTAAAAAGACATTCTGGGTACAATCATTATGTTAAAGGTCTCTAATAGGATTTGATACAACTTCATACAAAAAAAAAATAAAAATAAAATCAGATATAATAGTAAACATTACTTAAAATGGAATGAATTTTACATCACAATAGTAATATAAATTTCATACACACCTCAGAGTGTTGAAACTTAGGCATGTTCATGACCCTACATTAAAAGCATCTGAGGTTAACCAGTATTTCCCACAACCCAAAAAAGACATTCAGGTCACATTGACCCATGAACATTAAACGTTCAAAAAAACAAAAACAAACAAAAAAAAAAACATTATTCACATTATTTCTCTTTCCAATCATAGAGTCAACAGACTGAATAAAAATAATGCTATTGGTTTACTTGAGATACACACATCTGATTTCATAAAATTGCATCACTCTGATTAACGTAAACAAACATTACAAAAACACTAAGCCTTTCCATCTGTTCACATTTTCACTTTTCTGACCATAGATGTATATATGTTTTTATTATCTGTTGCAGTCAGCTAACACAAGAACACAGACAAAACAAGACAAAAATACAGTTAGACTGACATGAACCCATATTAATACATTGTAAGAAAGATAAAGATATCTCTATAAATAAATTAATGAATAACTACAAGTACCTGAGTGTTTTGCTTAATTCCATTCATAATTTCATAGAGATCTTCACATGCAACCTCTTTGTTTTTCCCATTTCCCTATAAAAATAAAATGAGTATATGAACAAATCAACAACAACAACAGATTATAGTACAAGTTTGTGAATGCTATGAATGTGATAAAAAGCACCTGAGAGTTTGTTTTATTTTCAGTCATGAATTCATAGAGATCTTTACATGCAACCTCATTGTTTTTTCCATTTCCCAATTAAAAAAAAAGAGTTTATGAATAAATTAAAAACAACAACAACAATTTATAGTGCAAATTTATAGTGCAAGTGGATGCTATGAACTTGATAAAAAAGTACCTGAGTGTTTGGTTTATTTTCAGTCATGAATTCATAGAGATCTTCACATGCAACCTCATTGTTTTTTCCATTTCCCTATTAAAAAAATCGTTTATGAATAAATTAATAACAACAACAACAGTTTATAGTGCAACTTTATAGTGCAAGTGGATGCTATGAACTTGATAAAAAAAATACCTGAGTGTTTGGTTTATTTTCAGTCATGAATTCATAGAGATTTTCATATGCAACCTCACAGTTTTTCTCAGTTCCCTATAAAAAAAATAATACTAATAGTAGTGATGGATAATGATCAAAAGCCAACAGTATGGTGAATGTGAAAGCTGTGCTTCACCTACTTTGGGCAGTTGCTGTTTGTTCATGTCGTCATGAAGATTTGAGCTTTCAGCTCTTTGTTCTGCAGACACACACACACTCATGTAATACTGTACAAATGCTGTAATTGCTTTGTCTTACTGATTAAATCATTAAATCACTCACTTCTCTTGTTCTTTGCTTTGATCAGCATCACTGCTCCGCAGAATGTAATGGGCAGCATCACTCCCAGAATGAGCAGCCACAGGAACCGCCTGAAATCAAGTCACACAAAAAGAACCAATGAACTTGCTAATGAGTGCCTCTGATTAAACGAGTACAATCACTTACCTGTCTGCACTGAGTGGTATGGTGCTATAAGAGGATTTAGTTGTAAACTGTGTAATATTTGGGGCCTCCATCACAGTAACATGAACAGGCATCTGTGAATCCTTATTAGAGCAGTAGTACCATCCACTGTCCTCTTTCTTCAGCTGCCACAGCGTCACATTCAGAACATCATCATCATCACTCATATGCACTGCAGTTCTCTCTAGAGTTCGTCCATCTCTCCCAACACAAGATCCACTGATCTTACACCAGTGTGAAGCGCTGTGACAGAGGATGGTGATGTTTCCACCCTCATAACCTGACACACTCTGACTGGAGACACGGAGCCCTGCTTCAGCTGGACATTTGAGAGAAAAGGCCAGAGACTAAGTCATTTGCACATTCTGGAATATGAGAAGGAAACAGCTGGATGGGTTTCTAAAGCTGCACAGAATAACTGATACCTTCTGTAACCTGCAGGTAAAGATGTGTGTGAGGATCAGATCCAGACATGCTAACAGCACACCAGTATGTGCCAGAGTCACTCACTTCAGCTTCTCTCAGTGTCGCTGTAAACACATTTTCTTTCTGATTATCCACAATAGACATTCTCTTGTGTGATATGGAGCGACTGACGATCCAAACACCTCCAGAACTCATGTATTTTGTGTGATTGATATATTTCTGATCATACAAACAAGGGATTGTGATCGTTTGTTGTTTTTGTACAGATATTTTACTGACTGTATGGATGTCTTGAGTTCCTGTGAAAGAAAAAATAAATAAAATTCAAACGTGCACAATAGAAAACAAATGTGTTGTTTTAAATGGGAATAAGAGGTGTGCCCCAAGGGACCACTGCAATTTTCTATTTGTGTAAATAATGTACCATTAATAAAAAAAAAATAAAATAAAAAAAAGGTCATGCTCAACTAATGACACTGTCATATATGTATCTAAATCTGATTTTTTTTACAAATTAAGTTATCGCTTCAGTCAGATTTTAATATTTTGCAAGATTGGCTTTTGGACAATAAAATTCATACTTGCATAATAGAAAACAAATGTGTTGTCTTAAAACGGAATAAATCTGATTTTTTGATTCAAAAAAGAGGTGTGCCCCAAGGATCAATATTGTGACCACTGCTTTTTTCTATTTGTGTAAATAATGTACCATTAATTAAAAAAAAATAAATAAATAATTGTCATGTCCAACTGATGACACTGTTATACATGTATCTAAATCTGATTATTTACAAATTCAGTTATTGCCTCAGTCAGATTTTGATATTTTGCAAACTTGGCTTTTGGATAATAAACTAGTCCTATATTATGAGATTTGGTTTTAGACAGGAAATTAAATCCAAAGCTGGTTTGTGTGCTGCATCATGTAAAGATGGTACTTTGCTTAAAGTTGACACTATTAAATATATTGGTTTATGGCTTGATTCTGAACTTTCCTTTAAATCACATATTAATCATATTTTGCGTAAAGTTAACTTTGGAATTAGTATTTTATCAGATCTTGCTCCACTTAATACAGTTTATAATAGACTAGATTTGTTTTGGGATGTTCTTTTTAACTCATCACTGTATACTGTATGATGCATTACAATTGCCATCTTTGCAAATAAGAAGACATACTAATTGCATTCAATTTATATTTAAATGTATTCATTTTAATTATCCAAGTTAATTATCCCACCTAGAATTCTATTCACTGATTATTGTGTTTTGTTGGATATTTATTGTTGGCCTTTTTAGCAAATTTCTGTTGTAGTTTTGCTAATGTGTGTGTTTATGAATTAATGTGTGTTATGTGTTTCTTGATGTATTGATATTTGTATTTATGTTGTTGTTTTTTATTTATTTAATATATATATATATATATATATATATATATATATATATATATATATATATATATATATATATATATATATATATATATATATATTTCGTTGTGATTGTCTTACACTGTATGATGGGACCCCCTTGAAAATGAGATGGTACATCTCAAGGGGTTATTCCTAATAAACATACTGAAGTGAATCGAATTTAATTGAAATGAAATGAAATGAAATGAAAAAAATGATTGTTATCAAACAGTGCAATGTTTTGACAGAGTTTTGGCAGAGACACAGGGCCTCATTTACGAAACGAACGTACGACAGAAAATTGGGCGTACGGCTATAATATTATAGCCTATTATAAAACAAAAGGAAAAAACTGTGCAACAAGTAGGCTGCACTCATTTTTGTGACACTTTTAATGCATTTTATTTTTTTTCTTTATATATTTATTTGATTGTATTCATCGGATCGCGCAGGCGCCTCACACTAACAACATTAGTTCTAGCGTTGCTTGACATTTCAGCTGTTCATCATCAAACTAAAATGCAGTCAACGAAATATAAAAGTTACACTGTTTATTTTAAAAGGTCCGCTGTGAAATCAGCACGCAGTTCCCAAAGAAACATTTTTACGCATGTGAAGGATTTTACGCGAATATTGGAACATGCGTAAAGTATAGAGCCATGTTTAGGCTACATAATAAATAATAGTTTAACAGCCAAATAATACAAATATTGCAAAAATGGAAAAATTTGGATTCTTGTAGAATGAGAGAGGCTCGTGAGCGCAATGCAGTTTCAGCTTTGCTTGACGTTTGTGTGCTATTTATAATAAATGCCAGCTTATAGCGTGATTTTTTTTTTAATATTATAGTTTAATATATCATTTTATAGTTGCTTATTTTGTCATTCTTGTTCTGTAATATCGTTAAAAGTAAAGGATTTGTTGTGGACTGAAAGGAACTAAATAGGCTAAATAATGTTTATGTTTGTAAAGTTTTCCTTATATTTACCGGTATTTAATACACACAAAAAATAATGAAATTCTTTGCAGTTACAAGGGTAACGTCTCGGTTACGTATGTAACCCTCGTTCCCTGAAGGAGGGAACGGAGACGTCACGTCGGATGACCGACGAAATTGGGATCTCGCCAGAGAGACCAATCCACTTCGAGTGTAACTAAACGAGCCAATGGACATTGGCATGCGATTATTGCATCCAGCTGCCGCTGATCACAGCGTGAGCATAAGAGGCAGCTGATGCACCGCATCAATTATGTTTTCGCTGAGGAGCCGAGCCGGCGACCCGGCAGCTCAGCGGTGGTACAGCGACTGTGGCGACGGGACGTGACGTCTCCGTTCTCTCCTTCAGGGAACGAGGGTTACATACATAACCGAGACGTTCCCCTTTCAGTCGGTCACTCCGAGTCACGTCGGATGACCGACGAAATTGGGATCCCTACCAAAGCGCCACAGGAGTTGCCCCTTCCAGTGCCCTGTGTAGGGCTCCTGACCCTTCCTATAAGGCAGACAATAGGACCGGGCTCTACACAGAGAAGGTCAACTACTGGTGTTCCTTGAGCAACCCAAACAGTAGGACTAGGATAACACTGGGAAGCGTGCCCTTCCACTTGGAAGAGGCACACTGCGGAGTCACCTCCTCCCAGAGGGGGGTTAAGTGACATTCAAACATGTGAAGTAACCCCGAAGGGCCCTATTGCACATGGAAGTCTCTGAGATGGCTCAGGCTGCATCTTTAGAGATGGCAGAACGTGGTCCGCCAGGGGAAACATGGCTCTAATAAGAATACTGTGGAATACACATATGGGATCCCGACAGGGTCTCTCATATGGGCACTAGCCTCGCACCAGATTTCAAGAATTCATTGGCTGAAGGCCTGGCGCCGGACGCCCTGCCGCGTCCGGACGCCAGAGTGCTGGAGGACTCAACAGGGTTTGCCTGGTTAAGGAACTCTCTGGAGAATTAGGCGTAAGGACGCCGCAAGCCGACTCTGAGCCGCCCCTCTCAGTGCCACTACCCGTTTGAGGTGAGAACACAGGAGGAAACCGGTTCGACACATAGGCTATAAAACCTAGCGAACGTGTTGGGAGTCGCCCAACCCACAGCTCTACAGATGTCTGCTAGCGAGGCACCACGAGCCAGCGCCCAGGACGATGCGACACCCCTAGTGGAGTGAGCACGCAACCTGAGCGGGCAGGGCACACCTTGTGCTTCGTAGGCCAAGGTGATGGCATCCACTATCCAGTGGGCCATCCTCTGCTTGGAGACAGCCTTCCCCTTCTGCTGTCCTCCGTAACAGACAAAGAGCTGTTCTGAGGTCCTGAAGCTCTGAGTTCTATCCACGTACTGATGCAGTGCGCGTACGGGACAGAGCAAAGCTAGGGCTGGGTCTGCCTCCTCCAGGGGCAGCGCTTGCAGGCTCACTACCTGGTCCCTGAAGGGCGTGGTAGGAACCTTGGGCACATAGCCGGGCCGGGGCCTCAGTGTTGCACTGGAGTCAGCCGGCCCAAACTCAAGGCACGACTCGTCGACCGAAAATGCCTGCAGGTCCCCCACCCTCTTGATTGAGGCCAATGCAGTCAGGAGTAGGGTTTTCATAGAAAGAAACTTCAACTCGACTGACTGCAACGGCTCAAAGGGGGCAGTTTGTAGGGCTCTTAGCACCAAAGCCAAATCCCAAGAGGGAAGGGAGGGAGGCCTCGGAGGATTTAACCTCCTGGCCCCCCTAAGAAACCTGACGACCAGATCGTGCTTCCCCACCGACCTCCCCTCTATGGGGTCGTGGTGGGCAGAAATAGCAGCAACATATACCTTAAGGGTGGAGGGGGACAGCCTACGCTCCAACCCTTGTTGCAAAAAGGAAAGCACGGCTCTGATCGAACATCTCCGGGGGTCCTCCTGGTAAGAGGAACACCATTCGACGAACAGGTTCCACTTCAGCGCATAGGCCCGTCTTGTGGACGGTGCTCGTGCTGAAGCGATAGTGAGCGCTACCTCCTGGGGCAGGTCACCTAGAACCTCCGCGTCCCGTCCAGGGACCACACATGAAGTTTCCACAAGTCTGGACGTGGGTGCCAGAGAGTGCCCCGTCTCTGAGAAAGCAGATCCTTCTTCAGAGGAATCGGCCAGGGAGGGGCTGTCGCGAGGAGCATGAGTTCCGGGAACCAGGTCCTGTTGGGCCAATATGGAGCCACTAACAGGACCTGCTCCTCGTCCTCCCTGATCTTGCACAATGTCTGTGCTAGCAGGCTCACTGGGGGAAACGCATACTTGCGCAAGCCCTGGGGCCAGCTGTGTGCCAGTGCATCCGTGCCGAGCGTTGCCTCGGACAGGGAGTAGAACCACTGGCAGTGGGTGGTTTCTGGAGATGCAAACAGGTCTACCTGAGCAACTCCGAACCGACTCCAAATCAGCTGGACCGCCTGGGGATGGAGTCTCCACTCCCCAGGAAGTGCCGCTCGAGACAGCTCGTCGGCCGCCTGATTGAACACTCCTGGGATGTGGATGGCACGAAGGGACCTCAGATGCTTCTGACTCCAGAGGAGGAGGTGGTGGGCGAGTTGCGACATGCGACGGGAGCGCAAACCGCCTTGCCGGTTGATATAGGCAACGGTCGCAGTGTTGTCCGTACGGACCAGAACGTCCCTGCCCCGAAGGCGCCCTCTGAGGCGGCACAGGGCAAGGCGTACTGCCAGCAACTCGAGGCAATTGATATGCCAACGCAGAAGGGGGCCCGTCCAAACCCCTGATACTGCGTGCCCGTTGTACGTGGCACCCCAGCCGGTGGCCGAGGCATCCGTGAATACCACAGCATGCCTGGATACCTGCTCCAGGGGCACTCCTGCCCGAAGGAACGAAGGATCTGACCACGGGCTGAAGGTCTTGCGGCAGGCCGGTGTAATCTGAACCCGGTGAGTACCGCGTTTCCACGCCCACCTCGGGATTCGACCATGGAGCCAGTGCTGAAGCGGTCTCATATGGAGCAGACCGAGCGGAACTATGGCCGCAGCTGCAGCCATATGCCCCAGGAGCCTCTGAAAGAGTTTCAGTGGGACCGCTGTCCTGCCTGATAAAGTCTTGAGGCAGTTCAGCACCGACTGAGCACGTTCCTGGGTGAGGTGTGCTGTCTGGTTGACCGAATCCAACTCCATGCCGAGAAAAGAGATCCTCTGCACTGGCACAAGTTGCTCTTTTCCCAATTGACCCGAAGGCCCAACTGGCTGAGGTGCCTGAGCACCAGGTCCCTGTGTGCGCACAACAGCTCTCGAGACTGTGCAAATATGAGCCAGTCGTAGAGGTAGTTGAGAATGCGCACACCCCGTTCTCTCAGGGGAACAAGGGGCCGCCTCTGCGACTTTGGTGAAGACACGAGGCGAAAAGGGACAGCCCGAAGGGCAGGACCTTGTACTGATATGCCCAACCGTCGAACGCGAATCGCAGGAATGGCCTGTGTCGCGGGAGAATCGAAACATGAAAGTACGCGTCCTTCAGGTCGATTGCTGCAAACCAATCTAGGGGACGGACGCATCCAAAAATGCGTTTCTGCGTCAACATCTTGAATGGCATCTTGTGAAGTGCACGGTTCAAAACTCGCAGATCCAAGATCGGTTGTAACCCACCGCTTTTCTTGGGCACAATGAAGTAAGGGCTGTAAAACCCCGACCTCATATCGGCTGGAGGGACCGGCTCTATTGCATCCTTCGCCAGTAGGACTGCAATCTCCGCGAGCAAGACAGGGGCATCGACGGCTTTGACTGAAGTGAACCGGATGCCCGTGAACTTGGGGGGGGTGCCGGGCGAACTGAATCGCATAGCCGAGTCTGATGGTCCGCAGGAGCCACCGGGACGGGCTGGGGAGCGCTAACCAGGCTCCGAGAGACCGCACCATCGGGGCCAACGGGCCCACCGACATGCCCGCGGTGGGGCAGCGAGGTGGAACACAGGGACCGGCCCCAGGGCCTGTGACGGCCTGGCCTGTGACGGCAGGGGGCGGGGTCTGGGTGTGTAGTGTAGCACTCACCTGATTTCTCCTCGCGTGGGAGGAGATACAGGAACCCGGCTTGAGGCTTGTGACAGCCCGGCGTTTGACGACTTGAAGCGGGGACTGGAGTGCTACTGCCCTTACCTGGTTCCACGAATGGGCAGGAGGGGTGCTCTTGGGCAACCACCCGCTGCCTGCTGGCGAGAGAGGAGGAGGGAAGCGATCCTGTGATGCACGGATCACCACTCTCCTCCTCTTGAGACCCGGAGATTGAGGAGACCGCTCTTTACTGATGTTTTGGGTACCGCTGGCTGCTGGGCCAGCGGCGGAACAAAATGAACAAAAGATACTCCACCCAGCCCTCCTCTGGGGGAGGGAGTGGTGCAGTCACCATCTCCCGATGAGCAGTCTCCTTCATCTCTGGGTCGACCGTCCCAGGGCCTCTTGCACTTGCGCTTGCCGCCAGGTTTGGCGGGGGCCTGGACGGGCTGGGCGTCCTGCCTGCGACCGGCTCCACGACGCTGCCTGGTGAAAGGCTGCTGCGGCTGCGCGGGAGCGGGGGCGGCCGCAGGGGGGCGCCCACGGCGACGAGCAGGCTGAGTGGCTGCAGCCGGAGTGGAAGCAGCAGGTTTCCTCCGGCGCATGATGTGTTTGCCTCAGTCTGCTTCTGGGCTGCCGAGAACTGCTGGGCAAAGCTCTCGACAGCGTCGCCGAAAGGGCTGGTCTGTGACACGGGTGCATTCAGGAACTGTACCTTCTCCTGCTCCATGTCAGCGAGACACAGCCAGAGATGGCGCTCCTGGACATCGCACGACCCAGAGACTGTGCGGTCACCTTCGTCGCTCGTAGCGCGAGGTCCGTCGCAGCACGCAGCTCATGTAGAACCGCCAGGTCATGACCACCCTCGTGCAGGTCTTTCAGTGCTTTGGCCTGGTGGACCTGCAGCAACGCCATAGCGTGGAGGGCGGAAGCCGCCTCCCCACAGGCTCTATAAGCACTGCCAGTTAGACCTGACGAATACTTAGAGGCCCGTGAGGGGAGACACGGATCACCCTGCAGGGTGGAAGCGGCTGTTGGACACAGTTGCATGGCCACAGACCGTTCCACCGAGGGGATGCCCGCATACCCCAAAGCGGCTCCACCATCGAGGGTGGTGAGAGCGGAAGAACTACAAGATGTGTTTCGGGCAGTGAAAGGTGCCCTCCACGATCTTGTCAGCTCCTCATGCACTTCCGGAAAGAATGGCACCGGAGGGGGGCGCTGAGAACCAGCGCCACCCCCACCGAGGAACCACTCGCCCAGCCTCGAAGGATCGGGACACGGTGGCTTTTCAGGATTCCACACGAGCCCGACATTCTCGGCGGCCCGGGAAAGCATAGCCGTCATCTCTGGGTCTGGCACGGACAACGCTACCACACCCGAAGGGGGCAACGCAGCCAGGTCGTCATCCCCGGAGAGAGAGGGCCCGCCCTCCGATGCAGTGATCGACATCTGGTCATCAGAGGGGGCACCGAAGGAAACGCGTGGCCAGCGCGCTCCTTCGGCAGCTCCACCGGCTGCGGAGTACTTGAGGGGTGAGGAGCTCCACTTGGGGAAGCCCTCACCGTAATCCTCAAATCACCTCTGACTCCACCGGATCCAGTGTGCACGCCGGATCACGGCAGGCAGAGGGACTCTGCCATGTTTGACACAGCAGAGTCGCACTCCGAGATGGTCATGTCCCCGCAAGAAGAACATGAACCATCCACGAAAGCCACCTCAGCGTGCTGAATGCCCAGACACGTGAGGAAGCGATCGTGACCGTCCTGAGGCGCCAGGAAACGACCACACCCAGAAACGCACGGGTGAAAAGACATCTTTAAAAAGACGCGATCGCCCGTGTTGCTCTTTTAGAGAAATTGCTCTTTCAGAGAAATGCTCTTTTAGTGCTGAAGCACGCAGGGGAGCTGGCCACCGCACACTCCTAGTGTGGCTGTCAGCAGGAAGACGATCTTTCTCTCCCGGACACCGTGACCACCGCTGCCGCGCCGTAACACCCGCACTCGCTCGCAGAACACTCTCTTGGAAGGGAGAGCAGTAGCTTTAACCACTACCGCTCGGCTCCGAAGCGAAAGGATAATTGATGCGGTGCATCAGCTGCCTCTTATGCTCACGCTGTGATCAGCGGCAGCTGGATGCAATAATCGCATGCCAATGTCCATTGGCTCGTTTAGTTACACTCGAAGTGGATTGGTCTCTCTGGCGAGATCCCAATTTCGTCGGTCATCCGACGTGACTCGGAGTGACCGACTGAAAGGGGAACGGGTGTTTTTGGAGTAAGATCAATTTCTCTTTCATGAGATTACTTCCTCTTTTTGGGTTTTGTTTCTCCTTGTCATAAACTCTAGGGGCGAAGCTTCTAAACCGGGTGTTTTTAGGGGCATGATATTCAAATGACGATTGTTTTCAGCTGCCACATTTATCAACGTGCGATCATTCGTGCGATGAGATTGGTGGCATACGAATGTTTCATGAATCACACATGAACTCTGTCGTAAGTTGATTTGTGCGCACAGATCTGCGCTCATTTCTACATTAGATTGATAAATGAGGCCCACTGTGTTTACACTTTAGAGAGAAATTAATATGCAAGAAAGAATTTACACACATAAAAAGCATCAATAAACTTTTCATTTTGAAATTAATTTCTTCATTATCAAGGGGACCTGCAAAATTTGATCTGAAACCTGACTTGACCAGAGTTCCTGTATAACACTTCATTCTAAAAGTGTGCATATGGACAAAAGGCATACATCACAAAATTTCTAACCCATACGTGCACCAGAACCTGTGCAAAAATCACAGTCTGCAGATCATACATGCATCCCTACACCATCTTAACAAAATAACCAGATATGAATAGACTTACAACACCTTATTTCACTATATGCATAAGTTCATGTGAGACCTATGTTACACTACTGCATCGGTACACGATAATATGGAGAATGGCATCTGTGCCGAAGTATTGTATGACTAAAATCATTAAAAATTCTGCAATCATTCATCAAATTAATTGTAGATCCTGTGCTGCTTGTTCTTTGTTAAAACATCCAGATACTAACTGAGAAAATAATTGAGAATCCGCTCCATCTGATTCACCATGAATGAATCAAACTTCAATTCAGACCATTCTGTGAACCCAACAGAATTGACTCAAAAGAACGGATAAATTGTGAATGAATAACTGGCATTATGCCATTTTATGCAACTGACAGAAACAGACCATAACTGCTGAAACGCTTTCAAAGAAATACATCTGTGGTCTGTTGGGCTGCACACACCATTGCACAGAATGAATATACTGATGAATCATCCAGTGATTAAATAACTAAAATAGAGCCTCATGCCTCATTAGATGAAATATCTAATTCTTGATGCACCTGTTCGGTTTCAGCTGAAAACTCATATGTTACAGTAGATAAAAGAGACATGGCGACCATTAAACATTAACATTGCTAGTTCTATGCAAAGTTGATGAAAAATTAAAAAAAAAAAAAAAAAAAAAAAAAAAAAAAAAATATATATATATATATATATATATATATATATATATATTCCAAAATTTGCTCAATACAGTCAGAGAAAACGGCAAAATTGAGTGTTTTTCGTAACTGCAGCCTGTGTGTGGAGGAACATCAGCAGCAGCAGAGTCTCCATCATCACTGAGGCAGAGTGAGAATGAGCTCATCTTACTATGACTATATAGATTTCACCACATTTTAGGGGACAGCATTTGTGTCTCTGCATTTAATATGCAAACATATCATGCACTTTACATCATCTTCACAATGCACATTATAATAATATAGCTAATAGCTAATATTTTAATGCTAAATTTTAGGTTAATGGAAAAATGTAATAATGCAAGAGAATATTCTTGTATTTAAAGTGATTTGCATGTGTTGCTTTCTCTGTTCCTCCTTCCTGCTGTGTTGCAGTGAAGATGCTACTGATAAAGCTGCATCTGAGAGAATGGAAACATGATGAAACCTCCTGCAGGCCTGACCAAAGTTCACACCATACTGTTTATAGATCAAACAGATCTGTAGATTATACTGGCTCTCTGTGAGGTTGAAACATTTAGCCACAACACTTAAGGGGGAAATATCTTTTTAAATATATATATATATATATATATATATATGTTCCAGTGATAGAAAACTTTTTGCGATGTATAGCCATAAACTGGCACAAAACCAGCTTCTCGTCCCGTCTTTGTTCCTCATGCAACTTTCACTCCAGCATCAGGTCTGTTCAGTCAGAAAATGATCTACAGCTGCTCTTTAACACAGGCTTCACACACCATTCATCTGAACTCTTATGATCAAGTTTTCTTCTTTCAAAACTAACTCAATATCTTCAAAATGCACACAACAGGCCCTTCACCTCAGTTGACTCTGTAATTAGATTTTGGTTGTATTTTCTAGACTGTATTATCTTGGTTTCATCTCAAAGGCCCAACGCTCGACTAGCCTCTCTACTGGTCACTCTATTGCCATCTGTGGTGGCATTTTCTTGAGAACTAAGCTTCTTCACTTCCTGTTTTGGCCATGGCTTATCACTAGTTAAACCACTTACAGTGTGCTCATGAAGCGACTGGGCAGAGTCATTTAAAAATGAAATAGTTGAGGAAGATGACTTTTAAAAACACCAGTGGCTTTAGACCAGAGAGGAGAAGCACTCTGTTATGCTCGGGTACTTTACTTATCACACAAAGATGACACCAGACAAACAACAGAACCAAACAGGGAGAATAAATACACAGGAACTAATGAGATCATTAACAGGACAGGTGAATGGAATCAATAATTAGACACACTGAGGAAAAGTGTCAACTGACAAGCACAGGGGGAACAGAATCAAAACACAATGAACAAAACATACCCCTGACACACTCACTATCAACAGCACATTTAAATGATATAAAGTGTTCTGAACAGCTAGAATATATATAGAGTAGAACATACTGTATATAGAGATAAAACGTAATATTTTATTCACATTTTAAAATGCAATGACTATCAGACAATAAATCCCATAGTGTTTTTTAAAGACATGCACAAAAAAAAAAAAAAAAAAAAAAAATCCAGTTTCTCAGTCAGAAAGGCCTGTAAATCTTTAAAGGGGTCATGAACTGCTTCCGTTTTTTTTTTTTTTTTTTTTTTTTGTGTATTGTTCTCTGAGGTCCACTTATATTGTTATCAAGATTGAACCTGCATTGAAGGTTCACAGAAGCATCGAATTGTGTCTTGTTTGTAAACGAATCCGCGGTAAAATTAAGTCAACAAAGGACCGACTTCTTACTGGCAGTCTGGATTAAAAATAAAGTCTATTCACTCTTTCCTAATGTTGGGATCAGAAGGAAGGCAATGCAAATTGGTGGGCGGGACTAAACAGGCAGCGCTGTAGAATCGGGGGCGGGGCTAAACAGGCAGTGATATGTAATTGGTGGGCGGGGCTAAACAGGCAGCGATGTAGAATTGGTGGGGGGTAAAAAGGTAGTGCTGTAGAATCAGTGGGCGGGGCTAAACAGGCAGTGATGGAGCTAGGAAGTTGTGCCTCAAGACTTCAAAGATGCGCTGATTGTTCATATTTATAAGCGCAAGCAGTGTTGGGGAGTAGCTAGCTACAAGTAGCGACGATACTAGCGTAACTACATTTTTCAGTAGCTTTACAGTAGCCATGCTACTTTTAAAATAGTGTAGCTTTTCCTGTAGCTAACTACTTTTTCTAGCAAACGCTACATTCCGTTTTGCATTCTGACGAGTCACGAGCCTGTAATGCATTGAAGCAGCGCAGCGTCTTCTTCTGACGAGATCACAAACTAAATTCGTTCATCTGTTGTGATATCACGCATCGTGCGGGTTTACAATGTTTCCACCGACCCGACAAGAGATCGTCTGATGATATTGCAAAGGATATACAGGAGTGGATATTTCACATGAATCATCTGTAATTTATGGAAAACAAAGATTAAAATGCGGTCTACGTCGAAGACTTAAAGCACATATAAAGAAGGTGAATAATAGCGTTTTTAAACATTAATTTTTCTTCTTTTTTTTGCACTCTAGATCAAATGTCTATTTTACAATGATGAATGGTCATAATATAATCTGTCCCCCCACAGTTTTGTAAAGAACACTAATCGAACAGAAAATAAAATCGCAATATAGCAGTGTGCTTATCATTTGGCAAAGAATGGTTGCGGCGGGATTCAAGCAAAGCACAGTGTTCACGCGCGCAGCTGATGATTGACGTCTCCATTCAGTCAGTAAATAGGCTACCGCATGTGCTATGAGTTTAACCTGCTTATTTTATGACTCCTCCGTATCCAGTTTAAGTTGAATACATTTTGTTCTTGCATTGATATTACATTAGTAGCAATTTTGCACTTTATATAACTATATAACTATACAGTATTTTATTATTGCGTGTATCGGATAGATTACAAAATCAAATGATTGGGACACTTTCTGTCATCGAAATGGCTTGGAAAAGTGTCCCAATCAACCTGAATTTACCCTACTCTTCGAAATCATGATTGCATTACAGTATGTTGTTTTAAACCCCAAATATTTTACTTATAACTTCATTATAATTCTTCATTAATAATTATTTAGTTATTTGAAATGTTAAAAAAATTGAAAGTAGTTTCAATGTAGCAAGCTACTTTTTGATAGTATCTTGTAGTGTAGCTAGCTACTTTTTCAGAAGGGTAGCTTGAATGTAGCTTAACTACTTTAATTTACGAGTAGCTTGTAGCTGGTCATGCTATAGTTTCAGAGTAGCTTCCCCAACACTGAGCGCAAGGGGGACAGAGCTTGCTGTGACAACCATCATGGCATTTTATTGCTCTCCATTACAGGCAAAGTCCTGGCACGTATTCTGCTGAACCGACTCAAACAATGCGTTTATGACAGCTACATCATCCTGGAAAGTCAGTGTGGATTTTGTGCAGGCCGTGGCACTATGGACATGGTGTTCACTGCCAGGCAGATCCAAGAGAAGAGCCGAGAACAACATCGTGATCTTTATATGATCTTTATCGATCTCACAAAAGCCTTTGACTCAGTCTCTCGCACTGGACTCTGGCTCATTCTGCGGAAGATCTGATGCCCAGAGAAATTCATCAACCTTGTCTATTCATTTAATGATGGCATGTTGGGTCAGGTGTTGGATGATGAGAGCTGTCTGACCAATTTGGAATTTCAAATGGCACAAAGCAGGGCTGTGTGCTCGCCTCACTATTATTCAACATCTTTTTTTCCATGATGCTATCTGTGGCTTTTAAGGACTTTTAAATGGGTATTCCAATCCAGTTCCATACAGATGACAGCATTTTCAACTTACGCAGGCTCCAGGCTCGCACAAAGACACATTCCACAATCCTGCGTGACCTTCTGTATGCAGATGACTGTGCACTGATGGCACACTCTCACTGAAGCACAATCACTATTTGATCATTTTAGAACCGCAGCTTCCTGGTTTGGGCTCACTGTCAGTTTAAAGGAGACAGAAGTCTTGTTACAAGCTGCGAACAAGTCAAATTCCAAACCACTGGTAATTACTGCAGGTGACACAGTTCTGACAGCGGTTAACAAGTTCTGCTACCTCGGTAGCATTCTTGCAGCTGATACCACAGTGGACTGTGACATTAGTGCTCATATCACAAAAGCCAGCACTGCGTTCGGTCGATTTTCCAAGAGAATATGGGATGAGCATGGCATTCGGCTGGACGCTAAGGTGGCAGTGTATAAGGCAGTCATCCTCACAGTGCTGTTGTATGGGTCTGAGACTTGGGCCATATATCACCGGCAGATTGCCAAACTTGATCAGTTCCACATGAGCTGTCTTCATCAAATAGTGCATGTCAAATGGCAGGACACCAAACACTGAGATACGCCAGAGCTGTGGCATTACTGGTATTGAGGCCTTCCTGGTTGCTGCTCAGCTCCGCTGGGCTGTACACGTTGTATGCATGTCAGATCTGCGCTTGCCAAAGCAGGTTTTCTATGGGCAGCTCCAGAGTGGTACACGCTCCCAAGGAGGTCAGTTCAAACGTTACAAGGATGGCCTCAAATCCAATCTGAAACTGTGCAATATGGACCCGAACGACCTTGAAAAAATGGTCACAGACAAGACCTCATGGTGAGCACAGTGCCATGCTGCTATACATTCTTTTGAGTACAAACGGATTACCGCAGCAGTAGACAAACGAAGACGCCGAAAGTTAAACCTCCCAAATCTGACAATATCTAGTCAGTTTATGTGCGACACCTGTGGCCGAATATGTGCCTCAAGGATTGGCCTCTATTCTCATTGTAGGACACATCAGCAGCAACTGTGATGAGATCTGTCGCATCGACAGCTCACACCAAAACTAGATGTAGAATCGTTGGACGGGCCTAAACAGGCAGCGCTGTAGAAGCAGGCATTGATCTTCTTCTGTGGAGGCGGTGCTTATCCACACTATTACATCATAGAGTAGAACATCCCACAAGCTGTCATTTTGACAGACTGCCTTCAATACAAGCTGTTTTAGACTAACGAGAAAGTTATGAGTTCTGAAACTTACAAGATGTTTTTATAGTACAATGACCTCTTATATGTCAAAAGATCAAGGGAATTTTAGTTTCCCAGTTCTTGACCCCTTCAATTCTACACTTGGGACACTTGTAATTTAGCTCAGGAGCACTCATTTCGCTTATGGGCTAACAGCTGAAAATGCATATCAGAGCAAAAACCAAGCCCTGAGATCCAAAGAACTGCTGGTAGAGCTTAGAGACAGATCTGGGGAAGAGTTAAGAAACAATTCTGCTGCACTGAAGGTTCACAGAAGCATGTAGCCTCCATTATCCTTAATGGCAGAAGTTTGGAAGAACCAGGACAAGTTTGGAGCTGATGGCCTCCTAGCCAAACTGAGCAATTGATGGATGGAGAAGGGCTTTGGTTAGAGTGGTGACCAAGAAGCTGATGGTCACTCTAGTTGAGCTCCATGATCATATATGGAGACAGTAGAAACCTACAGAAGAAAATAAAATATATATAAAAAAAAATAAAATAGAGAGATAGTCTCGAAGACCCGAAAGGATCTCCCTACGAAACTTCAGGAACTCGCACAAAACAGATGCCATGCAACAAAGCAATAAACTTTCTAATATGAGGATAAGATCTCAAAGAAAACCATTTGTCCCTTCACCCATCCTTAAGACCTCTCCTTTTGTGTTAAACATATTGTGCCCATAGAACACACTTTAAAGTTGTTTGTGCTACTACATGAGCACATAGACTAGTCAAGTTTATTCTTTAAAACCAACCTGATCTCATGACTAAAAACTTACCTGTGGGAACTTTTTGGCAAGATGCAAAATACATACCGCCATGTATGTTTCGTGACATATTCAATGTGAAATGTCCACTGGGTTGCACTAAAAGAGTGTTAGTTTTTGATCCTCGGAACAGATGAACGTACATATGGTACATTTTATATGACACTAGATTTGTACGTGTCACCACAGATCTGACTTGAAATGTCCATTGAGTGGCGCTATAAGTCTAATGCTCTGTGACATTTTAAAATAACGTACCATCTGCACTACACCTAAACCCACCCAATAGTATGAACAAAAGCGAATGTGACATAAAAATGCAATTGCAAGCATGCCATTTTAGCTTGTTTTTTTATCTCTCATCTTTAAGATCTTTACGTCCGGAAAGCGAAACATATGGAGCTGTAATCATAATTGTGTACGAAAATGATTACAAGTGCTCAATGTTTTAGCGCCTCTAGTGTTCATTTCTGTTGGAAACCGCAGTGATATGTTCTTATTGGTACGTATTTCGCGTCTTGTGAAAAAGTTCCCACAGGTACGTTTTCGTCATGAGATCAGATGATTGCTTTGCTGTATTTGCAGATGATTGCTTTGAGAACACATGACTGCTTTGCTGTAAGTGTTGTTGAAATACTTAGGTAAAAGTTTGTACTGTAGATGCTATGCATTCTAGACCATGTGTCTTGTGTAAAATTAGAATAACTGTAACATTGGAATTGTAAAGCAATTTCAAGTTACATGTGTGACTATGTTGAATTTGTTTATCTCCTATGTGGAACACTCAGCTATTTCCCACATAGGCATAGCAGTAATCCATGTACAGGAGCATAGAATTGCCATGTGGCTACAATGTGATTCACAATTGCATTATATTGCATTATCCTTTCTGAATTGGCTTCTAATTGTTTAATTATGTAATTGGTATGATACATACTTACCTGACAAAAAAAAAAAAAAAAAAAAAAAAAAAAAAATATATATATATATATATATATATATGATTTATTATGAACTCTCCTGAAATCATTATGACTAGTAGATCATGTGGAGGCTGATGTTACCTCAAATTTATAGCAAGGATAGATCAAACTGGAGGAGTCTGGATGAAGGAGCAGTAGGCACTTCATCGGTGATCTTTTGATTTCTGTCTCTCACTGATCTAGCAAGCTGTATGGGAAATTACTAAGTTAACTACACTTTTTATCAAAAGCAAGCAGTAGGCGGCAGATTTAAAGTTATTAGTCAGCCTACATCCTCTGAGGAAAATCAGACTGGCGAGTTTGCGGCATCGGGTCCCTGATGAATGAATAATTGAAAGTAAGGGATGTCCAGAATAATCAGATATTTAAATTAATACATCATGAATATTTGTGATTAGTTTTTAATTAGAAATACAGCCTAAATTTAATGATCACTTGAAACTGGAGTCAGATTAAACACGATTAAAATACCTACATGCATTATATCTTCATCCATGCCATTGGATTCCGTTGTTGGGCTAATTGGGTGGTCCTTAAAGCCTTAATAAAAACCTAGTCCAGAGTGTTCAGAACGTTGGACTGGGCAGAAGGATCACCATCCAACAGGACAATGACCCTAAGCACACAGCTTAGACAACACAAGAGTGGCTTATGGTCAACTCTGTGAATGTCTTTGAGCGGCCCAGCCAGAGCCTAGGCTTCAACCCTATCAAACATTACTGGAGAAACCTGAAAATGTCTGTCGGCCCCCATCCAACCTGACAGAGCTAAAGAGGTGAGCAGAAAAATTGCAGATAATTGCCAAATGCAGACGTGCAAAGTTTGTCACAAAAAGACTTGAGGCTGTAAAGGTTTAGAAAACATTAGAAAAACCCTAACCCTTACGAAACTGTTCTGAGACTGAGTGAAGATCCATTCACAGCGTTTAATAGGATAGTCCAAAATCGTAACCAAAACAGCAGGCAGCGGTCAAAACACAGGCAATCAAACAGAACAAATGACAAGGCAGGAAACACAGGCAATAGGGTAATCCAAGAGGCGGCAAAGAGCCCAAATACCAAGGTACATAGAATCAGGAAGAATGCTCAGAGATGCAGTGTAACACTTACAAAACTTTGCCAAGAATGACAGAGTGAACCAGGCTTTTATAGACAGAGATCATGAGGCTAATGAGTAGTGCTATCACATCTTGGATCGGTGATGATTTGTCCAGGTTAAAATTAGAAGGAATTACTTTTTTTTTTATAAGAAATGTAGTGGAGTAAAACGTACAATGTTATGCATTGGAATGTAGTGAGGTAAATGTTTCTCAAGAAGTACAGATACATTACAAATGTATCTGCCAACATTTTTAAAAAAAAAAGTTGCCAGCCACCTCCAGCATTTTTCATCATTTTCACAAAAACTTTCATGGCCCCCAGAAGATTTGTTTTATGAATATCTGAACATGCACTGTGTCAAAAGAAAATACAGAGCCTCTGCCTTTAAACAAACAAACAAACAAAAAACCCTGTTTTATTCTAGCTTTATGCATTCTTTATATCAACACTTCAATGTGGGTAAGATTCATACAAAAAGCAACATTTTGAACAAAAGTTGGGAAAATGGCATTTTTATCAAAGACTACATCTCGAATGATTCAGAGCGATGATCAATCACTTCCATCAACACACCCAAAGCTTGACAGCTCTAAACCACTTCCTGTGTTGTCATTTCATTCAATAGCGTTACGCAGTTTTTATTTATATGCTGTTTAATGTTTGATCATTGCGTTATTTTACATATGCATCTGCTTACATGATACATGAGTGCTTGTTTCTGCTGGAAAATTCCTTTAATGACGGGGAAAGAGCTAAGTACAGTAAAAAAAAAAAAAAAGTAAAAATACTTTGTTACTGTCCACCACTGCACAGGAATCACCTGAAATCAAGTCGCACAATAAGAACGAATGAAAGCTTGATCAGATGAGGTCAGTCCGCTGCTTTTAGAGGAGTTAAACTGTGTAATATTTTGGTCCTAAATCACAGGAACAAGAACAGGCATCTGTGAATCCTCATTAGAACAGTAATACCATCCACTGTCCTCTTTCTGCAGCTGCCACAGCGTCACATTCAGAACATCACCATCATCACACACTGCAGTTCTCTCTAGAGTTCCTCCTGTATGAAGTTCTTCCTCCACTGCAGTTCTATTTGAAGTTTCATCTTTTTGGAGTTCCTTCTCCACTGCAGTTATATTTGAAGTTCCACCTTTTTGAAGTTCTGCAGTTGTCTCTATGGTTCCTCCATCTCTCCCAACACAAGATCCCCTGATCTTACACCAGTGTGAAGCGCTGTGACAGAGGATGGTGATGTTTCCAACGTCATAACCTGACACACTCTGACTGGAGACACGGAGCCCTGCTTCAGCTGGACATTTTAGAGAAAAGGTCAGAGACTAAGTCATTTGCACATTCTGCAATATGAGAAGGAAACAGCTGGATGGGTTTCTAAAGCTGCACTTCTAAAGCTTCTGTAACCTGCAGGTAAAGATGTGTGTGAGGATCAGATCCAGACATGCTAACAGCACACCAGTATGTGCCAGAGTCACTCACTTCAGCTTCTCTCAGTGTTGCCGTAAACACATTTTCTTTCTGATTATCCACAATGGACATTCTCTTGTGTAATATGGAGCGACTGAAGTTCCAAACACCTCTAGAACTCATGTATTTAGGGTAATTTACATATTTCTGACCATATAAACATAGGATTGTGATTGTTTGTTTGTTTTTTAACTGATATTTTACTGACTGTATGAATGTCTTGAGTTCCTGTGAAAGAAAAATTAAATAAAATTCATATTTGCATAATAGAAAACAAATGTGTTGTCTTAAATGGGAATAAATCAGATTTTTGGAATCAACAAAGAGTTGTGCCCCAAGGATCAATATTGGGACCACTGCTTTTTGTGATTGTTTGTTGTTTTTGAACTGATATTTTACTGACTGTATGGATGTCTTGAGTTCCTGTGAAAGTAAAATTAAATAATAAAAACAACAATAAAACTAATAATAATTTCACTAAAGATCTTATTAAAGCATATCATTAAAAGAATAGTTCACCTAAAAATGAAAATGTGCTGTAATGTACTCACCCTGAGGCCAACCGAAATGAAGATGAGTTTGTTCCTTTGACAGATTTGTAGATATGTAGCATGGAATGAAGAAACAAACTCACCTGGTGGTGAGTACATTTACATCACATTTTCATTATTTGGTGAACTAATCATTTGACAACATCAGTAAATGAATGAAAACTCAAAAATAACAACTTATCAAATGCAGCAATATTTTCATAGTGCTAGAGAGACACACTGTTTACCGTACGAGAAACCTACTTGAAAGAATTTCTCAACATAGGCATCATTAACACACAACATAAGCATCCATAAGCATTTCATTTTGAAAATATGAATTTACGCATTTTCTCTCAAACCTAACCTAACCAGAGTCTCATATATAAAACTTTGCATAGATTTCATTCTACAACTGTGCATATGCATAAAAGGCAAAATTTACACAATGTACAAATCCATATATACACAGAACCTGTGCAAAAATCCCTTTATTAAACCCAGTCTGCTGAACATACATGTATCCCCGCACCAATATCTCATGTGATAATTTACATAAGCATATTGTCATCCATGTTATACTACTGCATCAAACACAAAATAATATGAAAACAGCATCTGTGCCATAGCATTAAATTACTAAAAAAATCATTAAATTGATTGTAGATCCTGTGCTGTTTGTTCTTTGTGTTCTTAAACACATCTCAAAACTGTTTCACTAACTGAGAATCCGCTGCAACTGATTCACTGTGAATGAATTAAACTTCACTTCAGACCATTCTGTGAACCCAACTGGCCAATTCACTGAACAGAACCGACTCAAAAGAAGGAATAATTAGTGAATGAATCATTAATATTGCTAGTTATGCAATTTTAAGCAACTGACATAAACAGACCGTTTTGCTGAAATGTTTCCAAAGAAATACACATCTGTGGTCTATCAGGCCGACAATTATGTTCAATATTTTGTTACTACTGCACAAAGACATGTAACACTATATTAGTACTGACTGTAACACTTAGAATCAGAATCAGAATCAGAATGAGCTTTTATTGCCAGGTATGTTTACACATACGAGGAATTTTTTTTCATGACAGAAGCTCCACAGTACAACAGAATGACAGTGACAGAAAAAAAAAAAAAAAAAAAAAATATATATATATATATATATAACAAGTAAATAAGGAATAAAAATATACAAATTGACAATTGTATGTACAGATAAATAACAAAAGACAGTTGCATGTACAGGAATATTATGTGCAAATTGATATGTAGACTAAGTATGTGTGCTAGATAAATAAGTGTATAAGTGTATAAATAGTGTGTGTTCCACAATTATTGTCAAGTGTTCATGAGATGGATTGCCTGAGGGAAGAAACTGTTCCTGTGTCTGGTCGTTCTGGTGCTCAGAGCTCTGTAGCGTCGACCAGACGGCAACAGTTCAAAGAGGGAGTGTGCTGGATGTGAGGGGTCCAGAGTGATTTTGCCAGCCCTTTTGCTCACTCTGGATAAGTACAGTTCTTGGAGAGTGGGGAGGGTTGTACCAATGATTCGCTCAGCAGTCCGGAATACCCTCTGTAGTCTTCTGAGGTCAGATTTGGTAGCTGAGCTGAACCAGACAGTTATTGAAGTGCAGAGGACGGATTCAATGATGGCGGAGTAGAACTGATTCAGCAGCTCCTGTGGCAGGTTGAACTTCCTCAGCTGGCGAAGGAAGTACAACCTCTGCTGGGCCTTTTTCACAATGGAGTCTATGTGATTGTCCCACTTCAGGTCCTGGGAGATGGTGGTGCCCAGGAACCTGAATGACTCCACTGCAGTCACAGTGCTGTTCATGATGGTGAGTGGGGGGAGTGCAGAGGGGTTTCTCCTGAAGTCCACGATCATCTCCACAGTTTTGAGCGTGTTGAGCTCCAGGTTGTTAAGACTGCACCAGACAGCCAGCTCCTTAACCTCCTGTCTGTAAGCAGACTCGTCACCGTCCAGGATGAGGCCGATCAGTGTGGTGTCGTCTGCAAACTTCAGGAGCTTGACAGAGGGGTCTTTAGATGTGCAGTCATTAGTGTAAAGGGAGAAGAGCAGTGGGAGAGAACACAGCCCTGAGGAGCTCCAGTGCTGATCGTACGAGTGCTGAATGTGTATTTTTCCCAGCCTCACTAGCTGGGACTAAACTAAATGACTGTACATGCTCCCAATATTCACTCAATGCAATGAGAGAAAATGGCATAATTGAGTGTTTTTCTTACCTGCAGAGTGTGTGAGGAGGAACATCAGCAGCAGAGTCTCCATCATCATCATTGAGGCAGAGTGAGAATGAGCTGATTTTAGTATGACTATATATTTCACCACATTCAAGGGCACAGCATTTAATATGCAAACATATCATGCACTTTACATCATCTCCACAATGCACATTATAATAGTTAATATTTTAATGCTGAATGTAAGGTTAATAGAAAAAAATATAATAATGCGAGACTATATTCTTGTTTTTAATGTGATTCCATGTGCTACTATCTCTGTACCTCCTTCCTGCTGTATCGCAGTGAAGATGCTGCTGATAAAGCTGCATCTGAGAGAATGGAAACATGACGAGACCTCCTGCAGATTTATATATATATATATATATATATATGTTCCAGTGATAAAAATGTATTGTGATGTATAGCCACCATAAACTCTGGCACAAAACCAGCTTCTCGTCCCGTCTTTGTTCCTCATGCAACTTTCACTCCAGCATCAGGTCTGTTCAGTCAGAAAATGATCTACAGCTGCTCTTTAACACAGGCTTCACACACCATTCATCTGAACTCTTATTATCAAGTTTCTTCTTTCATAACTAACTCAATATCTTCAATATGCACACAACAGGCCCTTCACCTCAGTTGACTCTTGAAGGAGAACTAAACGGTCACTTTCTGTTTTGGCAATGGCATCTCACTACATTTAACCCACTTATGGTGTGTTCATGAAGCGGGGCAGACTGAACTAAAAATGAAATACAGTCCACCAAACAGGAAGATGACTTTTAAAAACACCAGTGTTTTAGACCAGAGAGGAGAAGCACCCACTGTAAACAGTACATAAATATATATCAATCCCATTAACCCCATTAATCCCATAGTGTTTTTAAAGGCACGTACAAAAAATAAATAAATAAATAAATAATAAAAAAAAAAAAAAAAAAAATATATATATATATATATATATATATATATTCCAGATAGGATTCAGATAGGCCTATAAATCTATAATGCTACAAGTAAGTATATATATATATATATATATATATATATATATATATATATATATATATATACTGTATATAAACATATATACAGGTGCATCTCAATAAATTAGAATGTCGTAGAAAAGTTCATTTATTTCAGTAATTCAACTCAAATTGTGAAACTCGTGTATTAAATAAATTCAGTGTACACAGACTAAAGTAGTTTAAGTCTTCGGTTCTTTTAATTGTGATGATTTTGGCTCACATTTAACAAAAACCCACCAATTCACTATCTCAACAAATTAGAATACTTCAAGACCAATAATAATAATAAAAAAAACATTTTTAGTGAATTGTTGGCCTTCAGGAAAGTATGTTCATTTACTGTATATGTACTCAATACTTGGTAGGGGCTCCTTTTGCTTTAATTACTGCCTCAATTCGGCGTGGCATGGAGGTGATCAGTTTGTGGCACTGCTGAGGTGGTATGGAAGCCCAGGTTTCTTTGACAGTGGCCTTCAGCTCATCTGCATTTTTTGGTCTCGTTTCTCATTTTCCTCTTGACAGGTCTGGTGAGTTTGCTGGCCAGTCAAGCACACCAACACCATGGTCATTTAATCAACTTTTGGTGCTTTTGGCAGTGTGGGCAGGTGCCAAATCCTGCTGGAAAATGAAATCAGCATCTTTAAAAAGCTGGTCAGCAGAAGGAAGCGTGAAGTGCTCCAAAATTTCTTGGTAAACGGGTGCAGTGACTTTGGTTTTCAAAAAACACAATGGACCAACACCAGCAGATGACATTGCACCCCAAATCATCACAGACTGTGGAAACTTAACACTGGACTTCAAGCAACTTGGGCTATGAGCTTCTCCACCCTTCCTCCAGACTCTAGGACCTTGGTTTCCAAATGAAATACAAAACTTGCTCTCATCTGAAAAGAGGACTTTGGACCACTGGGCAACAGTCCAGTTCTTCTTCTCCTTAGCCCAGGTAAGACGCCTCTGACGTTGTCTGTGGTTCAGGAGTGGCTTAACAAGAGGAATACGACAACTGTAGCCAAATTCCTTGAGACGTCTGTGTGTGGTGGCTCTTGATGTCTTGACCCCAGCCTCAGTCCATTCCTTGTGAAGTTCACCCAAATTCTTGAATCGATTTTGCTTGACAATCCTCATAAGGCTGCGGTTCTCTCGGTTGGTTGTGCATCTTTTTCTTCCACACTTTTTCCTTCCACTCAACTTTCTGTTAACATGCTTGGATACAGCACTCTGTGAACAGCCAGCTTCTTTGGCAATGAATGTTTGTGGCTTACCCTCCTTGTGAAGGGTGTCAATGATTGTCTTCTGGACAACTGTCAGATCAGCAGTCTTCCCCATGATTGTGTATCCTAGTGAACCAAACTGAGAGACCATTTTGAAGGCTCAGGAAACCTTTGCAGGTGTTTTGAGTTGATTAGCTGATTGGTATGTTACCATATTCTAATTTGTTGAGATAGTGAATTGGTGGGTTTTTGTTAAATATGAGCCAAAATCATCACAATTAAAAGAACCAAACACTTAAACTACTTCAGTCTGTGTGCATTGAATTTATTTAATACACGAGTTTCACAATTTGAGTTGAATTACTGAAATAAATGAACTTTTCCACGACATTCTAATTTATTGAGATGCACCTGTATATACTTAACTGGCCTACCACAAACTTTGGTTTACTCATATCAATGTATGAGTAAAACAAAGCCAGTGGGAAACATAATTTGATGATTCTTACAACATAAACTGCACACACTCACACCCCAAACATTCTAGCTGTTTATTAGAAACATACGTTTTCACGCTCATTTCTCTTCATTTCATTATTATTTCAGTCCAATCATGAGTCAGTCTAGAAAAGCAGAGACAATATGTTGATATGATGCTGGTAGTTCTATGATATAGGAAACAATATTTAATTTTTGACAGGAATGAAAACGAGGCTGTGAAGGACCTTTATGCACTATACTGACTTTAATGTGTCCCTCGCAGCCTCACTTTCATCCATGTGATATTCAACATGGTGTCTAAACTTACTAAGGTCTATTGATTCAAAAGTTGGTTGCAAGAGCCAACAGTGAGTTTACCTGATAAAAATTTACTAGTGAGACTGTGGAGTAAATCACTTCATCATCTCTGGAAGCTGCATATAGCAAACGTTACATAGAAGTCTGGTCAGATGCACTGAATATCCATGTAAAATATTTCATATTATGCAGGAATGAGAGCAAGGATAACCCAAGAAAACAGAAGCAATACAGATTCCAGTGCTTTGTGTTTATTGTTTGTTTTTGTCTTACTCTTCTCTTTGTTTAAAAGCAGCTTTGAAGACGATACCTGTGCCAGATGTCCTTCACATATCTCAGTGTGGAAAACAACAAAAATATTACATAACATATACATAACATCTAAAGCATATACACATCCTTTGAGTATCCTTAACCAGAACCGACATAAGCCAGGCATCAAAAAGGACATAAAAAAGCCAGGATGCAATAAATTATTGGAATATAAATTATGGTGAGATATTTACTTAGGCTGGTATTTCTCTGCAACACTTGTTCTGTCGATTTGTTGTTAAAAAATCAAGAATATGAATTGATAATTTCACGTGAATTGTATTAAATAAGTCATGTATACATGTTAATGGGCTTAATGACTTACTGGTTTTGAACAGCTTGATCATAATGCCAGCACTACAGCTCACTATCATAATTAACACAATGATCAGCCATAATAACGAGTGTCTCTCACTGGAGCTGCAAGAAGAATCTGTGAGAAATTCATAATGTGGTTTCAATTCATAAGTAAAGATCATGTTCCATGCTGATATTTTGTAAATTTCCTACCGTAAATATATCAAAACTTGAGAAAAAAACACCAACTAAACATTCATGACTCCAAATGTAGATGAAGAGATTCCTACTAAGGCGTTTGAGCAGATGTGAAGCTTCCAGTGGATTTCACAGAGCTGGTTCACCTGAGGGATCATTTAGAGTTCAGACAAAGTGAAAAACAGCTATAATTTCATTGTAAAAGTGAAGTTCTCTAACGTGGGCTGGCTGGAGGTTGTCTCAGGTGTGCTGGTGAAGGTGATGGTGGTTTCTTCTCTTGTGGATACAGTGATATGAACAGGCATTTGTAGATCCCTCACTGAGCACCAGTACCATCCCGTGTTCTCCTTCTTCAGCCGGCTCATGCTCATGCTCACTTCACGCTCACTAGTCAGTTTCACCTGCTGTGACCTTGAAGTTGGATTCATTTCTAATATGAGGTCCATCAGTCCCACATCATATATTCCTAATGTCAATGATAAAAAAACATTAGTTGTTTTGTTATCTGAAACAGAAACTGTCTCATGTTTCTCTCTCCCATCTGAGAACTCAACGTATTTACTCAAGGACCAGTAATATCCAAAACTCAGAAATTTAATATTATTAAGATAAATATGATTATACCAACAAGAGATTATGATAGATTTTCTCTCTTGGACAGACACTTTACTGACTGTTTGGACATCGTGTGCACCTAAAGCAATGAGATAAATAATGTGTAAAAATAGCATTTGCATTTAGGTTCAAACACCAATAAATAAGATGAAGGAAAATCATAATTGACTCACCTAAGATGTTGAAAAGCAAGGACACAGAGCATCATTGTTGCTGATGTGCGAGTTTAATGAGGCTCAAATGAGTTTCATCACTAGCATTTCCTTCATCACAACAGAACCATGTCGCTTGCATTTCGCGTTCAGGAAGCCTGAATTATGTTATCTTTAATGACTTCACTGATTATTTTAAAGTTATTTCACATCACATTTACATTTATTCATTTAATGTCACAGGGTTCAAAGATTTCTCCTACAAAGGAAATCCTGGTTAGCATTAAAGCAACACAAAGGATGTTCAGACCAAGTCCAAAAGCAAGAGTCCAAGTTCAGACCAAGAGCTTTTTGGATTACACAGATCATTAAAATCACAAAAAAACTGGTAGTCTTGGTGGTAGTGTAGGTTGGTATAGATGCAATTTTCACTCAGAAATGTCTTGTAAATTTCACAAACAATTAAAAAGAAACACACAATAACACATTGAACTAAACATGAACTACAAAAACTGAAATAGCATTTTCTTGCGAAATGTATTCCTGTAAACTTTGTCTTCTTTATAACTTCCATACACACACACACACACACACACACACTCATACATATACACAGTTAAAGTGTGTGTGTGTGTGTGTGTGTGTTTCTACAGTGATAAAACAGGAAACCACAAAACTTTTTTTCTATTTAGATTCTTTTGCCACTAAGATGTTGTGCACAAATTGTTCTTTAAACTGATTGATTCAGTTCACAGTCAGACCCCATACTCGATAAACTCGATAAATAACTCGATACTGAATTTGACTCATCCAGTTCAGAAATTTTGCTTTTTTGGCACACTAAGCTATAAATGACTTAAGAAGACTTAAGATTATTTCCAGGGAATGTATGGAATACTTTGAGATTCTTTAATATTTATATTAAATCTTTAATATTAATATTCCAGTATGAACAGCATGGGAAATTCTTAATTTGTGTAACATAGAAAAATAAACAGAACAAAATGAAAGTAAATAATGACAGAATTCTGAAGTTTTCATATAAACCACTGTAAACCTAATGGCACCTTATTTTAATAAATACACCTTACTTAGACATAAACTTGTGCTATACCCTTTAACAAAGAACAGTGAATATATCATAAATGCCTGATGGTATGACACATGACGTTTGGGGTTCCCATGATTTCTAAATGTTCATCTACAGGGAAATTAGTCAAAAAGGGAAGAATAACACTTGACATAAAGGGTGAATATGAGTATTGGTGTGAAGTAAACAGTGTGTTGGGTGACATCATGGCATGAGCGTGAGAATGTTCAGCTGGACTGTTTTCGTTACCACAGCTCACCACTTAATGCTTGTGGTCACCAAACCTCCTTCACAATGTGTTTTACACAAATGCATTGCTCCCGCTCTCATTTTTCACATTTCTGCATTGTGATAACAAAGCACGACCCTCTGCAAACCTCATATTTCAATGCATTTCATTAAGACGTAAGTCTGTCTCATCCTGTCAAGGTTAATGGAGAAAATCATAGCAGGCTGCTGAGAGCTGTAGATGGGTAATTTCAGGCGCTGTGGGTGGTGTGTAGGGTGCTGTAATAAGATTCTCATCATATGTGGATCACCAAAGCCTGCTGAGATTCAATAAGACAGCACTGTGCCACAATTTTAGCTAATTTTCGATTACACATTTGCAGCCAAACTTGTGTGAACAAATACACTTTTTTAAAGAACAGTAGCTGCAGAAATCAACCAGAGTGAAACCTACTGAGAAACTGTGTATCTATATTTCCTTCAGCATTTATTTTATACACCAGACCTGCATGAATGCTATTTTTCTCTAGTTTTTTAGACCATCTTATTACAGACATATGGCATGTCCTCCAGTGTTTCAGCACCTGGGCATGTTCCCCAGTGATGTCTGAAGGAGGATGATGAAAGATCTTGGTTATTCGTGCAAAGGAAGGAAATTCAGTCCTGAGTAAAGGCGACACAGAGCTGCAGACTTAATAAGATCTTATACACTTTTGTCCTTAGCCGTCTGTTTCAGAGACCCGTCTTTCTTCCTGATGTATGGAGTTCTGCAGCCCTGACGTCAAGACCCAAAGACTAATTCACCATCGGTTCCCTTGAGAATTTCCTACGGGTTTTAATAATGGGGTTTTTCAATTCCTGACTAAAGCAAGGTCTGTAGCAAACATAAAATGACAATACTCAGGGTTTCTGCAGGTTTTCGGGAACGGTAAACTTAAGACTTTTTAAAGACCAAATAAAGAAAATTTAAGGAATAAACTGAAAAATATAAAAAAGGAATAAAAGGGAACAAAATATGTCAATATGGTCTCTATAAATGTAAATGTCTATAGGGAACACAATGAGTTATATCAACAACACTTAAAAATACACCTTCCATCAGATCTCCATAGCTCAAACTGATACTGTGCTCCCAACCACTGGAATATGGAAATAATCATAGCTTTTACTGTACCTGCAAAAACTGTTGTTCTTCTTCAGTATTTGTTCTTGTTTTCCAGCACTTAAATCAAGATACATTTATTGGAGAAGAAAAATTACTTAAGATAAGAAGTCTTGTTTCTGAGAAAGTGATGCACAAATATCTGCCAACGGGCTCAGAAAAATCAACGTAATTCAAATAGAAAAAGAGGGTTTCATTCCCCATTGACAGATATTTGTTTTTGTTTTAAGCATAAATGTATTTGTATGTACAGTATTTTGATTTAAGGATATTATATATTTGTTTTGAAAAACAAAACAAAAATACTTAGTGAAACATTTTTTTTTTTTCAGTGCATGCAACATTTAATGGTTTTAAGACTTTGTGCTCTGATTAAAGAGCTTTTAACCAGTGGTCATCTGATGAGCGTGTCAGTAGCCACAGTCGCTGGCTCTGGGAAACTGGCTTTTTCTTAAGAACTGACATTCACACTTCCCGTTTTGGTCAAAGTGGCTCAATCAAACCCATTTCATATCACATATTGCAATCAAAGAAAACGGCAGGACTATATAAAAATGATTTGAAATCAATATGATTTTTTGAAGTAAATATGAATTCTGTCATCATCAGAATCAGAATCAGAATCAGAATGAGCTTTATTGGCCAGGTATGCTTACACATACGAGGAATTTGTTTTTGTGACAGAAGCTCTACAGTGCAACAGAAAGACAGCAACAGGACAGGGCACAGATAATAAAAGAATTTTATTATCTGTTAAATAAAAAATAAAATAAAATAAAGAATCATTTACTCACCCTCACGTTGTTCCAAACACCTATGACTTTTTTTCCTCTGTGGAACATGAAAGAAAGAAAATATGCTTACATTTTAATAAGGATGTCATTGTTTTGTTCTTTTGAGCTATATTTTTGTACATTCTTTATTAATAAAACTAAAAGAAAAGTTGCATGCTGCTGAGCTCCCTGCTGTCACAGAAGCCTGAAACTGCACACAGAGAGAAAGAGCGTGATCTGACAGATTCATCTGATCTCATTATAAGTCTGTGTGCAGCGTGGAATTATGGGTTCTCTAGGAAACACAGGCTTTGATGAGCGATCACTGTGTTCTAGGTCAGTTACTAAAAGCGGTGGTATGCTCGTTCTGTGCGTCAGAACAATCTAAAGTGAGCAATCACTGGGTTCAGACCCCGATGAACTTACTCAACTTCTGTGGAACTTTCAATGACTTCAGGAAAACAGAAATTTCATCAACATAAAGCTGCTACTGAGAATTTCACTGGTGCTTCTTATTTGATCTGTACAATGCAGTTTAAACAGTATTACACAGAATTACCTTGACCTTTCGAAGCAGGTTAATGCGTACACAACGCAAATTTCACATACTCTCTACCAATAAAAAGCTCAACAGTACACAAATTAATTGCAATATCTAATTAAAATACTCGTCCTGTCATCATTTTGTGGCATGTGAGTTCAGGAACGTGATGAATGATGCCTCAATATAGAGTGTGAATTTAGTGTTCATTAAATGTATATAGTATATGTATAGTCAGATGGTAAACTGTTGTATATCTCTATTGTTTTACTTGCATTGTTGTATGTTTATCTTATGTTTAACTAGTATGTAGCACCGTGGTCCTGCGAGACACGACATTTCGTTCCACTATATGTCCACACATGTAGCAGAATGACAATAAAGCTCGACTTGACTTGACTTAAAGACACAGATCTTTGCTCTTATCCTCAAGTGTGGTTATTGGAACAAGCCCATTAAGACGCCATATTGAATTTAACACAGATGAAAACATGAGGGTCAAAAAACACTGTTTTCACAACTGTCAGAACTGTTTTATTGAGTTTATGTCTACTGAAAGTGTTTTTCAGAAAGACCTTTCATCAGCTAAACAGTCAATAAATTATAAACAACAGTACAATCCATAGAACGCGCTTTACTTCAGTCTCTCACAGCCTCATTTAAACAAACACAATACTCTGAACAACATCTATTAACCAACAGTTATGAACAGAGGAAGAAAATGTGTTTTTAAACCACTGAACACAGAATTGCTTTAAAAGAACAGTTCAATAAACAAAGTTAATATTGAGTAACTTAAGTTACTTGCTAGACACAATATTCAAACTTACTTTGTCTGGTTTGTCAATTAAGAGTTCCAAACTAAGTCCAAAAGCTGTCACTGGTGTTTTGTTCCTGAATGAATCGGTGTTTTGATCGAATCGATTGAGTGAACGACTCAAATGACTCACTCATAAAGACTGTCGCCTGTCGCCACCTACTGGTAACATGAAGAATGAGTCGCTGAAAATCCCCACCAAAAATACACAGACAAGACGAGGGAGAAGTGAAAAATCCAGTGCTTTTGTACTGTTCACATTGACTGCTGTTATATCAGTTTTATTGTTTGGTGCAATAAAACTTTATAGAAACATTATGTTAAAAGAGATACATGATTTTGCCTCATTGTAATTAAGACAGCAATATATGTAGTTGTGGCTGACAATTTGACAAATGTATTTTCAAAATCACTCACATATACACTATATTGCCAAAAGTATTGGGTCACCCCCTTCTAATGAACAGGTTTGACTACTTTAGTAATTTCCATGAGTACAAATCCTAATGTTTAAGCATATAATGATATTCTAGGGAATTGTGTGCTTCTAATTTTAAAGCAACAGTTTGGACAGGACCCTTTTCTATTCTAACATGACAATGCCTCTGTGTATAAGGCAAGGTTCAAAAAGAAATGATTGATTCAGTCAGTGTGGAAGAACTTGACTGGTCTGCAGAAAGCCAAGTCCTAATCCAAGCTGAACACCTCTGGTGTGACTTTAAATGCAGACCTTGAGCCAAAAACTCATCACCAAACACCAATGACTTGTACATACACTATATGGACAAATGTATTGGGACACCCCCTTCTTTAGAACAGAAAAAGACACTTCCAAAACTGTGGCAACAAAGATGGAAACATAATGCATGTATTTAAAAATTGTATTTCCATCTCTGTTGCAACAGTTTTGGAAGTGTCTAAAATGACTGTACCCATATGTACAAGTCATTGGTGTTTGGTGATGAGTTTTTGGCTCAAGATCTGCATTTAAAGTCACACCAGAGGTGTTCAGCTTGGATTAGGACTTGGCTTTCTGCAGACCAGTCAAGTTCTTCCACACTGACTGAATCAATCATTTCTTTTTGAACCTTGCCTTATACACAGAGGCATTGTCATGTTAGAATAGAAAAGGGTCCTGTCCAAACTGTTGCTTTAAAATTAGAAGCACACAATTCCCTAGAATATCATTATATGCTTAAACATTAAGATTTGCACTCATGGAAATTACTAAAGTAGTCAAACCTGTTCATTAGAAGGGGGTGACCCAATACTTTGGCAATATAGTGTATATACAGTGTATATGAATTTCTATGCATTACTTTCCTTCTAATATGCTGATTTGCTGGTCAAGAAACATTTCTGATTATTATCAATGTTGAAAACAGTTGTGCTGCTCAATATTTTTGTGGAAACTATGATACATTTTATTTTTCAGGATTCACAGATGAATAGAAAGTTTAAAAGAACAGCATTTATTTGAAATAGAAATCTTTTGTAACATTATAAATGTCTTTACTGTCACTTTTGATCCATTTAATGCATAATGAATACAATTATTAATTTCTTTCAGAAATGTCTTACTGGCTCCAAAGGTTTGATCAATAGTGTATATGGTTTCACTTTTTGATTATCTAGAAATTATACAACAGAGTCTCAACAACAATATTGATTAGAGCATTCTGATGAAATCCTTCAGCAATATGATCACTTTTATTATTATTATCATATAAAAATATACATGGGAAGTGTTACACACAGAGACAGACAGACAGGACACAGAAAGGCCCGTCCCATCATGCTCCACAGCTGCCAAAGCCAAATAATACTGTCAGGAACGGCATCAACACAACACTTCACACATTCGGTCAAAACACGGCAGGACTGTCAATCATGCAGGCACATTGTGACGTTATCATCTCAAAATAGAACACTTTGCTTCTCTTTTCAACATAATAAAGGTTTGTTTTTGCAATACTTCATATTTAAAAAAAAAAAAAAATCTATACATATACATTTATATATATATATTTATACATTTATAAGCAAGGCATATTGTTTTTACCACTTTATGGATAAGCAGTACGATTGTCATATTTGTGACCCTGGAGCACAAAAGCAGTCATAAGTAGCACAGGTATATCTGTAGCAATAGCCAACAATACACTGTATGGGTCATAATTATAGATTTTTCTTTTATGCCAAAAATCATTAGGATATTAAGTAAAGATCATGTTCCATGAAGATATTTTGTAAATTTCCTACCATAAATATATCTAAACTTAATTTTTGATTAGTAATATGCATTACTAAGCACTTCATTTGGACAACTTTAAAGATGATTTTCTCAATATTTAGATTTTTTGCACCCTCAGATTCCAGATTTTCAAATAGTTGTATCTCAGCCAAATATTGTCCTATCCTAACAAACCATACATCAATGGAAAGCTTATGTATAAATCATCAAAATTTTAAAAAAAAATGACCCTTATGACTGGTTTTGTGGTCCAGGGTCACATTTGTTTACATGGCTGGGCTCCTCAATTTTGTATTTTTTAAAAACTGATTGACATTAGAGGAACAATAAAATATATTTTTTTAAAATATATATAAAAAAAAACAACAACAACAGGCTGTTTTTACAAAGGTACAAAAGCTGATATGTGCTGGAGTAACGGGGTCAGTGAAAACAGCGATCTGTCCGTCTCGCAAGACCACAGCTCCGTTTCCTTCAGGAAGTCCTTAATACTGAGAAAACAGTCTGGAGTTTGATTGTCCTTGTCAGTGACCTCGGGAGGTCAGAGGTCAGAGGTCAGCAGGCGGCTACAAGGAGAACAGGGCCCCTGCTAGAGAAAGGAGGAGAGAGGAGAGGAGAGCACAGAGGGAGAGGGAGAGCGGGGCGAGTGCGGATGAGCTGATGGTGGACAGCTTGACCTCAGAGTGGAGGAAGGCAGATAAAGGCACGTGAGACACCAGCGTTGGGCTGGCAGAGTTGATGAGCGAGTCGATCTTCTCTGCCTCTTTACTGCAGCCTTCAATCTGTGCAGGAGAGCACAACACACGCTTCAGCTCCACAAATAGGCCATTACGTCCTTGCAGACAGCTTTAATATTTTTAGGCAAATTTGAGGAACATCTGGAGCGTATGATGCAACCGCATGAAAGACTGCTCCACACGCTCCCGTCGACATTCACTGTTAGCCTGAGAATACAGACGCTCAGACCACTACTGAGTGCTTGCATTCACAGTCATTAAAAAAAAAAAAACTGCTTTATAGAGATATAAAAAAAGTCTACAATATTATTTAATATGAGTGAATCATCTAGACAACAGTGTATCAAACCAGTTCTGCATGTTTTCACTAGGGTTGTGTGATACATTTTAAATTAAACTAAATTATTAATAAAATGCATATTTATTACATTTATTTTTATAAGTGGTTATTAAATATTTAACTGTTATATGTTAAATATTAAATATAAAGATGATATAAATATAAACATTCTTACCTCTCTCAACGTTCACTTAGTTAATCTCTAAAACACTAATAATTTAATAATGCTGTTAAATGTAAATCTCATTTAATCAAAATTCAATCTCTATTTTTCATATTGCGCATTATTATAACGCTGTGATGCCTAAATTCACTTTTAAACTGACCAGTTTTAGTTCTGAATTTTTAAAATTTTAACATCTTTATCAACTTAATATATAATGAAATTATTAAAACAATTAAATTGTTAATTAACACTTCATTTATTTAGACAAAATAAATAGTATCAGGCCATTTACTGGTTATCGGACATGATTCTATTGTATTGTTTTGAATTTTTAATTTTTTTAAACTTATTTATAAACTTAATATATAATTTAATTGCTTAAATATTTAAACTGTTTATTTTTTAAAATTTATTTTGACAGAATACTATAGAATCAGTCATTGAGTGGTTGTCGGCTATAATCTTTATTGTATTTTTAGTTTTGAATTTTTAAAATAATTTTAACTTAACTTACTATATTTTTTCATTCTAAATTTATTCTGACAAAATACTAAGAATCAGCAATTTACTGATTATCAGCTACAACATGAAAATAACATCCCTAATTTTCACATTCTCAGCAAATGCAGCAGGGTCAGATGGAGATCAGAGAGTGTGTGAAATGGAAATTTGAGGTAGTTTATGTTTTATCAATATTAATGAATATTCCTGGACACTGATCAGTCACTGTGCACTACATAGAATCTAACTATGAACCTCTGTTAGCACAAGCTGTCATACCGCATCACTTCATGTAAGTGTGATTGATAATGACAACACTGTATTTTACTGGACTGTATGTTTTATGAAGACACACCTGCAGAGGCGTGGGCTGCTGATCGACAGGCACGATGAGGAAGATGAGCTCAGAGTCGATGCTCAGATAGCCGAAGATATCACACTGAGGAACAGAGATGTGCAGCCGCAAGATCTTCAGAATGTCATGGACCGTCACCGGCTGATTCCGGTTCAGCTGAAACACACACACACACACACACACACACACACACACACACACACACACACACACACACACACACACACACACACACAAATATGAATGCTGCCTCACACAATATGCATTCATCTCACAGCACATATACACCTTCCTCAACAAGCTGCATAATTTAAAGCATAGTTCATTTGTTCAAATCACTAACTCTTTTATGAGTAATAGTAACAGTGGGGATTGCAATATTGTATTCATTAGTACAGCACTGGCAAACGTTATTGAGCATAACTGCTGCATTTATGAAATGCAACATTTGTGACATTAGATTTTATTTGATGTTTTTTGGAGCAAGGCCAGACCTCATATAGAAACATTCACTGTTAATAGTTCATAAAAGCTCAGTTTCCAAATACAGTAATCTGCTCAGAGCTGTGGAGTGGCTGATGTAAAGCATGCTCTTCAGGAGAAACATGATCATATGGGAATAGTCCAATACTCCAGCAATGCTATTAAATGATCCACACTGCCTCCTGCTGGCCGCCTGATCTCAATGCGCTTGGCTAAAACCACAAGATACTTTAAACACGACCATATCTCAGCTCTGTGTGATGCAGAACGAGAAGATGAAACATTTACCTTAGCGAAGATGTTCATCTGTGCTTTATTCCAGAGGATCTGCAGCATTCCCGCACACACCGGACAGCAGGCACCTGTACACATTTTACATGAGATATGAACTCAGAATTATGATATATAAACTCTGAATTATGATATATAAACTGAATTATGAGATATAAACTGAATTATGATATAAACTCTGAATTATGAGATATAAAATCTGAATTATGAGATAAACTCAGAATTATGAGATATAGACTCAGAATTGCAAGATATAAACTCAGAATTGTGAGATATAAACTGAATTATGATATAAACTCAGACGTGTGAGATATAAACTCTGGATTATGAGATATAAACTCTGAATTATGAGATAAACTCAGAATTGCAAGATATAAACTCAGAATTGTGAGATATAAACTGAATTATGATATAAACTCAGACGTGTGAGATATAAACTTTGAATTATGAGATATAAATTCTGAATTATGATATAAACTCAGAATTGTGAGATATAAACTTTGAATTATGAGATATAAACTCAGAATTGTGAGATATAAACTCTGAATTATGATAAACTGTAACTCATGTAAACTCTGGGTTTCCTCGTGTGTGTTTCTGAGCTGTTACCGGGCGGTGTGACGGGGTTGCAGGCGCGGCTGGAGAGCGGAGGGCAGGGAACAGCGTTACAGCCTGAGTCTGACGTGAACTCTGACACCACCCCGACTGCATGACAGCGACCCTGATAATCCACAGCCACACGATCTGAGAACGCTTCACACACTGTACTGTACGTCTCTCCATTATGACCACACACCTCTCTGGACCTCCTGCAGGCTTCCTGAACACACACACACACACACACACACACACACACATCAGAAATCAGGCTCATACACAAATTACACCAAAAAACCCTGCAATTACAATCAGTGATGTTGTGTTGTGTTTGCGTGTGTTTGTGTGTTGTGTTGTGATGTTGTGTTTGTGTGTGTTGTGTGTTTGTGTGCTGTGTTGTGATGTTGTGTTGTGTTGTGTTTGTGTGTTGTGATGTTGTGTTGTGTGTGTTGTGTTTGTTTGTGTGTTGTGTTGTATTGTGTTTGTGTGTGTTGTGTTGTGCTTGTGTGTGTTGTGTTGTGTTTGTGTGTGTTGTGTTGTATTGTGTGTTTGTGTGTGTTGTGTTGTATTGTGTGTTCGTCTGATTGTGTGTTGTATTGTGTGTTTCTGTATGTTGTGTGTATTAGTGTGTTTGTGTGTTGTGTTGTGTTTGTGTGTGTTGTGTTGTATTGTGTGTTGGTGTGATTGTGTGTTGTATTGTGTGTTTGTTGTGTGTATTAGTGTGTTTGTGTGTGTTGTGTTGTATTGTGTGTTTGTGTGTGTTGTGTGTATTAGTGTGTTTGTGTGTGTTGTGTTGTATTGTGTGTTTGTGTGTGTTGTGTTGTATTGTGTTTGTGTTGTGTTGTTGTACCTGACAGTGCCCCATGTAGGCCAGGCTCTTGCTCCGCTGCTGCAGCAGACACAGGTTGGCGTGCTCCATGTTGTCTGTGTCACAGACCGGATCCAGCTGGTTCTGGTCACAGCCGGCTGGACGGGAAACACACTCATACTGAGGACAGGGATATTCTGACAGCTCAGTCAAACACACCTGACGCCTGGGGACACACCTGTCCACAAAACACACGCCGTTGACCGTCAGACATCACAAACAACAGCTTCACTCACATTTGTACACACACACACACTTTAAATTTACATTTAGTCATTTAGCAGACACTTTTATCCAAAGCGACTTACAATTGAGGACAATGGAAGCAATCAAAACCAACAAAAGAGCAATGATATGCAAGTCTCATTTAGCTTAACGCAGTACATGTAGCAAGGTTTTTTTTTTAATTATATAAAAAACAAAAAGAAAACAAATAGTATAGAAAAAAGAATAGAGCAAGTTAGTGTTAGAGGCCTTTTTGCTTTTGTTAATTTTATAATAAATAAAAAGAAAACAAATAGAATACAAAAATTAGAAAAGCTAGTGTTAGTTTTTTTCAAAGAATAGAATTAGAATAGAGAGTGCTAGAGTTAGAGGGTCAAATAAAGATGGAAGAGATGTGTTTTAGCCATTTCTTGAAGATGGCTAAGGACTCAGCTGCTCTGATTGAGTTGGGCAGGAGGGAACAGTTAATGTAAAAGTCTGTGAAAGTGGTTTTGTGCCTCTTTGGGATGAACAATAAAGAGACGTTCACTTGTAGAACACAAGCTTCTAGAGGCACATAGGTCTGAAGTACTGAATTTAGGTAAAGGGGTGCAGAGCCAGAGGTGCTTTTGTAGGCAAACATTAATGCCTTGAATTTTATGTGAGCAGCTATTGATAGCCAGTGCACATTGATGAACAGATGTGTGACGTGCGTTCTTTTTGGCTCATTAAAAATTAATCTTGTTGCCGTGTTCTGGATTAATTGTAGAGGTTTGATGGAATTGGCTGGAAGACCTGCCAAGAGAGCATTGCAATAGTCAAGTCTGGACAGAACAAGAGATTGAACAAGGAGTTGTGTTGCATGTTCCAAAAAAAAAGGGTCTGATCTTCCTAATATTATATAAAGCAAATCTGCAGGACCGGGCAGTTTTAGCAATGTGGTCTGAGAAATTCAGCTTATCATCAATCACAACTCCAAGGTTTCTGGCTGTTTTTGAAGGAGTTATGGTTGATGAGCCTAACTGGAAGGTGAAATTGTGATGAAGTGATGGGTTTGCTGAAACTACAACCAGTTCTGTCTTAGCTAGGTTGAGTTGAAGGTGATGGTCCTTCATCCAGCAAGAAACGTCTGTTATACAAGCTGAGATTTACTGACTTTACACACAGACTTTACACAAACACACACACACACACACACACACACACACACACACACACACACAGGAGCTTCCAAAAACTACAGACATACATAGGAACCAGGCAATAAAATGGAATATAACACTATAATAATAAGGCAGTGGCTATTTGCACTAAGTGTAAATAGCGATAAGATTTTATTTACACTATGTAAAAATAGCTGGATTTTAAACTACATATTGCAAATAGTGGCAATTATATCTGCACATCAGTATTGTACATTGAGAAACAGTATGCAATAATAAGGTATAGAGTGTAAATTATAATTTTAATTCAAATTATTAAATGGATGCCACCTTATTGGGACAATAAAGCCCTCTCTACACCTACCTTAACAATACCCGATAGTTTATTTTCAACTTTTCAATTATTTCCTTCATATTTACTTAACATTAATGCCTTTCTGATGTGATATGAGACTTGAAAAGGAAGAAGAAAGAGGTTGGCAAAACGCAGATTCGAACACGGGTTGATTGTGTCAAAAAGACAGCAGTTTGCAATTCATCATCTACACCACTGAAGCAACTGCTTAAACAGCCATCTTTTGTAATCTTGACTATCCCAATCAGATGTTGGTGGGTAAATAGACACTCAGTAATAATAATATTTAAAAAAGACAAATGTAATATAATAATTAAAACACAATATAACATAATACTTAAATACATTAATATAAATATAATAAAATAATTAAATATAGCAATATGAATATAATACAAATCATATAAATATAACAAAATAAATCAATCAATAAATTAATAAAAATATAGAAAGAAATATACAATAAACAAGCATATTATTTACACTCACTATGTCTGTATATAGATTTGTATTTTTATAAACAGTTTATCATCTGTAATTAGATGTGGATTATCATACTTGCACATTATGCTTATAACATATTGAGGGAGAAAACTAGGGCTGGGTAGGCACAATGGTCAATGATTTTCAGAACCAATTCCAATACAATAGTAAAACATTTTTGAAACTCTCTCTTTGTTTTATTTAACTATTTGGAAATTAAAATAATAAACAAAATGAGTTTATCATTAATCCTCATAATTTTAAAGAAAATAATCCACTAGAACATGTAGTCTTCAAATATTTCTAAATGAAGTGAACTTTGCTTTAAGCAGGTCCAGTGTAAAGTGATTGGAGTGTTTTGAAATGCAATAGAAATCTTAGATTGTTTCAGGTCAGTGCTAAACAGTTCATTCAGAACTGCATTTTTAAAATAATTTTCCAGGACAACAACATGAGTTTCCAGGGAATTTGTAATCTCTCTCATTTATTTTCCATGTGTTGAATTAGTCATGAATTTGTCCAGGAACGGCGTTCTTGACTCCAGCCTGCAGAAGTCAGTGGTTTACGTTATGTTAAGGCGATCTGATTTTCCCTGAAATCTCTCAGCGTGTCTCTCCTCTGCTTCAACGCACCGGCGGCATCATGAAAGCACCTCAGTCAGATGTTTAACATCAAGGCTTCGCCATTTTATCATCTTGTTTACAAAGGAACAAACATTTCCTTTGAAACGCGGGCCAAGGAGATGTTACGCAATATGCCTTACATAAGACAGATGCTGAAAGGCTCTTGTCTTGAAGGAAGTTCACTCAGAGACCCTCCACTGATGTCTTCTGCGGCTCTCGTCATTGTGCTGCTAATTTAATGTTATCCTGAAGGTGAATTCAAAAGCCCCGGAGTGCTTCTTCACTGACATCTGAACAAACAAATCTTTACAAACACACACGCCGAAGACACCGCTTACACTCTGAATTCTGATTGGATGAGTGTTAGCTGCTGTAAAATCTGAATAAACACACACCAGTGACAGTTTTGACTTGATTCAGATCATCAGCTCATTACTACAGACTCCATGACCTGAAAACACATTCAACATGCAGTGCTGGAGACTCCAAGAACAGGGTCAAGAAACACTGACCTACAGACGAACGCTTTATTCTGAATATTATTATTATTTAATAATTAATCTTTAATAATTAATAATAAAATAATTTTATTTTCAACTGTACCAATTAATGAAATGTTAATTTTTATTTATTTCTTCTCATTTATATTTATTTATTATATTTGATTGTTTTATTACTAAATGTTTACAATTATGTATTAAATATTTGAAACTTTTATCACATTGCTTATATAAATTAACTTAAATCACTGCAGCAATTATGAATATTAAACATTATTATTATTCATTATTTTTAATGACTGATAAGGTTTTAACATTATTATTAATAATTAATATATAAAAATATTACTTAAAAAAATCATTCTAATTAAAATGTGCTATTATTAATTATTATTATTTATTAAACATCTGTGCATTTTATTTTATTGCTTACTTATAATAATGCAACATGTTGGATGAACACTGTTAAAAAAATTCTGCAGTTGTTTTTTTTATAGTTTTCATTGCTGTTATTAAATATTAAAAAGTATTTAAGAATATTTTAAGAATTTCTCACATCTATTATTATTATTTATAAAAAATTTGGTGTATTTATATTTCTTATTAATTTAAATTCATGTGGCAAGTTTGAAAAATAGTTTATTTCAACAATCATAATTACAATTATTAAAAATTGATAATATTTTAATTTTAATATTAATAATCCATTGACAAAAAATATAGTTATTTTATTTGTTTTACTTCTACCTATTAAATTCTACTATTATCAGTTATTATTGTTCATTAAACATTGGTGTGTTTTGTCATTTCGTCCCTTTCTCTTGTTATACTCGCTATAAAGCTCAGTGTCTTGTTGCTCTAATAATTGTACATTGGTTTGATGAATCACACTAATCAATTCTAAAACCAAACTACACACTGATGTCCATGGAGTTTCCATTGCTTCGTCACATGTGCTGAATGTCTGGGGTTAGATGTGATTATGTAAGATCTGTTTCCCAGTGAGCGCTCGACAGAGGAAGGGTCACACAAACACTGTCCCACCGGAGGAAACTGTGTGACACCTGAACAAACAATCAGAGCCAAGCGAAAACACACAGACAGAGCAGCGCTGGACAAACTCCTCCAGACACACTGAGCTCACACTTCAACACAATAATGCTAGAAATGCTCGACCAGAAGACTGGCAGGTAGCAGTGAAGGCACTGATCAGTGAGCAGATGTGTGATGTGTGTCTGATGCAGTGTCAGGCTCGTTACTCAAAAAATGTAATATATTACTCATTACTAGTTACTCCTTTCAAAAGTAATATTATTACTTTACTTACTACTTTCTGGCAACAGTAATTAGTTACACTACTAGTTACATTACTTTTCTTTCACGCCCCACAGAAGTTGTATATTGCATATCTTCCCCATAAAATTCTTCTGAATCGTTACTAACAATGTATTTCTGCCTCATCATTTGACCAAAATCCACACTGGATCGCAGTCAGAAGTTATTACAAACACTCAGTGGTGATTAATAGTAACGTTTAAGTAAAAGTGTTAATCTCATTAATTGTCATGTGTAACTTGTAGCTATAATTTCTCTGTTTCTCATATACGATTATATTCCATGATTTATTTTATCAAATTAAATCATATAAGTTCATAAGAAAATGTTCTGTTCTATAATCAGGATCAGAGGGATGTAAAGCCAGAGTAAAGTACTGCCACAACTTACACATCAGTGTTCAGATCATCATTTCTCCTGACAAAATCAATGTAATGCCAATATCTCCATCTGCTGAATGTAAGCTTTTCCATATTCCAAGCTTGCCTGCTGCACTGCTGAATTCATGTGCTCATGAGTTGTGAAAATTCTGAAAATGAATCTAGGAATTATTGGATTGTTGGACTTCAAATCAGTAGGGGTTAAGGCATCAAAAGTAACTGAGCAATGAACTGTTTTATGGATAGTAACTGTAATATTATTACTATAATCTTATTCGTAATTAGTTACACTACTAGTTACTGCAAAAAGTAATATTATTACTGTAACTAGTTACTAGTAAGTAGTTACTGCCAAACACTGGTGTGATGTATAATGTGTATACAGATGTGTGTGTTGTGTTGTGATGTGTGTGTTGTGATGTGTGTGATGCGATGTGTGTGTTGTGATGTGTGTTGTGATGTGTGTGATGTGTGTGTTGTGATGTGTGTGTTGTGATGTGTGTGATGCGATGTGTGTGTTGTGATGTGTGTGTTGTGATGTGTGTAATGTGATGTGTGTGTGTGTGTGTGTGTGTGTGTGTGTGATGTGATGTGATGTGTGTGTTGTGGTGTGTGTGTGTGTGTGTGTGTATGTGTGCGCGTGTTATGATGTGTGTTTGATGTGATATGTGTAATGTGATGTGTGTGTTGTGGTGTGTGATGTGATGTGTGTGTGTGTGTGTGTTGTGATGTGTGTGTGATGTGATGTGTGTGTGTGTGTGTGTGTGTGTTGTGATGTGTGTAATGTGATGTGTGTGATGTAATGCGTGTAATGTGATGCGTGTGTTGTGATGTGCGTGTTGTGATGTGTGTGATGTGCGTGTTGTGATGTGTGTGTTGTGATGTGCGTGTGTGTGTGTGTTGTGACGTGTGTGTGTGTGTGTTGTGATATATGTGTGTGTTGTGATGTGCGTGTTGTGATGTGTGTGATGTGCATGTTGTGATGTGTATGTTGTAATGTGTGTGTGATGTGTGTGTGTGTGTGTTGTGATGTGTGTGTTGTGATGTGTGTGTTGTGATGTGTGAGATGTGATCTGTGTGTTGTGATGTGTGTTGTGATGTGTGAGATGTGATGTGTGTGTTGTGATGTGTGTTGTGATGTGTATGTTGTGATGTGTGAGATGTGATGTGTGTGTTGTGATGTGTGTGTGTGTGTGTGTGTGTGTGTTGTGATGTGTGTGTTGTTATGTGTGTTGTGATGTGTGTGTTGTGATGTGTGAGATGTGATGTGTGTGATGTGATATGTGTGTGTTGTGATGTGTGTGTTGTGATGTGTGTGATGTGATGTGTGTGATGTGATGTGTGTGTTGTGATGTGATGTGTGTGTTGTGATGTGTGTGTTGTTATGTGTGTTGTGATGTGTGTTGTGATGTGTGAGATGTGATGTGTGTGATGTGATGTGTGTGTTGTGATGTGTGTGTTGTTATGTGTGTTGTGATGTGTGTTGTGATGTGTGAGATGTGATGTGTGTGATGTGATATGTGTGTGTTGTGATGTGTGTGATGTGATGTGTGTGATGTGATGTGTGTGTTGTGATGTGATGTGTGTGTTGTGACTTTAAATGAGTCTACACCCCAAGATTACTGTTACAAACGTGAGCCACATCCAAAAGGTAAAGGGGGAGGTGTTGCTACAATTTATAGCAATATTTTCGGTATTTCTCAGAGGTTGGGTTTCAAGTATAATTCGTTTGAAGTAATGGTGTTTCATATAAGATTATCCAAAGAAACAAGTGTTAATGATAAATCCCCTGTGATGTTTGTACTGGCTACTGTATACAGGCCACCAGGGCACCATTCAGACTTTATTAAAGAATTTGCTGATTTTCTATCTGAGTTAGTACTGGCTGCAGATAAAGTCCTAATTGTTGGTGATTTTAATATCCATGTTGATAATGAAAAAGATTCATTGGGATCAGCATTTATAGACATTCTAAACTCTATTGGTGTTAAACAACATGTGTCAGGACCTACTCATTGTCGAAATCATACTCTAGATTTAATTCTGTCGTATGGAATTGATGTTAGTGGCAGTGAAATTTTGCAACAGAGCGATGATATCTCAGATCATTATCTAGTTTTGTGTATATTCCATATAGCTAAAGCTGTAAAGCCAACTCCTTGTTACAAATATGGTAGAACCATCACTTCTACCACAAAAGACTGCTTTATAAATAATCTTCCTGACTTATCTCAGTTCGTCAGCATATCCAATAGCTCAGAACAACTTGATGATGTAACAGAAACTATGGACTCTCTCTTCTCTAGCACTTTAGATACGGTTGCTCCTTTATGCTTAAGGAAGATTAAGGAAAGTCCAACACCGTGGTATAATGAGCACACTCGGGCCCTAAAGAGAGTCCAACACCGTGGTATAATGAGCACACTCGGGCCCTAAAGAGAGCAGCCTGGAAAATGGAGCGCAGCTGGAGAAAAACAAAATTAGAGGTATTTCGTATTGCTTGGCGGGAAAATACTCTCTCCTACAGGAAAGCCTTAAAAACTGCTAGATCTGCTTACTTTACGTCTCTTTTAGAAGAAAACAAACACAACCCCAAGTATTTATTCAATACAGTGGGTAAATTAACAAAAACTATAACATCAGCAGGTGCAGACATTACCCAGCAGCACAGTAGTAATGACTTTATGAACTACTTTACTTCCAAGATCGAAACTATTAGAGATAAAATTGTAACAATGCAGCTGTCAGCCTCAGTATCACATCAGATAGTACACTATAGATCCCCTGAGGAACAATTCCACTCATTCTCTTCTATTGGAAATGAAGAATTGTATAAACTTGTTAAATCATCTAAACCAAAAACCTGTATGTTAGACCCTGTTCCATCTAAGCTCCTAAAAGAGGTGCTTCCAGAAGTAATAGATCCTCTTCTGAATAATATTAACTTATCATTGTCATTAGGATATGTCCCAAAAACCTTCAAACTGGCTGTTATTAAGCCTCTCATTAAAAAAAAAAAAAAACACTGCTTGACCCCAAATAATTAATTAATAACAGACCGATCTCGAATCTCCCTTTTCTGTCAAAGATATTAGAAAAGGTAGTATCCTCACAACTATGTTCCTTCTTAGAGAAAAATGCTATCTGTGAGGATTTCCAGTCAGGTTTTAGACCATATCATAGTACTGAGACTGCTCTCATTAGAGTTACAAACGACCTGCTTTTATCATCTGATCGTGGTTGTATCTCTCTAATAGTGCTACTGGATCTTAGCGCCGCGTTTGACACTATCGATCACAACATTCTTTTAAATAGACTAGAAAATTATGTTGGCATTAGAGGAAGTGCACTGGCATGGTTCAAATCATACTTATCTGACCGCCATCAATTCGTGGCAGTAAATGAAGAGGTATCACACCAATCACAAGTGTAGTATGGAGTACCTCAAGGCTCAGTACTTGTCCCCTTACTTTTCACGCTTTACATGTTACCCTTGGGAGATATCATTAGGAAACATGATGTTAGCTTTCACTGTTATGATGATGATACTCAGCTCTATATTTCTTCGCGACCCGATGAAACATATCAATTTGCAAAACTAACAGAATGTATAGTTGATATCAAAAACTGGATGACTAGCAATTTCTTACTGCTAAATTCTGAAAAAACAGAGATGTTAATTATTGTAAATTCTTTGTCATCAGTTAGGAACCTAGGCGTACTTTTTGATAGCAATCTTTCTTTCAAAAACATGTTTCTAGGATTTGTAAAACTGCATTTTTTCACCTTAAAAATATATCTAAATTATGACCTATGCTCTCAATGTCAAATGCAGAAACATTAATTCATAAGTTCATGACCTCGAGGCTAGATTATTGTAATGCTTTATTGGGTGGTTGCTCTGCGCGTTTAATAAACAAACTCCAGCTGGTTCAAAATGCAGCAGCTAGTGTTCTTACTAGAACCAGGAAGTATGACCACATTAGCCCGGTTCTGTCAACACTGCACTGGCTCCCTATTAAGCATCATATACATTTTAAGATCTTGCTAATTACCTATAAGGCCCTGAATGATTTGGCACCTCAGTATTTGAGTGAGCTCTTATCACATTATAGTCCTTCACGTCTGCTGCGTTCTCAAAACTCTGGCCATTTGATAATACCTAGAATATCAAAATCAACTGTGGGCGGGAGATCATTTTCCTATTTAGCGCCCAAACTCTGGAACAATCTACCTAACACTGTTCGGGAAGCAGACACACTCTGTCAGTTTAAATTTAGATTAAAGACCCATCTATTTAACCTGGCTTACACATAATACACTATCACATTTCTATAATTCAAATCCGTTAAAGAATTAAGCTGCATTAATTAGGTCAACCGGAACTGGGAACACTTCCCAAAACACCCGATGTACCTGTTACATTGTTAGAAGAATGGCATCTATGCTAATATTAGTCTGTTTCTTTCTTATTCTGAGGTCACCGTAGCCACCCAGATCCAGACTGTATCCAGATCAGATGGTCACTGCAGTCACCCGGATCCACCCGTCAGAGGAGACCAGGACAACTAGATGAGCCCCAGAGACTGATCCCCAGTGAAGACCCTGTCTCCTAGACGGCCATCAGGACAAGACCGCAGGAACCAGATGAGTCCTCTGCACAATCTGACTCTGCTGCAGCCTAGATTTAAACTGCTGATTTTGTCTGGCCAGAGGAGAATGACACTATTTCGACACACTATTTCCCTGTCTAAATACTGTAAAGCTGATATAAAACCATTCATTCATTCATTCATTCATTCATTCATTCATATCAAGCTGATGTAAAGCTGCTTTGACACAATTTGCATTGTTAAAAGCGCTATACAAATAATAGTGACTTGACTTGACATGCGTGTGTTGTGATGTGTGTGATGTGATATGTGTGTGTTGTGATGTGTGTGTTGTGATGTGTGTGTGTAATGTGTGTTGTGATGTGTGTGTTGTGATGTGTGTTGTGATGTGTGTGATGTGATGTGTGTGTTGTGATGTGTGTGTTGTGATGTGTGTGTGTAATGTGTGTTGTGATGTGTGTGTTGTGATGTGTTGTGATGTGTGTGATGTGATGTGTGTGTTGTGATGTGTGTGTTGTGATGTGTGTGATGTGATGTGTGTGTTGTGATGTGTGTGTTGTGATGTGTGTGATGTGATGTGTGAGATGTGATGTGTGTGTTGTGATGTGTGTGTTGTGATGTGTGATGTGTGTGTTGTGATGTGATATGTGTGTTGTGATGTGTGTGTTGTGATGTGTATTTTGTGATGTGTATTTTGTGATGTGTGTGTTGTGATGTGTGTGAAGTGAAGATACCTCTGGTTCCTCTGGCAGGGGTTTGGGGAGCAGGGGTCGATGCTTCTGCAGGAGCCGAACACAAACTGATTGTCCTTGAAGCCGACGCAGCGTGCCACACAGGCGCTGGGATACGTGCGGCCATTACGAGCGCAAACCGGCACGAAATGATCCGCGCAGCTGCAGGGAAGTCCTGAGAGAGAAGAACCACACCAAACCACTGACTTAAACACATTAATTAAAAAAATCTATTTATTTAATAGAAAATAGTTGTTTTATTGAACTATTTCAATATTTTTTTAAGGCAACCTACTATAAAGTGGGACCAAATAAAATGATAAAAAGGGTAATTGTAACTTTTTATCTCACAGTTCAGACTTTTTTCAGAACTACAAATGTCAGAATTACAGGAAGTGAACATGGAATTGTGAGGAAAAAAGTTGGAATTCTGGGTTTATATCTCGCAGTTCTGTCACAATTACTTAAAAAGTCAGCTCATAATTCTTTTTTTTTTTTTTTGATTCAATCACAGAATAAAAAATAAAGTAAACAGCAACTTTTTATCTCAGAATTCTGACATTTTTTTCCAGAATTGCAAAGGTCAGAACTGCAAGATGTAAACTTCAAATCTGAATTCTGAATTCATATCTCACAATTCTGACTTTTTTTTTTTTTTTTGCAAGCAAAAACTTAGAATTGTGAGAGTCACAATTACCTAAAAAGTCAAAATTGTGAGATATAAACTCAGAATTCTGACTTTTCTCTTGCATTTTCGAGGTTACATCTTGAAATTCTAAATTTACGTCACATTTCTGATATTTTTCTTGCAGTTCTGTGTTTAGATCTTGCAATCCTGTTATAAAAAGTTGCAATTACCTAAAAATGTGAGATGAAAAGACACATTTACTTGTTTATTTTTTATTCCTGTGGCTGAACCCGGCTTTGATAAACACCAGTACAGATGATACTGAAGCACAGACCTGTGAAGAGGCGTCTGTCCTCGTCTGAGCTGTCGGACCGCAGACACTGACGAGAAGAGCAGATGCTTTCACCGGCGAAGCAGGAGCAGGGCTGACAGTCGAGCTGAAACGACGCACCATGACCTGCACAGGAACATGAGACCATCACACACCACTGAGAGAAACAGGAACAAAACATTCACTCCTGCTGCTGCTCTTCTGTCTAATATATACTTCCAGTTGCCTCATTCTGTCAGTGACCCTACATTAAACATAGCTCAAGTGATGAGGAGCTTACAGCTCGACAAACAACAAAAAAGCACCTTCTCAACACTGTTTTGGACATTTTTTGTTTCTTTACTTCACTGAGAATGAGAAAGTCATATTGTTTATGTATATGTATTCCCATATAAGTTACACAAGTAAGAATATAGTATACTATATGTTATTTTCCATAGGAGCAGTAAAGATGTCTGTGAGATCAGTTGATCTTTCCAGGCGGCACTGCTTGACGCGGCTATAAAGCACAGCACATCTGTCTCCAATGAGCCCAAGATGGCCAAGCGCTTTAGAAGCCGAGTAAAAATAAACATGAAAGAAAAGGCAATAAACTCATTCAGGTTCAAACCGACAGGCATAAAAATGAGCTGTTTACAAAAAACACTTACAAATAAAAACTAAAACAGCAACAAAATCAAAAACATTTTTGCTAATGATATGCAATTATTTAAATCTTTTTTCCCCTATTTATTGATATATTTCCTGCTAGAGTGTTTGAGTTGTTTAAAACATATTAGAGATAATTCTAAATATCCATCCACTGAGATTACAAATTTCATTTGTTATTAATGCATCAATCCACCAATAGATGGCAGTGTCCACATAAAACCAAATGACCAGCACTGGAACGAGACATTACAGAAACAACACATGCATCCATAGGCTCAGTTTTGATTGCTCTTATGTTAAGCTAGTGATAATAGTTAATTAAACAACAACAAACAAACAAATGCAGGTGTCTGTTACGCACCATTACCATGTGAAATACACATCATTCAAGCAGCATAAGCTGAAAACGAGTTTCTATTCATTAATGTGAGAGCTGCATGTAGATAACAGTGCTGTATGTGTAAGCGCGCAGGCTCTTACTCTTGCGCTGTCCTCCCATCAGACAGGTCTTGCTGGTGTCGAAGCAGGGCATTTCAGCACAGTTCTCCAGACGGCCGCTCTGACCACAGGTGCAGACCTCAAAACAGCCCAGCTGACCGCTCCTGGTGGGCACCTGGATACGGCCGTCCACCGGCACCAGGAACTCTGAGGCTTCACCCAGCTTACAGCCTTAAAGAGATATGATGAGACAGAGTCTGAGAGGAGTTTCTCATTACAACACAATCCTAATGCACTTCCCCGTCATCCTCTGGCGGACTAGTGTTCTGCTCTTACTCTGCACAGTATGCATACTACTGTTACCGTGAGTACTGTGCACAGAGTGTCAGTGTCCTGTATGCATAGAACACACAGATGAGCTACATTTGCTAAAATGTGCAGTGTACAACAGAGAACACAACATTGAGTATACCACAATACAGTTCACTCGACTTCACCTTCATTTGCTGGTGTGATGAAGCTACTTCATGACTCATTATTTGATTGGAGTATCAAGATTTAAGACATTTAAAAAACAAAACAAACAAACAAAAAAACCCAAAACCAATCCAATCCAAAACAAAACAAAACTTTTAAAAATCTATTTTTGTAACTCGTTATTTAATTGGAAACAATCAAAAGTTAAGATGTTTTAAAACAAAACAAATTAAAAACGAAAACAAAACAAAAAAACTTCAAAATCTACTTTTTGCCTCATTATTTATTTTGGAAACTGTTAAAAGGTAAAAAAACTAACCAAACCAAACCATACTTAAAAAGTAGATTTTAAGAGTCATTATTTGATTGGAAACTACATAAAAAGTAAAAAAAAAAAAAAAAAAAATCTATATTTTGACTCTATTTCATTGGACTATCAAAAGTTAATGTTTCAAAATGAAACACAACAAAACAAATTTTTAAAATACTACTTCTTTACATATTGTTTGACCAGAAACTACCAAAAGTTAAGACGTTTTAAGTCAAAAAAAAACTTTTAAAATGTACTCTTTGATTCATTATTTGATTGGAAAAAATCTAAAGTTAAGATGTTTGGTAACACTTTAGAATAGGGAACCCTTATTCACTATTAACTACAACTTTCCCCTCAATAAATTCCTAATTTGCTGCTTATTAATAGTTAGTAAGGTAGTTGTTAAGTTTAGGTATTGGGTAGGATTAGGGATGCAGAATAAGGTCATGTAGAATAAGACATTAATATGTGCTTAATTAGTACTAATAAATGGCTAATATTCTAGTAATATGCATGCTAATAAGCAACTAGTTAAGAGACCCTAAAATAAAGTGTTACCATATGTTTTAAACCAAAACAAAATAAAAATAAATAAATAAATAAATAAATAAATAAACCAACCAAACCAAATCAAAGACTTTTTAAAACAAAAACAATCCAAAACAAAACAGAAAAAAAAAAACAAAAAAAAAAAAACTGAAACCAAACCAAAACAAAACTGCCTTTTTTCCTGAGGTGTTAATTGGACTCACTGAATTAACCCTTGTGCAACCTTTTGGACATTTTTGTCCTTTTCAGTTTTGTTTTTGTTTTTTTTTTGGATCATTTTACCTGTGTTATTGCCAGCTGCATAAATTTTGGCACAGGTGTGTATTTTTATTGGAATTTTACTATTTCACACACATTTCCTTTAATAAATCTATTTTGCACTAGGTACAAAAAAATGTTCCTCTCAGCACCTTTTGGACAAAAATGTCTCGACTGAAACCCATTAAAACTGCTATTTTTAATCAGTGCTGTTTAACTGTAAAATGATGCAATTTTTGTTAATAGGCTTTCATTCTGTTGGCAAGGCTTTAAAATGTCATTTTTTACAATTTTTTTTTTACCAGATGGTGCCATTTTTTCAGGTTTGGCCTATAAAGCAAATACTCGCTTTATTCCTGTTTTCTGCTTCTGCATATTCTAGAGCCAATTGGATAAATAATGCAGCTATAATTGTGTGGGTGTGTTGGTATGGATGTCAGAGTGTGGTTTGTATGTGTGCCATAAAAAAAATGTGTGTGTGTGCGTGTGTGTTCTTGTAATATTTGAGAGAGAAAAACTCCACTACAAATCACAAATCCAACCACTGTGTGCACCAGCGGAGTTTTGCTGGCGTCTAATGAGGAAAATTTGGTACTGCGCACAAACAAAATCTTACTGAAAGCTCATTTTTTGAGATATCAACCTCAAATTTGCAACACAACTTGTTTAGATTTATGGCTTTGATTTTCTAGCAGGTTTATAGTTCAACATGTTTCATAAAATATATATTGTATATAAAATATTGTTCATAAATCATTTTCAAAAACTTAAACCTCTATAACTGTTTTTTTAATTTCACTTTTTAAACTTTTTTTTACTTCAACAATAATCTGTCATGGGTCTTCTTTAAAATGAGACCAAACTTAACTCTGTGCTCCCAAGCTTCAAATTTTTATGACAGTTTTTTGACATGGATATTTTTGTCCATTATGGACCTATGTGTATCGCTTTTTATTGATGCACAAGGGTTTTAAAAACACACAATATAGTAAAGTCATGTGACAACAAAATAGCATATTAAAATTTTAAATGTTTATCATTGCATACTATTGGAGTAATTTCAGATACACTGGACCGTTTGATAACAGTCACTTCAATGTCAAAATGTGGCCCTATTGACCTGAATTAACTGTACTATAAGTAAGCAGTATGCAGTGTGCAGTATTCAGTAGGCAGCACTCTATTATTCCATTCTGAATAGAGCCTCCTAATAAATGTACGTTTCATCACACATCAAAAGTGGACATTCTGTGGTGTGTACCAGGAACGCAGAAGTGCGGCAGGCAGTCGTGTCCGGCGTGGCAGCCCTTTCTGTTGACTTCACAGAGGTGATTGCTGGGACAGGGGTTGGGGTTGCAGGGGTGGATGACTTCTTCAATGGTGTTCTCAAAGAGACTGGGAGCTGTGGAACCGTAAGGACATCAGTGAACATACACTAGACTGCCAAAAGTATTGGGTCACCCCCTTCTAATGAACAGGTTTGACTACTTTAGTAATTTCCATGAGTACAAATCTTAATGTTTAAGCATATAATGATATTCTAGGGAATTGTGTGCTTCTAATTTTAAAGCAACAGTTTGGACAGGACCCTTTTCTATTCTAACATGACAATGCCTCTGTGTATAAGGCAAGGTTCAAAAAGAAATGATTGATTTAGTCAGTGTGGAAGATCTTGACTGGTCTGCAGAAACCTCTGGTGTGAGCCAAAAACTCTTTACCAAACACCAATGACTTGTACATATGGGTACAGTCATTTTAGACACTTCCAAAACTGTTGCAACAGAGATGGAAATACAATTTTTAAATACATGAATTATGTTTCCATCTTTGTTTCCAGTTTTGGAAGTGCCTTTTTCTGTTCTAAAGAAGGGGGTGTCCCAATACTTTTGTCCATATAGTGTATGTACAAGTCATTGGTGTTTGGTAAAGAGTTTTTGGCTCTTAAAGTCACACCAGAGGTTTCTGCAAACCAGTCAAGTTCTTCCACCCTGACTCAATCAATCATTTCTTCAGACACAAAGCTGAGCGGCGAGGCTGAAGCAGACTCACTGAGGTATCTGTCCAGAGGGATGCAGCGGTCAGGGTCATCTGTGGGCGACAGCAGGTCACAGATGCGCTCGGGCGTCTGTCCCTCGTGAAAACGCCTGCGATCGCCGCACTGCGTCAGAATATCCACACAGTCAGACCTGCGGAGACACAAACAGGCTTTCAGTCGCACTTTTCAGAAATTAAACGTGATCTTCTGTTTCATGATGATCCTCTATTTATCATGATCCTCACCAGCACCTGACCAATTAAACCTAGCACTTTCCTATCCTATTCTATTCAAAACAAAAAACAAACAAAAAAACAACCCTTGCTATGTGTACTGTGCTAGACTAACATAGACTTGTCACAGCACTTGTGTCACGAATCCGGCCTATGAACTTCCGTTTACCCATCACCAGAGGTCACTTGCTCACCACAGTGACTCTTGCACTACACTACTGTTACACGTCACCCCCAGGACTTCAGTTCCCATCATCCATTGCACTGACAACTCACACCCAGCAGCCATCTCCCTAATCACACGCTCACACCTGAGACTCATTACATTATCACACACACTACATAAGCCATGGACTTCCTCAGTGTCACTGCCGAGTATTGATCTGCGTATAGCACTCCTCAAGCGCTAGCTGCCTTACCGTGCCATTCCGTCTTTCTGTTCAGTTCCAGTATTGTCCTGCGTTTTTCACTCCCCTAGCTGCGATACGGAATCTGTTTCTTGTTTTCTAGTCTGTGTTCCCTGTATTTACCCCTGTCTCACCGTTCGGACTCTGTTTGCTCCTGCTTGGATTATATCTGTGTACCTGGACTATCTCTCTGCCTTGTCCTTTGGATATTGTTCGCGCCTTGCCTGGATTATTGCTCACGTTTCAGATTACCTCTCTCGTCTAGCACTCTATATACCTGTTTGCCATTTGTTTGACCCTGCCTGTGTTTGACCATGTTTCACAATAAAAGCTTGCACTTGGATCCGCACGTCTCACGTCTCATCAGCCCTGTTACAACTTGTTTACTGTTGTTCGTTGGTCTGATTGCTTCTATTGTTCTCCTCACTTGTACGTTGCTTTGGATTAAAGTGTCTGCTAAATGATTAAATGTAAATGTAAATATTTCTAACCTCATTTATAATGTAATTTTAACCTGAAGGTAATTTAGTTTTCATTTGATGATCCTGTTCTACTGTGCCAATGGTAATAAACTGGTACTTTTATGTTATTTTAGTGATCGTTTGATGGTAAAATTGTGTAAATGTTATGATAAGATTGCTATAATGTTCCTCTAATTCTAATATATTGTCAATTTTAATGTAATGTAAACCTGATGGTTATTTGGTGTTCATTTAAGGGGTTATCTATGGAAGCTGGTTCATGCAACACATTAAAATATAATAATAATGGTAATTGTGACTTTTTATCTCACAATTTAGCCCTTTTTGCCATTGTGAGATATAAATGCAGAATTGCAAGACAAACTCATAATTGTGAGATATAAACTCAGATATTAACTCAGAATTGTTATGAACTCATAATTCTGAAAAATAAAGTCTGAATTGTGACAAACTCTGAATTGCAAGATATAAACTTGAGATGGCAAAAAGGTCAGAATTGTATGATAAAAAAGTCACAATTACCTTTTTCATTTTTTATTCTGTGGTGGAAAAAAAAAAGTGCGATATAAAATCAGAATGGTAAGATATGAAATCAGAATCCAAATCATGAAAAAAGTCTACATTATGAGATAAAGTTGCAATTCACTTTTCTATCTTTTTATCCTGTGATAATATCTTCCAAAGTTATGTATTTGTCTGAAAATTTTCATTATTGTTGCTTCATATTAATGTGATGTTGTGTCAGTGTTCATAAAATGTTTGTTTTTATGAAATTCTAAAACATCAAAACAAGTTTTAAATGAGAGAGAATGAAAACTCTCATTCTTTTAACAATACTACACATACCTAAAAATAAATATCATGTGACACTTCATATCTCACGATCGTGATGCTTCATGTTTTGTCATGACAAATGCGAGGAGAGGCCTTCAGAGCATCATAATCCATCACACTCCAGCTGTGTGAATCTACAGGAATATTCTGGACTGTCATGAATGGATCACACACTGATGACAGAAACGATCATGAGTTATGTTCTTGTAAAGCGCTGTGTTGGAGGATCAGAGCTCCTCTGAGTCTCTGCCAGCGGTGAAACTAATGTGACCTGTGGCTCAGACGGACGGGATGAAAGCCTGTTTCCTGTTTCCTGTTCACACAGATCGCTGCCATAGCAGCTGCTGCTCACGACTGTCCACATGCGGCGGCGCGTGTTTGTTATTCCTCATTCGCTCACACTGACAGAAACATTTGCAGTGTTTCGTTTAGCAGCACACTGTAAGACCCTTAACTCTGCACACTACTGCGTCACAGATACATCTGCATACCATCAATGCAATATAATCAACAATGTCAAACAAAACATAATTAAATATTCATATAAGAAGCTATAAACATTGTTTTTTTTTTGTATTTTTAATTTTAATTTTAGTTAAAGTTTTAGTCATTTTAGTTGCGTTTTTGTAATTTTTGTTTTGTTTATATATGTCTATTTTGTATTCACTTTTATTATAGTTTTAGTTATTTTAGTAAATCAAGTTAAACTAAATGAAAATGAGAAAAGTTGCCTTGGAAACTAGATGAAAAAAAAAAGATTTTTACATTTTATTTCAGTTAATGTTTATTTTAAGTAAGAAAATATTTAAAAAGTACTACATATGTATTTCATGACTATCAGTTTCTTGAGATGCAGCATAAATGCACTGCAATAACTGTCCTTAAATATCAGTAATAAACAAACAAAAAGTACTACTAACAAAAAAACATAACGTGCATTTGATTCACTCAAAAGAACCAACTCTTCATTCAGGAATCAGGCTACAGTTTTTGTGCTGTATGTTTTTGATTCAGTAAAAAGAATTGACTCATAAGATTCATTCGTTTGGTAATTGAACTACACTGGTTGTGCTGTTTTGTTCGCCAGCTGTAGATTCAGTAGTGGTGTAGCTGCTTTAATAAATATATTGTATTTTAGTACACGATTCCCTCACTATTGGAGGACGAATGCATTTGGTTACACATGTTTTTGATTCACTATAAAGAACCAGCTCATCAGAGTCATTTGTTCGGGATTCAGATAACCCTGTGAGCGCAGGTAATGCTGTCAGAGTATTTCAGGATGGTGGCAGAAGAATGCACCTGTGAAACCCATTACCAGAACTGAACACTTGTTTTAAAGCAGTTCTGGTTTCTCATCATGCACTTTCCTCTAAAACACAAACAGTGAATCATGCTGGAACAGGAGCTGGAGCTGACTGATGCATGCTGGGTCACACCCTGCCATTACTCACCGTCACAGCTCTTTATTCTGATCATTCCTCAGCGTGAGGACGTCTAATCCTCACCACACCAGACACATCTATCCCATTCACACAGTCTACAGCGCAGCGTTGCACAGGAGTATTTCTGATAAAACACCAGAGTATTGACTAGAATCCGTTTCTGAATGCAGACAGTTTTTTGATGTGATTTGCTCTCTGAATGCATATTATATGTACAGAAAATTCAATGCAACACTGAAGCGCCCAACAGATACTTCTGTTTCAAAAGATCTGTGCTAAAGCAACATGCCGGTTTATAATTCAAAGCCATAACACGACAACCTGCAATTACCTGGATGTGTTTCATTCTCACTGCATTAAAGAAATCTAAACACTGTGACTGAACACACACAAATCACACAACCAAACACTGGCATGAACTGTCAACAGTTTGTTTGTGGACAAAAAAAAAAAAAAAAAAAAAGGATTATGAGACTTTTATATGCTAACAAAACGTTTTTTGGTCTAGTGCATTACAAAAAAAAAAAAAAAATTGATTTGGATGTCAAGAACAAGCCTTGAAATATTCCAGTTCAAAAGCAAAACAAAAACATAAAAAATTGGATCTGGGAAAAAAATAAGAAAATTTAAAAAAAAAATGGGATTTACTATCAAATTATTTTCATGACAATGAAGCACATTTTACCCCAAACTGTCATTACTATAACACAAAAAGTCATTCTATTTAACGCAACAAACAAACAAATAAACAAGCAAACACAAACAAACATAAATAAATAAATAAATGCTTAATTATTAAGCCAATTATATATTATAACTACAAAGTATATATATATATATATATATATATATATATATATATATATATATATATATATACATGAAAAAATACTAATTACAATTAATAAGAATATAATGACTTCTGAGAGTAAATGTAAATTATTTTATTAATTGTCATAAAATGCATTTACAAAAAAATATATAAAATAAAAAAAAAACTTTTTACAGGCTTTTTAGATGATTTTATTTTGCTTTTGTGATGCGATGTGACCTGGATGTGTTTACGTACGTTTTACCTATTGACAGAGCGGATGATGAGATGAAGCCTGACCTGCAGATGACGCTTCCTCTGGACTTGCTGTAGCAGGGTTTGATCTGCAGCGCACAGGCCACAGCCTTCCACATCTCCGGCTGGCACTTCCTGATGTCCAGCACTGGGATGTTCATGAAGGGCATCTTGATGGTTCCGTTGGACCAGAGTCTGAAGTCGTTCATGGCGCCCTGGTCTGACTGAACATTACAGCTGCGAAACAGCTCTGTTGGCCTGAGAACACAAAAACAGTGATCTGAGCCTCTGATGTACAGTATATCAGCCTCACAGAGCAACAGCACAGACAAAACTTTCATTCTCCACAGAAGCAGCAAATGATGCTAGAAACACTGCAAGAAAATAAAAATCAGTTCTGTTTCTAATTTAAAGCAGACTTGAGTTGTTTTGTGGAATTGCCTTCTTATTGGATCCCAGAAGGCCACTGTTCACTAGCAACCACGTCTCGACAAAGCTTTGGGAAGAGGGACTTCATCAGGAGGAGCTTTTATTCTTTCTAATGATCAGCTCTTTTTATAGAGCTCAGTGTGCAACCAGACGATGGTAGAGCTGAGGTTTCTGCATGTGGTTAGAAGCCGATTCCTGGTCATTTGAAGGTTTGTTTACAGCCTTTTTGTTGGGTGTGGTGCTGATGGGCTGATTTATGACAGAAAATAAAAGAAAAACACTCTTTGCTGTTTTTATATGAACCTTACATTCTTTAAAGAATTTTCCACTAAAATATTGTGCAGCACAACTGTTTTCAACATTGATAATAATCAGAAATGTTTCTTGAGCAGTAAATCAGCATATTAGAATGATTTCTGAAGGATCATGTGACACTGAAGACTGGAGTAATGATGCTGAAAATTCAGCTGCGCATCACAGAAATAAATTACAGTTTAACAGATATTCACACAGAAAACAGCTGTTTTACATTGAAATAATATTTCACAATATTACTTTTTTTGTATTTTTATCAAATAAATGCAGCCTTGATGATCAGAAGAGACTTCTTTCAAAAACAGTAAACTCATATCAACCCCATTACTGTACACAGTAGTGCGTATTGTTATACATTTTTTTACACACTGAAAAAAAAGGTAAACTAAAATGGTAACATCTAAATTAACCGGTTTTATTCAAATTAAAAAAAAAAAAAAAATATATATATATATATATATATATATATATATATATATAATTTAGCATCATTGAATCAACCTAAATACATACATTTTTATCTACAAAACTTGAATGAATTAAATCCATTTCAGCTTTTTTTTTTAATTCTTTACATTACTAATTCTGTCATTTAAAAATAAACAATTAAACAAAAATCAGTGGCTGTTAGTGATGGCCTGGTGTGGTCAGGATGAAATTGTGTGTGGATCTGTCTGTCTCCCGGCTGGGTTTATTTCTGCTGGTTTGCATACTCCATAGGGTGACTGCAGACGTGCTGTGATGAGCATCAGGGTAAGTATACATCACTCCAGCACGCCTGTCTCTCTGTCCCCTCCGCTTTCTTCACTATTTGCCTTCAGCGCTCTTTGAAATCTGCAGGAGAGCCTCAGAGAAATCAAAGCCAGCGGCTGTTTGCCTGAACTCACATCTCGTCATCATCATCATCATCATCATCAACAACATCATCATCATCACGCTAAGCCAAAGAAAACAATACCAAAATATTTCACACTGTACTGGATTCCTTCCTCAGCCTGTAATCACAGACACTTACAACAGATTCATATAAAACTTTCAGTCAGAACCAGTGTTGGGGAAAGTTAATTTTAAAAGTAATGCATTACAATATTGCAATATTGCATTACTCCATAAAAAAGTAACTCAGTTACTTTTTATGGAAAGTAATATGTTACGTTACTTGCGTTACTTTTTGTCACCTGGGCTGGGCTTGCTTATTTGTTTTTTAATAACAAAAAACCCAAAAGTTATATTTTTGGCAACTGTACAGGTCCTTTCACACAAAAAGTGAAATTAATAAGCATCAGGCTGAAGGAAGTTCCTTTGCGTCTTCACTTACTCCCCGTTTCTCTCAACACAGGACAGGACAGCTGTCAGTCAACAAATAGGAAAACAAAGTAAACTTTATTAAAAAAAAAAAGAAAAAAAAAAAAGGTTACTCAGATATTTTCTTGTACATTAAAAAGTAATCCGTTACTTCACTAGTTACTTAAAAAAAGTAATCTGATTATGTAACTCGCATTACTTGTAATGTGTTACAACCAACACTGGTCAGAACTCTATTTTTATGGGATTTAAAACGAAATATTGTGGGTTTTACTCATTTATTCATAATATAATATAATATAATATAATATAATATAATATAATATAATATAATATAATATAATATAATATAATATAATATAATATAATGGCCCAGCTAACAGGGAATGTTCTCAGAACCTTGGCTTAATGTTCTGGCCAAGTTTCTTTCAAAGTTATGAGCAAACGCTCTTCACTTTGTTAATTTATGAAAGTTATCAGGGGCCTCATTTATAAAATGTTGCACAGAAACCATCCTAAATTTGTTCTTACAATCATCTCTCAAATATGCGTACGTGCAATTCATAGAATGAATGTCCACACAGAAAACGCATGCACGCCTCTCTTTCAAATGTGAAATCTATGAATCGCAAATGATCTTGAACTTGCACGCAACTGAATGGTTTCAGCTCTATGCCTGGTAAATGACTCCTAATTAATGTCATCAACATATAAAAGATCACCAGTCATCATCCAAATTCTTTGATTTAGAACAGCTTACATTTCCAAAAACCTGTAGTACTCCGATAAGAAAAAGTGTATACGTCTGCTCAGACCCTGATGTGACGCTAAGAACTTTTCCCGTCAAAGACAGTTTTTACAAATATGAGCACACTCTAAGATCAAATCTGTGCATATGCACGCTTTATAAATGAGGCCCCTGATCTTTAATAACACTCTCAAAACATTACTACAAAAAAATATTATTTATATATTCTACATTTAATTTTTCAAAAACATTTTATTTGAATGTTTGTCTAACATTTTTAAATGTTACAATTTGTAACATTCAGAACTACTTTAGAACATTCAGAAAACATTTCAAAGTAACATTCTCATAATGTTTCAGAACAATTTGTGTGTGTGTTTGTGTGTGTGTGTGTGTGTGTGTGTGTGTGTGTGAGTGTGTTTGTGTGTGTTAGCTGCTCTCGTCTGCTTTGATCACGGCTTGAATGCATTACCAAACCCTGCACTATGACAGAGGGTCAGTGTGAGTTTAAGTGTCTTGGGTCAGCCGAACTCTGTTTACTCAGTATTGAATGATTCTGTTATTCCATACATCTGTCAGAATCTCAGCCACCAGCCGTAATTGGATTCAAAAGTCATGAAAACCCCTGCAAAGCCCCTCAGGAGTCTGCACATTCACTGTGAACCTCATGTGGATGCTCTGAAAAATGTGACATGCCATTTCATCATCTAAGCAGACTTGTTATGACACTTCCACAAACTCTTTAAGTCACACTCACTGTTTTAAAGACCTGAATCACTCTTCCCTCAAATGTTTGAGAGGACTCATGGGATTGAGTGTAGTGCTGGGCAAACCATGTAGCTGTGGTGGGAAACCAGTGCTCCTATCATAGAGCTCCATGCCTGTTTGACCTGAAAACAATGCTGGACTACTTCTGCCATCATAAATCATGCTGTCTACATCTAGAAAATGTACAAGCCAGAGAGAAACCAGCAATATGCTTGCTGGATATAAATTTTTCCATGTAACACAGACCTCGTGTTCAGTTACATAATAGCATGCAAACTTATGAACCCAGTGAACCCCTGTCTACTTTCAAAGAGCATAACAATATCACAGTTGGTATAGCTGATATATGTGAATTAATTATATGCTTTTTTATATAACAGTTCAATAAACGAGAAGTTAAAACATACATTTTACACACAATATCGGTATCTTCACTTTTGATCCACAATTAAAAGAGACATCGAAACAAAAGCATCTCTTACACAGCATAGCAGTGTTTTCTTTAAGAATGAACTAATGCTTTTGAACAAATCCATCAAGAAACTGATTCAATGATTTACTTCTATAGACAGTCCCTTCTTTTGTTCCTTAATGAATCAGCATTTTTAAACAAACTGATTGAGTAAATTATTCAATGATTCACTCATAAAGTCAGTCACCTGTTTTGTTCATTAAAGAATTAGTGCTTTTAAAAAAACTGGTCAAGTAAATGATTCAGTGACTCACTCAGTAAGTCACTCAATTGTTTTTTTCCTGAATCTGTCAAGTAAATTATTCAATGACTCACTCGTAAAGTCAGTCAATTTTTCCTGAATCTGTCAAGTAAATAAATCAATGACTCACACATAAAGACAGTCACTTGTTTTGTTCATGAATGAATCAATGTTTTTGAACAAACTGGTCAAGTAAATGATTCAATGATTCACACATAAAGTCAGTCAATTGTTCCTGAATCTGTTGAGTAAATGATTCAATGACTCACTCTATTGTTGTTATTGTTAACTAAAATGATTAAAACCATTTTCATAAATCAAAATAAATTTGAAATAAAATAAAAAATGCTAGTTGAAAAACATAAATAACTTAAACAAAAACTTCCCAGGTTACGTATGTAACCATGGTTCCCTGAGGGAACGAGATATATGCTTTGGGAACGCCCCTGTGTTCCCACTCTCTGAAACATGTGTAATCAGTCCAACGGAATGGCGAAACGTCACAGGCGGGGTGACGTAGAGACCAGAGAGCTTAAAAGTGCATCCGAAACAAGCAATGTTAGCTTCTGAAAAGTTGAAGCAAGTCGCTCACAGGCATGCAGGAAGTATGGCAGCGCGACGCAGCATCTCGCTCCCTCTGGGAACCATGGTTACATATGTAACCTGGGACATTCCCCTTCAGGAACTCGAGCTGCGTCGCAAAACACTTTGGGAATGAGAATGCCCACACCACCATACTGACAAATGCCTGTCTAGTGTGAAATCATGGTGAGCACAGCAAAGACAGAAGGACCTGAGAGTCTGGAGCGGAACCATACTTCTCCTGGCCTCAAGTACAACGAAAGAAACTTGTACCAACAGGTAACACCCCTAATGACTGACCACCCAAAAGGACGTGTTAGCAGCTAAGGCCATCACGAACACTCTAAAGGTGGAGGGGGTCCAACCTGCGGAAAATCGTTCCTACAGGAACTCCAGAACTTAACCAACCGGGCAGTTAACTGGGAGCAGCTGACGATTTCCGCACCATGAAGTGAACACAATCCACTTCAAGGACAGTTTCCTCGTTAAGGGAGCTCTGGACTGGACTCATGGGACTGAGTGTAGTGCTGGGCAAACCATCTAGTCGTGGTGGGAAACCAGCGCTCCTATCATAGAGCTCCATGCCTGTTTGACCTGAAAACAATGCTGGACTACTTCTGCCATCATAAATCATGCTGTCTACATTTAGAAAATGCACAGGCCAGAGAGAAACCAGCAATATGCCTGCTGAATATTAATTTTTCCATGTAACACAGACCTCGTGTTCAGTTACATAATAGCATGCAAACTTATGAACCCACTGAACTCCTGTCTACTTTCAAAGAGCATAACAATATCGCAGTTGATATAGCTGATATATGTGAATTAATCAGAATTAATCAGTTTCCTCATTGAGGGAGCTCTGGACTGGAGTACGGTCTCAACAACCTCAGTTGAGAGACCGGAAGCTATGAGTTATGCCCCCTCAGGGGCCACACCCACAGTTTCCACAACTCCGGACGGGGGTGAAAAGAAGGTACCCCCCGCCTGAGAGAGAGGAGATCCCACCAGACGGGAATCTCCCATGGAGAGTCTTCGAGTAGAGCTACCAGGTCCGCAAACCATGGCTGGCCCAGCCAGTACAAGGCTACTAATAGGAGATGAACCCCTTCTCTGTGAACTCTCTTCAGAACTCCCGGGAGCAGAACGATCAGGGGAAAAACATACAGTCTCAGCCTCGGCCACGTCTGTACCATAGCGTCCAGTCCAAGAGGACTTGGGTGAGTGAGGGAAACCCAGAGGGGACAGTGCGAAATCTCTTGAATCGCAAACAGATCCACTTGTCCTCTGTAAAACATCCTCCATGTCTGCTCCACCACCTCTGGGTGGAGCTTCCATTCCCCCGGCCTCAGCCCCTGTCTCGACAGGATGTCTGCTTCCTAACTGAGGTGCCCCGGGATGTAGACTGCCCTCAGTGAGAGCAGCTTCCCTTGGGCCCACAGAAGGATCTGGAGTGCCAGCCTGTAAAGGGGGTACGACCGCAGACCCCCCAGCTGGTTTATATAAGAGACCACCGATGTGTTGTCTGTGAGAACTAGCACATGATGGCCTCTCAGGTCTGGGAGAAAATGTTTCAATGCTAGAAATACAGCCAGCATTTCCAGACAATTTATGTGCCACATGAGATGAGGACCCTCCCACAGACCTAGGGCGGAGCGGCCACTCATGACCGCCCCCCAGCTCGTGAGGGAGGCATCCGTTGTTAGCGTTACATGCCGATAAGGAGCCCCCAACACAGGGCCTTGTGACAGGAACCATGGCTTCTTCCACATGTCTAAGGCCTGTAAGCCTAGCCGCGTGACCTTGATCATGCAGAATGGGTTGCCCCTCGGGGAAAACCCTTCGGTCCTGAGCCACCACTGCAAGGGTCTCATGCATTCTTCTGAAACTGTATGACAGAGAGTGACTGGCCTTCTTTCCCTCTCTTGACTGCCGTGAGGACCGAATCGATCCGAGCAGGAGACAGATGTGCCTGTATCGTGGTCGAATCCCACACTACACCTAGATAAGTGGTCCTCTGTACTGGAGAAAGCACACTTTTCTTTGCGTTTAGTCTTAACCCCAGCCATTTCATGTGTGAGAGAACGACATCTCGATGCTGAACCTCTATCTGCTCTGATTGAGCTAGTATCAACCAATTCGTCAATGTAGTTGAGCATGCAGATGCCCTGGAATCACAGAGGAGCTAGAGCAGCATCCACTCACTTGGTAAACGTGCAGGGTGAGACTACAAGACCAAAAGGAAGAACCCGATATTGGTAAGCTTTGCCCCCGAAAGCAAATCACAGGAACTTCACGTGTTGAGTAAGGATGGATATATGGAAGTATGCATCTTGAATATCTATCCGGACAAACCAGTCCTCGGACCTGATTTGAGACACGACTTTTGAACTTGAGTCGTATGACTGAGCGGTTCAACAGACGCAGATCTATAATCGGACGCAACCCCCCCATCCTTCTTTGGAACGATGAAGTGCCGGTTGTAAAACCCGGGCTCTCTGTCATGAGGAGGGATCACCTCAATGGCCTCCTTCCTCAAAAGAGTGTCCACTACTTTTTGTTTCATGACCAGAGCCTGCTCGGGGCACACCAGAGTGGGAAATACCCCTGTTGAATAGAGGTCTTATGCCTCTTTCTACAGTGCGCAGGACCCATTGTGATACATTTGGCAGAAGCTTCCACGCTGGCAGATAGTTTACCAAGGGAATCAGTCTCTCGAGACTGACCTCTGGTTTGCTTAGAGTGGCTAGATCTAGCTGGCAATCTAGATGCTCTGGAGATCTCCTAGGAGGTAGCGAGCCTCCCAGAATCACTATGTTTCCGGGCAGACACTGAGAGATGTGCTTGCTGGAGACCGCTGTGCCCTGAAGCACCAGGAGTGGTAGAGTTAACGAGACGATCTCCTGAGGGCACTGAGGAGAGATGGACACCGTATGCTGAGGTGTACATCGCTCTTCCCCAGAGGGGCCCGCCCTCAGAAGTCCTGGGCCATAGGCATCAGGACCTTTAAGTCAAAGACTATTTAGCGAGAATGATGGTCCGCAGCTCCGCCTTCCACTTATGAGCCTTCGACCCGGGAGTGCCGCTCTGACTCCAGATATTCTGGGAGAGTACGAGAAGCGACGCTCCCCGAATGAGGAGCTGGAACACGGTTGGGGCTGCTCCCGCCCAGCAGCCCCTAAGGCCTGTGTCCAGCATTGGAAAAATGTCAGGGCCTTAGGGGTGATGCTGCAATGGAACAGATAGCCCACAAGCGTCTGTCCCACCTTAGACGTCGCCCTATAACCTACTCATTCAGCCCCCTAAATAGAAAAATTCAAATAAGTGCAAAAGAGCTGGAATGAAAAATGGTTTAACCCATGCTCTCAACACCTCGGTGTGGAGACAGGGAAAACCAGAGGTCCCCCCACATGGAGGTTGTGATAGAATGCTACGGCATACTTTTTCTAGTTGAACCTCCACCAACTCCTCATAAGTTTTGTAATTACGTGCTGACCACATCATCCTCCTCGGAGGAAGAGAGGTAAACACCATGCTCTAAGATGAGAATTTTATATCCCAAGAGAGCACTGTATTAGAGAGTGAGGGAGGAGAAAGGGGAGCCTGTCTCCAATCCCTGTGCTAAATAATATATAAAAATATATATAAAAATATATTCATTATATATATGTATATAACTTCTCAAAGCCAGAGGAATATACATCATTTAATTCCTCAGAATTAAATGCAGCCAAACAACCAGACAAGTGAACACAGTCTGATGATAATATATGATGCAATATAAAAAAATGCAATAAAAAAAAATAACAGCCTGCAAACGCATTTATACATTTGCATGTGTTAGGGGGAAGAGAGAGAAAAAAGAACCTCCCGTGGCATTCTTTTGCTGCAGACCCGTAGCCAATCGATTCTACATTGCATAAAACTTTCTTCCCTCAAGAAGAAACGCCAGCAGGAGCAGAGCTAAACATCTAAGGTAATTATGAATGAACACAGGTAGCCCCCTCAAGAGCTGACTGTGCGTGCTCCGCTCCAAAACAAACCACACATAAATTGTGTGCATCCCCACCCCTTATTATAGCAAGGGCAGGGAGAAACGAACGATCTAAAATGCTGTATGCTTTTCATATGCAAAAGACTGAGATGGCGAGTCCTCAATCTCATTCTCAATAATGCTAACAACATCAACGTCCTCGGTGGAAGACAGCTGCAGCACAGAGCTTTCACTCAAAAGGGGAAGAGACCGCACCGTGGGCTTCCGAACCCCGAGAGAGAGCGCTAGATTTAAATGTGATCCCCGCGAACCCAATCACCACAGTGCCTCAGCAACAGCAGGACAGGAACCGCAAAGACCGCAAACATGGACACACTCCTCGAAGTGTGCCCGGCGGGAGCGGAGCGTTCGCGTTTGCGGGAAAACGATGCACAATCAGCTCCCTCGAGAGCTGACTGTGCATGCTCCGCTCTCAAACAAACAACACAACAACTGCGTGCCTTCACACCCGTAAAGTTTAGCGCGGGCAGAGAAGAACACACGGTCTAAAGTGCTGTCTGTAGCTCGCCATATAGAGGTGGTTGTGACTGATAAACAAACAACAGTAAATAAGACTGACACATTTCACACAGAGCGCTTGCTGAAAAACACAGAAGCTAACGTTGCTTGTTTCGGATGCCCTTTTAATCTGTCTGGTCTCCATGTCACCCCGCCCGTGACGTTTCACCATTCTGCTGGACTGATTACATACGTGTTTCAGAGCGTGGGAACACAGGGGCGTTCCCAAAGAGTATTGCGACTCAGCTCGAGTTCCTGAAGGGGACTTAAAATGTTGCCTTGGCAGCTAACTGAAATAAAATAAATTTGAGTACTAAATTTACTAAAAATAAAACTGAAATTAAAAAAGCTAAATAGATATAAATAAAAAAAAGCAAACATACTTAAACTTAACAAAATTACTAAAATTTAAACTAAATGAAAACTGAAAATATATAAATAAAAGCTTATTTAAAATATTAATAAACACTACAATAGTACATAAACAATACTAAAATAACTTTAACTTACTCATAAAGTCAGTTCATTTGTTTTGTTCCTGAATGAATCAATGCTTTTGGGTGAATCAGCTATATGAATGATTCCAATGATTCACTCATTGTTTATAGTCACTTGTCACCATCTACTGGCCGATCGATCTAACTTGCAGAAAGAGTCTCTAAAAATTGCCCACCTTTAATGCACAGACATACAGACAGAAGCAGTGGAAAATTCCCAGTGCTATTAGACTATATATCAGCACTCTTGGAAGTAATGAGATTCAAGGATGGAAACTAACGCTTGTATAAGCAGATTTACAGTAAGAAAGTGTTTCTAACCTGTTGTTGAAGTTGGTGCAGTAGCTGAGATCTTTGCAGCCTAACTGGCACGGCTCCCTGACGTCGGCCAAGCAGGTGATGAGGTCCATCTCAGCGGGGTTATATTCACAATGCTGGTCGAACTCCTGCCACGTCTGAGTGCCCCAGTTAGTGCTGATCTCCAAGCACATATTCCTAACAAACAGTGAGGACACGAACACATTCAGTCTCAGAGCAGGGTGACCACCACCAAACAAACCAAATGTGGGACAATTGCTAAGTTTGTGTGGGTCAATGTGGGACTTGTTACCAACACTAAAACATAACTTGAAACTGTTATGTAATGTCTGTCTAACTTAAAAAAACAACAAAAAAAACAACAACTTGTATTCTGCCTTTCAGCTCGTAAAAATACTTCCAGAAAACACCATTACACCACAATGCAACATAACAGAAGAACATTTTCTCTCTCTCTCTTTTTTTTTGCGCCATGACACCTTGTAAAATAGCTTTAAAATTATTATCTGGAACATGGCAAGTTTGTTTTCTGACAGGGAACACAGGGAATCACCCGCTTCACACTTTGATTGACAGCCATCACAGCCTCTTAGTGACCGTGTTTACTGCTGTCTTTTCGTCCATTGGATAGGATTTTAAAAAATGGCTGGTTTATTTGTGTTAGGCGGGTTGTTACTTCTGACGAAGCGCTGTTAAATATAGGTGAAATATATACGCCACAAAAAAAATAAATAAAAAAGCCTTCTTAAAAGGCAAAAGAACGCTTTTGACCCTGGACCACAAAACCAGTCATAAGGGTAAATTTTTTTTAAATTGGGTTAGGTTTAATTGGGTTAGATTTATTAATCACCTCAAAGCTGAATAAACAAGCTTTCCATTGATGTATGGTTTGTTAGGATAGGACAATATTTGGCTGAGATACAACTATTTGAAAATCTGGAATCTGAGGGTGCAAAAAATCTAAATATCGAGAAAATCACCTTTAAAGTTGTCCAAATGAAGTTCTTAGCAATGCATATTACTAATCAAAAATTAAGTTTTGATATATTTACGGTAGGAAATTTACAAAATATCTTCATGGAACATGATCTTTACTTAATATACTAATGATTTTTAGCATAAAAGAAAAATGGATAATTTTGACCAATACAATGTATTTTTGGCTATTGCTACAAATATACCCGTGCTTTTGTGGTCCAGGGTCACATATGACAATTAAAAACCAACAGAGTTATTTAATTAATTTTTTTCTATTGCTTAAACACATTTCTTGAAATCATGCCTCTTTTTTTTTGCGAAACTCTAAACACAAATCCATAACTTCTAACTCAATTGCCCAAACTTCCTATATTCAGGTCAAAATGAAGCTCTCCACTCAAAACAACTCAATCTTGCTGAAAAACCAAACTTTGCTCTCAGACATTCAAAACAATACTACAAAAACCAGTAATCAGTGTTGCTTGTGGTACTCCCCAAGTGTTTTATTCTTTAATTTAGTGTACTGTAGAGTACAGTACAATACAGCAAACAACAACAAAAATCATTAAAATCTGCTCCAGCATCCCGTGTTTGGTCTGGAACAGGACAAAGAACCTCGTCAGCATCACAGGCTATACCGGCCATGCAGGCAGCGGGGGTAAAATCCTCTTGCATGCCTGATCCAACCCTGGCACGCATCAACTAAAATATATGAGACTGTTTGTCTTCTTGCCCTTGCCCTTCCAATTCCTCTTTCTCTTCCATGTTGTCGTCCTCCTCCTCCTTCTTCTCCTTCTCTTCCTCTTCCTCCTCTTCCTCTCCGTACTCCCTCTCCCTCTCCACCTCCTACTCTTACTCATCCTTCATTTCTTTCTCTACTCCCTACTCCTTCTCCTCCTCCTCTGTGGTGTCCTTGACCTCTTCCTTCACATCTCTCTGGATCCAGTGTTTCAAACCCGAATAGTTTTTCTCAGTCACTTTGGTGCATTTCTCAATCCTCCTTACTTTAATATTTGCAAAGAAGTATGTGCATTTCTCAAAACAATTTGTACAAACAGCACCACACAATGGATTTCCTGCAAAAGCCTGTAACTTACTCAAAATCTTTAGTTCATCTCTCAAAAGTAAGTATTTGTCAATGAACAAATCAGTGCCATCAGAATGAAAAGTCATTGTGTCATTGTTCACAAACAAGATAGGCAAAAAGCTTAGTCATGTTGTCAATATAACAGTGCACTCTGTTACAACGTCATTGTGAAATAGAAAAGAAAAAAGAAATATTGGAAAAAAAGCAAAAATAAAAATTAGAAAGTTCACTGTCAGAATTTGTAACTCTTGTATTGTCCTCTGTCTATTTATGCTTTCCAATTGAAAGTTCATGAGATGTACCTTTGAGCTGTTTCAGAGAACTGGTTTATCATTGGTTGATCTATATTCTCTTCATAAGTGAAAGTTAAGATTCACTTGAACAATTCATGGCAAATTTATAAAAAGTCTAATAGAAATGTGTAGAAAATATGCTTGACAGTTTATGACAACTAGATCAAACATTTTGCATTTACCGTAATGACTTATACGATGAATTAATGACTTGATGTTTTGAGGGGTAAGACTATAGCACAGAGAACTATAGAATACATTTTGAGCAGCATGACACTAGTAACTGATAATGTAGGAAACCACAGACAAATGTACAATCAGTTGCATGAATGTACCAAAGCAATCGCAACTTGTTCAAAAGAATGAGAAACTGCTTTTATGATGTGCACTAGTGACTAGATGATGTGGAGGTTTAACGTAGTTTTGAGAATTTCATTTCTGACCTGAGAAATGCACCAAAGCCAATGAGAAAAACTGTCAGCTGACTTTGGCCCATTTATCTCCATCGAAGGTTCTGATTGGTGTGTGATAAATTTTGACTCCTAGTGTTTCCACTTGGGTAATTGTGTGCTAATTGAGCTCAAACTGTGCAGACTTGAGTGAACAATATTGAATGCTAGTGCTTTCTAAACGAGCACATGGTGTAAGCGCTGAGAAATGAATGGATTTGTGTGTAGAGTTTTGCAGTAACAGTTCACCAAATCTGACTCATGTGTCAAAGCAGGGAATAGTGTTTATAGTTTAGGGAAATGGGTGTGCTTTTTTAAAAATGGCGTTATGGTTTTGAAATTTTAGTTCAAAAGCCTGGTTATAGTGTTTTATCAATCGAGAAAAACTGTAATGATCTAAGCGCATGGTCTAAAGCGCATGGCGCAGGTGCACTTAGGGTGTGTCCAAATCCACTTTTGCTAGTTTATTGACGAAAAAAAAAAAAAAACAGTCGGCGCCCAGAGCATGGTCTAAAAGGGTTGTCCCTATTCTCTTAATGAGTAATGGGTGTGTTTCGGGGGTATAACGTGCAATAAACCAATCAGAGTCTCATCTCCCATTCCCTTTAAGAGCGAGCTGCGCTTGTGCCATGGCGGATTCGCTATTTAAACGGCGGAATTTTAAGGCGCACAGACTTAACGTGTCTCCAGAGAGCAAACGAATCTGCTCATGCGCGAGCGAATAGGTAGGCTAATTCTGATACATGCAATGACTATCCATTATGACATGTATGACATTTTTATATTTATGTAGCCTTCACAATAATATTCTTTTACACTGTCTTTCGGATGAGACGTTAAACCGAGGTCCTGACTCTCTGTGGTCATTAAAAATCCCATGGCACTTCTCGTAAAGAGTAGGGGTGTAACCCCGGTGTCCTGGCCAAATTCCCACCACTGGCCCTTGTCAATCATGGCCTCCTAATAATCCCCATCCACTTGATTGGCTCTTTCTCTCTCTCTCTCTCTCTCCTCTCCACCTGTAGCTGGTGTGTGGTGGTTGTCCTGTGGCTGCCGTCGCATCATCCAGGTGGATGCTGCACACTGGTGGTGGTTGAGGAGACACCCCCCACATGATTGTAAAGCGCTTTGGGTGTACGACAATACACATAAAAGCGCTATATAAATGCATCATTCATTCATTCATTCATTCATTCATGTAATCCTTTAATTTTTAATATTTGGCATGTTTGTGTGCTGCTGCACATCCCTGTGTGTTTAATAAGCAGAGTGTACGCGTGTTGTGCACCCGCCTGTAGACGCATACTAACGTGCTCTTTAAATAACAGAAAAAATATTGCACCATTGACTTTAGACCAGGTTTTAGTTGGTCAATGGCGCAGTCTATTTCAGCTGCCTCAAAATAGCAATGCACCAACAATGTGTCTGAACACACTTAATTTTCAGACCAGCACACCCATGGGTGAACAAATGGGCTCAAATGCATTTGCTATTTAAACAACGTGGCACTGGACGTGAAAATGATAACTGCGTCGGGCTGAAACTAGCAAAAAACACTTGTATCACGCCTTGAGACAGCTCGGTGCTGACCTGCAGTGGGATGTGTTGGCCTTAAAGCAGCAGTGCAGTTTGGCGTAGTCCATCTTGGCGATGGGGGGAGATTCGGGGTCGCTTATGGTGGGCGGATGGGCACTGCCCAGGAAGCACTGCCACAGCGGGTCCTGCGGGAGCGGCTGACTGCCACACTCGCTGATCAGACCCTCCATGATCTCCTGCTCGGTGCTCATGGTGCGCAGAATACGCTTACAGGCCGTCTGACAGTGAGCCTCCTCCGCCCGGTCACAGCAGTACAAACCTGAGCACAAACACACGGCATTCTGGGTAAGTGAGTCATTTCCTGAATCAGTTTCAGTGAATCCATTCAAAACCTGACACTGCTCATGTGTAGAAAGCATGCACTGATTATAGTCAACTGCAGTTTACTATGTTGTAGTTTGTAGTTACTCTACATGATAATCGTTCCTGAATCTGTTGAGTAAATGATTCAACGACTCACTCTAGTGGTGGTCCTGTAAACTAAAATGATTAAAAATAGTTTTCATTAGTTAATATAGTTAAAATAATAGAATAGAAATATTGTCTTGACAACTAACTTGAAATATATATTGAATATTGTGGTAATTTTAGATAGATTGAAAGCAGTCCTAACTCTCATGTTTCTGTAAATGATTCCTTACTTTAGTATATAACAGATTTATATTTATTTTTTTATGTTTTTGCATATGTAAATTTGAACTGATAATTAACAATGGCTGATGATCACATGATCTGTCTTTTTTTTTTTTTTTTTTGCATATGGTTGCACACTTACAAACTGAGTTAAAAACATGAATTATTCATGAGGTCAGTCATTAGCTGGACTGCAAGATCAAAAAATCTTTAATGGAATACACAGAACAATAGACTGTCTCAAAGAGATGAACCCAATTTTTCATACTTCATCCCAGTTTGCATATAGATCTACATGTATTTGATCAAAAATACAGTAAAATCAGTAATATTGTGAAAAATTATTACAATCCAAAACAGCTGTTTTCTATGTGAATATCTGTTAAACTGTAATTTATTTCTGTGATGCGCAGCTGAATTTTCAGCATCATTACTCCAGTCTTCAGTGTCACATGATCCTTCAGAAATCATTCTAATATGCTGATTTGCTGCTCAAGAAACATTTCTGATTATTATCAATGTTGAAAACAGTTGGAAACCGTCATAGATTTTATTTTTCAGATGAATAGAAAGTTCAAAATAACAGCATTTATTTGAAAAAAATATATATTTTGTAACATTATAAATGTCTTTACTGGCACATTTGATCAATTTAATGCATCCTTGATTAATAAAATTATGTTTGTTTGTTTTTTTTAATCTTACATTATATTTAGAATGAAAAGTGTGCAAATAGGATGCAGCCACAGCTGATTGGCTAACAGTTTTGGTGCACTGTTAAAAATTATTTTTTTGAAGTTATTAGAGTGCATTTCACAAGAAAATAGTATTTTAGTCATTTTTATTTTATAATTTCCCGTTTAATTCAATGTGTCACTCGCCATTTCTTAGTAATTATTTGTGAAATGTCCTACCAGTTTCTGAGTGAGTAGTTATAGCCGCACTTACTGTCGATGGGGCTCCGGATGGGGTAGGATTTGGTGTAGTTGGCCACGCAGCCGATGAGCTGTGGACTGATGCTCTGGCAGTACTCTTTGACCGCGTTGATTTGGGAGACAGTCGGCGACGAGTCTGTGCGGAAGATGGCCTGACAGTATTCACGGCAGTTTGTGTGTCTCCCTGCATAACTGCAGCATACTGAGCCCACTGCACGCACACACACACACACACACACACACGCGCGCGTGAGGATCTGACACCTGAGCCATCACCAATACACCACACACTGAAATCATCATTTCTACATCCGATCATGCAGTCTGGCACTGTTTAATAAAGGCTGTCTGGGAGTTTGACTGCTCTACTAATGCACACAAATAAGCACTTCATTCAGTCCTGAGCGCAGGCTAAAGGTCGTGACCTCGCCTCCCAGGCACAGAAACAATCTCATTTCCTTCTCATGCAGGTCAGAGACTGGAGACGTGACGTCACTGAACAGGAAATTCAGCCTCTGAGGATTGAATCACATAAATGAGGTACAGACGGACCCACTGATAACCAAAGACCTTTTCATGCAGCTTTGCTTACTTTCATTTTTGGTGATACAGCTGTAGAGTGGTTTCTGCAAGAGAAATAAAATCTATTAGAATATTGCAGTAGAGTTTATGAAACAGTTATTTTGTCTCTAAAAATTCACAAAAATGTGCTTGTTCTTATCACAAAGACACAAAAATCTTCTATTATATTTACCATAATTTTAATGACTTTTCTTTATTATTATTATTATTATTATTTACTGTTTTTTTATTATGTTATTATTAGTATTTTATTTGATTTCTCACACAAATCTGTTGTGTTATTTGCACAGTGGAGTTATACTGACTACTTTAATAAAAACTGCATTTTTGTGTATATGCACTGTCCCTTTAAAACAAATCCTTTTAACTTTAGCTTTTCAAACTTCAGATAATTATTTCTGAATTCAAGTACTAAGTACGCTACTGTTAGACAGTTTGGGGTCAGTAAGATTTTTTTATTTTTTTTATTTTAAGAAATTAATACTTAAAGACATTTAATGTAAAGACATAAAGACATTTATAATGTTACAAAATATTTCTATTTCAAACAAATGCTGTTCTTCTGAACTTTCTATTCATCTGTGAATCCTGAAAAATAAAATCTATGACGGCTTCCACAAAAATATTGTGCAGCACAACTGTTTTCAACATTGATAATAATCAGAAATGTTTCTTGAGCAGCAAATCAGCATATTAGAATGATTTCTGAAGACTGGAGTAATGATGCTGAAAATTCAGCTTTGATCACAGAAATAAATTACAGTTTAATAGATATTCACATAGAAAACAGCTATTTTACATAGCAATAATATTTCTTTTTTTTTCTTCTTTTTTTTTTTTTTTTTGATCAAATAAATGCAGCCTTGCTGAGCAGAATAGATTTTAAAATCATACCGACCCCAAACTTTTGAACATCAGTGTATTTTTTGTTTTTCTTATTTAATACATTTTTGCTTTGTTTTCCATGGTATTTGAATGGCAGTGTAGTAATACAACTAAGGCACATAAGGGCTGATTTTATTTTATTTCAGTATTTCCCTGACAGCAGCTCTGACCAATGCAAGAAATGTTCATTCTAATGCTATATAAAGGCTTGGATTCTTTTCGCTGCAGTCGAGTCGAGCAGCGCTGAAGTACGTGTAAGTTTGCACAACGACTTCTCAGAAAACCAAGGGCACAAGATGAAAGAGCTGAAGTTGTTGTGAGAGCGATCCAAAGCAAACATTGTGCACGATGGTCTGTGTGTTTGTCTGGATTGCATGAGCCGTACGGACGGAGGACAAACCCTAAGGGCTGACCGATGGACAACAGCATCAAATCAAAGGCATTTCTATAGAGAATCATTACTCTTTTATAACACTTAGTCAACAGAAATACAGATTTATTGGACTGTAATGTGGCGACAGCATGTCCAGTTAGAGGGAAATTATATTTTTCCATTGCTCAACACTAGCGAAACAACCTCATAAAGAGGTTTGGGCCTGTGCTGAAAACCAGGCTTTAAATGAATAAACACAAATAAAGCTGGAGGCTCATTTCAGACTGCAGAGCCGCTAGACAAACAAACAGAGAGATGTCGAGTCATATTGGGCTCTTTGATGAAGGATAAAGACCTCCCAGAGTCTGCCTGCTTTCATCTCAACATCTCAACCAGAACGCCAGTCTCTATGAAGGTGACTGTGTGCTCAACTGGATTTACAGCGCTTCTGAAGTCACTGGGCCAGTGTTGTGGACGGTTGTCAGGGAGTTGTTGTGTGGTTGCTAAGGTGTCTGAAGTATATTTTCCATACTGGCTCTAGTTTAAAGAGATCAGCACCAACTCTATGATGTTCTGGTTTAGATAGGACTTGGGTCATCAGTCTAATCCAGTGTTATTATTATTAACTAAAACTATAAAAATTGACATATAGCTGCAATAAAGTAAAATAGAAATATTAGATGAAAAACTAATAGATAAATAAGATCAAAACAAATTAAATAAATAAAAAAATGTCAAAAAAATATAAATATATAATACATATAAAAGCTAATTTAAAATAATAATAAATACTGCAAATAATACTAACAACACTGGTATGATCACTTAAACTTAATTTGGTGTTCCTGGTCAAAAATGGCAAGTTCCTTGTTATACTATATTATCACCAAATCATAGATTCAATCTTTTTATCAACTTGTTTTCTTTCACTTAGCACAGCTTTTGTATTCCTTTAGGAACTGATTGATTGCAGGCTTGATTGATCTGAGCTTAAACCTCAGTTTCTGAGTTAACATTTGCAAAATAATCCAAAAATAGTGTTTTTTTTTTTTTTTTTTTTTTTTTTTACTTTTTGAGCTGCATAAGCTCAGATCAGTGAGGCCTACAATCAATCAGTGGTAATAACACAGCATAATGAGAGCTTTATGGTCTTTTTTTGACCAGAAACACCACAAGTGTAACAATGTGGTGGAGAAAATTCTAAAAAAAAAAAAAAAAAAAATCTAAAATTTTCAAAATGTTTTTTGTTAAGTTGTTTTAACCCGTGTGAGAAAAGTCAGCAAGTTTTAGTCCAATGTGATCATATTAACTGGCATTTTTGGAAAAAAAAAAATAAAATAAATAATAACCAAAACACAACATGAGGGTTAAAGAAACACAGGCTGAATGATCTGAGGTTATTTCACTTTGGATAAGTTATGTACTTAGGGTTAAAATACATTACTGGAATGAACACATTCTTAATCTGTACTTTATGAAACCTGTTTCTACCTCAAAGAATAACAAAAATAAAAAGCATTTGTGACTCTCACAATCTCACATCTGTGACTATTCTTCATAACTGTGAGTATCTCTCACAATCTGCTTTCTGCATTTCTCACAGTTGTGAGTTTCTATTTGACAAAAAAAGAGTGACATTTATTTGAACTTTCTCATAATTACCACAATTACCTATTTTTACTCTGAGGTGGAAACAGGCTTCCAAAATATTGACATTTGTAAACTCCATGAAGTAAATAAAGGTAAACTCTCACCTCTGTGTCTTTCTTGCATACTTTAGTGATGTCATTTTTAGATGATGCCTGAACAGAAAATAGAAAAAACACACATATAAGAATCACAGGTGAGCCAATCAACTAACAGACACTTCTCTATATCTTACATGTTCTCTATATTGTTTGTTGCGGCCTATATATATATATATATATATATATATATATATATATAAAACAGTTAACAGTTTCTTCCCTCAGGCAATCCATCTCCATGAACACTTAACAATAAACATGAAACACACAACACTATCATACATTTATTTATTTAACACACATACTTATTACATTTCAAACTTGCACCTAACATACCTGTACATACTAAATTGTCTATTTTGTATATTGTGTTTGTACTATTTTGCACATTGTCTGTTTTGTATATTATTATCTTTATTATCTGTGTCTTGTCTTGTCTTGTCATTCTGTCACGCTGTGGAGCTTCTGTCACCAAAACAAATTCCTCGTATGTGTAAACATACCTGGCAATAAAGCTCATTCTGATTTTGATTCTGATGTATATGTACAGTCAAACCAAAATTTATTCAGACACCTTTCACACATTATCACAGTTTATTTGCTATAGTTTAGAGAATGGTAATCAAATATGACAAGAACTCAGAGTTAAACTGTGTCTGAACAAATTCATCTTGATAATGTCAGATAATTTTGATAGAAAGGTATGGAACAAATCATGGTCAGGTCAAAGTGTCAAATCACATTTTTGCTCCCAAATTTTACTGGTAGTCCACTGTATTAAGAATTTTTGGGTGTAATATGTCACAGTTTACTTTATTTTGCTATCCTCACTTACATTAATGAATTATAGTGTCCTGCACTCACTAGTAAAAAAATATATCAAAAATTATATCTGGTGTCTGAATAATTTTTGGTAATACATCTCTTCACTGACCTGTTTGCAGTCCCTGCGACATTCTGCAGAGATGGCCAGCTCACAGCAGCCCAAACCCACCCATCCGTCCGACTTCTTTGATGCCCCTGGAAAAGTTCAGAATCTCAGTGACCTTAACAGTAGATCTAATGCAGAACAACACATGCATACATGACACAAAACAACAAGGCATTCATAATTCATCCAGCTGTGCTTTGAATGTTGAGTGTTTGGTTTTGGCTCTTTATGAGCTGAAGCTCAAAGCTCTGGACGGGGTTTTAACGGCCATGTAAGGTGTAGTTTGACTGATGAGAAGTGTGATATTTGTGCATCTGGGAGGCATTAGGTCTTCAGAGACTCTAAATCCTCTCTTGCTCTTTTAAGGCTGGTACAGGTCGAAAAGACAGGTGGGTTCTGCTCTAAACGTCTCCATCTGTGCTCACCTACCCGGCAATGTATTGTTGATGCAGATCCAAAGTTCACTCTGCAAAACCAAAAGGAGATGTTTAGCATGACAACAACTCAAAATACATCATCTGCTCGCTCTCATGTGCTTCCAAACCTGAGGATTCTTCTCTGGAACCCAGAAGAAGTTATTTAGCAGGTCATTATTTACTGAAAATCTCATTTCAAGCAACATGAGGGAGCTGATGATAACATAATGTTCAGGTTCAAAAGAACAGATTTAAAATGCAAGACTCAAAATGCAATTTAAACCTATAAACCTATGAAATTTCATGGCAAAATGTTCAAAAGTTTGAGACTGGGATGATTTTCTGAAAGAAGTCTCTTCTGTTCACCAAGGCTGTGTTTATGGCTGTGTTTATTTGATCAAAAATGCAGTAAAAACAGTGAAATATTATTACAATGCAAAATATCTGTTTTCTATGTGAATATCTGTTAAACTGTAATTTATTTCTGTGATGCGCAGCTGAATTTTCAGCATCATTACTCCAGTCTTCAGTGTCACATGATTCTTCAGAAATCATTCTAATATGCTGATTTGCTGCTCAAGAAACATTTCTGATTATTATCAATGTTGAAAACAGTTGTGCTGCACAATATTTTTGTGAAAACCGTGATAGATTTTATTTTTCATGATTCACAGATGAATAGAAAGTTCAAAAGAACAGCATTTAATTGAATTAGAAATCTTTTGTAAGATTATAAATGTCTTTACTGACACTTTGGATCAATTTTAATTACAATCTTAATGAATAAAAGTATGAATTTCTTTTTAAAAAATCATTTGAACAGTAGTGTAAACATTTTCAGACATCTGGACATCATGGTTTATAGTTTGTGCAACACAAAATACACAATAGAATATGTGAAGCATCTCAAATCTATTTTCACTGAAACTGAATGATAAAAACACTCTTATATAAGCTGTTTGGTCTGATCAAAGACCACTTCATGAGAGACGTCTCTGGTATCAGTGAAGCTCTTCTTATTGGCAGCGGAGAGCCTCCTAATATGACTCAACTTTAATTAAAAGTAGATGCAGATGAGCCACAGAATGCTTTACTGAGCCACAAACACGGCTGCTTTGACAAGATAATGAAACGAATAAACAGGATATTGTCTGAGATTCACATTCTCTGGCGTATGAAAAAACACACCCGTCAAAAAGATTCAGCCTCACAAAAAACAACGCGGTTTTGATGCATTAGACTCAAAAAACACATTTGATTCAGACTTTAAAATGCTTCAAACACATTTCAAATGCTTCCAAAATCCATTTGCATCCATTTTCTGTGAATCAGCATCCAAACGAAACAGGCCCGAGGCTTGCAGCGCAGCTAATTAGAGGCTGAACGTAATTGCATATTGCTGGTGCTGGCATTCCAGCTTTGAAAGAGGGACGAGGGCGTTCCTTTACTGCCACGCAGGTAAACCACAGCAGCAGACCACGAGGAACAGGAAGTGGAGCGCTCTCTCTGTTTAAGACTTCCTGTGCTGCTGTAATGTAAACACAGATCTGAGGAAATCCCTTACCAGAGACTCGGGGCAGTAACTGGGCAAACGCTGGAGAAGGTGCTTCAGACGCGATTCACTTCTGATGGTCGCGAGCTGCAGACAGAAGAGAGGAAGAAATGCACATATAAATGTTTGGTTTAATAGTTGTGAATGTTGTAGCTGGAAACAGCACATATGAAGCACTCTCTTTGAACGATCTTCATTTGTGTGTGATTCGTTACAATTAATTTGATTAGTTATTTGGAAAAACATTTGGAAACTATCATCAGTTTTCCAGTTCCATCAAAAAATGATACACAGAAAAATATGACCTATTATTATTTAAAAATTAAGTAAAAAGTGAATAGTGCTGCCAGTTTAACCTGTTGATTTAGTGTGATTGATATGTTATTAATGTGCATGCTAATACAGTTGTTTTTTTACGATCGCTAGGACACATTTCTCAATACTTAGGTCACTTTTTCAGAACTCTTCACACAGCGAGCACAACATCAGTCTCTGTGGCTGAACTGTGGATCATTTGTCATTGCTTTGGCACAAAGTGCATTCACTGACCACATCTGTCAAATTACATCAATTCTTTTCTCACTTCAACACAAACACACCAAAACTTTATGTGCTATACAAGACAATTCTCACATGTTTACACACTGTTTTCAAAACTGTTTGAGTTCAAATCCTAGCACAGTACAAAAATGGATAAGACAGAAATTTGCAACATTTCTACAGTAATATCACATAAAAAAATATTCTGAATGTAAAAAATCAAATGCTATCAAAGCAGTTGCACGTAGATGAAGATCTGTTAGTCTTTCATTTTCATTCTCGTCTATACAAAAGGGGAAAAAAGGAATAATCTTGTACTGTAATGCAAACACAGAGCATGTAACATACTGCAGTGAATTATAAACAGTGTAGAGTATCATTCTTGTTTTGTAAAGAAATTTTACAAAAGAAAATATTATATAATGCTACCTGTTAGTGTTTTCTAGGTTGTTGCGTTATGAGTGATAAAGTGTGCTTGTTTGGTGAAAATCTTTGCTAGATTATGGAAGAATGAGTTGATTTGAGAGATTAATGAAGTGTTTTGGTAGTTTTGAATGTGAAATGAACTGCTGTCGAGTTGAAAGATGGTTAGGAGAACTGTGAGGAGTTTTGAAAAACTGACTTTAGTGTTAAAAACTGACTTTAGTGTAAAAAACTGTAAGCAACTAGATAATAGTGAGAATTGGTCTCTAAACTAAAAAGTTACGTAAATAAAATTAACCTAATTAATCATACTCCTTGACATACATAAATTCCAGCCAATATGGAGATATGAAGTGCTCAGTGGCTCTTGTCTTGTGAGAAAGTCTCGTTCTGTTTGTATTTCTGAACCTCTGGATCTGGACGAGCAAGCGCTCTGTGAATGAACCTGGAGCGGCTGGACTCTGTCTGTGGGAGCGTAATCAAGAGTGATCTGTTTATTAATGCAGAGCGTCTGCAGAACAGAAGCCAGTCTCAGCTCCAGTGAATTATAGGTCTTCATCATTTTACAGAACAGCAGGCTGCTTTTGTCGGCTTGGCCAGCGTTTCTGTAGAGATTCCCTCTGATGAAGGATAATTAGTGACAAACGGGGACAGAAAATGGGAAAATATGAATTTGCTGGCAGATGTTTCAAATGATGTCTTTCTGCAACAAACAAATTGGACCTGTTACAAAGAAATTGACAGAACTAAAAAAAAAAAAGACAATATGCACAAAATGCGCTTTTGTTTTTTGATTCTCATTTATTCTTCTTTTCAGAGACTTGAAGCAGTTGTAAGTGATTTTTTGGAATACAACCTGTAAAATATTCCCACTATCTGACAGATATCACTGAATTAACAGAGCCTCTACTGATTTCCATACAGTCATGAATGGACATTCAGTAATTACAGCCTATTATTATTCATGAATTACTGTAATAATATAATAGGGTTGTCAATTTAACCTGTTAATTTAGTATGATTATAAGAAAAATAATTGTAAAAACCAACCTTATTAATCAGGCCCCTTGATCTACACAAAGGAATTTTCCCATTGCACCACTTTTTTTTGTAATATTCAATACTTTACTCATCTGCAACATTTTTTTGATGTAATTAATATTATATAAGCATAACATTATAAATAAATATGGGTATAATTTGAATCATTCAATTAATTAATTATGTAATCATCATATAATGTAATTCATTATTAAATTTATTAAATTAAAATTAAATAAAATATTTTTTTAATAACATTTTAATTACTTTAACCACCTGACAGCCCTAAAACAAATACAACATTTATAGGAAAAATAAGCATAACTAAATAATTAGGCAATCATTCTGGTGGATGTTAATTGTGAGCTGAGTAAATCCTCATGATGGTGAGTGCATGCAGCATCATAAAGAACTGCGATCAAAGGAAAGCTGCAGCTCCTCCCACAGAACCAGAGAAACCAGGCGTCAGTGCATTTGGAAAACTTCTGCTGGTTTCTTTCTTCAGGTTTTTGTTCGGAGGCTCAATCAATGGCGGGTGCAAAGGGCTGAAGGCCTGGTCTCTTCAAAGCCTCAGTCGTCCATTAGTTTGATTACGTCTGTTCCTGCACAGCGCCGCTAACAAGCCGCCATTATTCTCTCCTGCTAATCTGCTGTTTGATAGACCCGTCTGCATCTGATGGGCTTTTAGCTCTCCTTCTGTGTCTCTCTGACGCTCTTTAGTGCTGTTCTCTGTGTTTCTGATGGCAGGTGCAAACAGCAGGCTTCACTGTACTGAATGGCACAGTGTTTTGGAGCGGGTTAACGCAGCACTACTAACTGACCCGTCTGAACTTCATAAAGAGCCATTCAGAGCGTTCTTCATGCTCCTGGAGCTCCAGAGCTCAAAAGACACTCGTCAATCTGTGAAATTCGCCTTCGCTAACGATGGGGCCTTCGCCCGCGCCGCAGCAGAGAGGGAAACTCTTATTTGCTCTTTTCATCGCTCAGCTTCAAAGGACAGAGGGAAACACTCGCTCTAAATCCACTCTTTCTCATCTCACTGATTCACACTGGTTCTGTAGTCTGTGATGGTGCCAAAATATATGGCTTTTCTTTCCATTTCAAAGAATATTCTATGGTTAATCTATGACTGTTATATGACAATGTTATATGAATATTATATTAATAATATCACTCAATATTGTGGTATTACCATCTGATATCATCTGGTACCATGTCACCACCAAAAAAGGGAAAAGGATTCATATATATATATATATATATATATATATATATGAATCCTTTTCCCTTTTTTGGTGGTATATATTATTTATATATATATATATATATATATATATATATATATATATATATATATAAAGAAAAATACATAAAGAAAGGAAATATATATACATATACATATACAGTATTTCCAAAAAAAAAAAAAAAAAAAAAAAAAAAACTTCAACAGGACTAAAAGCCACAAATTCAGATGAATGGACAGATGAATAATAGTAATAATTTTAGCTATTTAGATTAACATTTAACTGTTCTATTTAATAGAACAGTTAACAATTAACAACTGAGAATAAAAATAATGCAATAAAAATAAAAATTCTGTAATAAAGAATTATTACTGATTTCTAAAAGACATGTTTTGTAATGCCTATGAAATGCTTTATTCATCTGTTCTGTTATTTTTTAATTATTCTGATTTGACTGTGATTAATTGAAATTAATCTGATTAATTAAGCAGTATGTCATGTAATTACAACATCTGGTTTGGTTTCAGTGTTTGTTTCCTTGTTTTCCTTAGCTCCTATCTCCTTTCTTCTAGTCACTAGTTAACTTCCATTCTAACTGATCATGTTATTCACCTGTGTCGTGTTTAGTGCTCATATATATCCAGATTAATGAGAACTAAACAAGTGAACAACATAATTAACTACTATGAAAAAAAACTAGTGACTAGAAAAAAAGAAACAGGAAGAACTAAGACTCAGGAAGGCAAGGAAATACAAACTAAAAGTCTTTGGAAACAAACACTGAAACTAAACCAAACAGTTTTGATGCAGTATCAGATTAAGTTACACTTTTTATTGAATGGCAGTGCAGAGATTCTAACTGATTTAATATGAGAAGAAGCTCTGTGAGAAAGGAAGTGTCAGTGTTTTTGTGTGTGTTTGTGTGTGTGAATGCTTCACCTGTTCACAGGCTCCTCTGCACTGAGGAAAGAGCTCTGCAGCATGATGGCAGCAGGAGGGATCTGGAGAACAGAGAAACAGAGAGAGGTTCAGTCCATCTGGTCCAGTCATATTTCACTGTAAGCCCTGCTGACGGAGAATAACGCATGCCGGTGCTTTGAATTCAGCCATAAATAGTCAGACTAAGTATCTTGAAATGGGCAGTCGCAGTTAATCATGATGGGATTTCTATATATGGAGACCTACTGAAGCTCTGGAGCACGTGAAGGTCAGCGTTTGATTCTCACCGCAGCGCTAATTAGTGCTTACATTCAACAAAACACTGAGAGATTTTCAATCAACATCAATACTACACTGCAAGAAAAGCATAAAAATACACCACAGTGTAATGTTAATATCAAGACTTTTCCATTCGTTTTATTATGTTTTACCCATAATTTGAATTATGAATTGCATTGTGTTTGTTTTAAGGTAATAGGAAATGGATAAAGTCCTGGAAGAAAATCACCAGCACCTTTTTGGGTTTCTACCGATTTTTGTCTTGTACTGTAAGAAAACCCAAAATAAAGATATAAACAGAATTCATACTGGTGCCACAAAACCTCAGGAGGATCCATGTGAAGAACCCACAGACAAACTCATCAAAAACTACAATAGAATGAGACTTGTCTATATATAAAACAACTATGAAGAGGTTTTGACTTAAAAACTCTACCCATTAAAAATTTGGGGTCAGTATAACTTTTTTAAAGATTTATTTATTTATTTATTTTTTCATCAAGGATGCATTAAATTGATCAAAGGTGCCAGTAAAGATATTTATAATGTCGCAAAAGATCTCTATTTCAAATAAATGCTGTTCTTTTGAACTTTCTATTCATCTGTGAATCCTGAAAAAATAAAATGCATGACAGTTTCCACAAAAATATTGTGCAGCACAACTGTTTTCAACATTGATAATAATCAGAAATGTTTCTTGAGCAGTAAATCAGCATATTAGAATGATTTCTGAAGATCATGTGACACTGAAGACTGGAGTAATGATGCTGAAAATTCAGCTGCGCATCACAGAAATAAATTACAGTTTAACACATATTCAAATAGAGAACAGCTATTTTAAACTGTAATAATATGTCACTGTTTTTACTATATTTTTGATCAAATAAATGCAGCTTTGGTGAGCAGAAGAGACTTCTTTCAGAAACATTAAAAAATCTTACTAACTCCAACCTTTTGAACATCAGTGTATTTTGTGTTTTTCTTTTTTAATATATTTTTGCATCATTTTCACACAGTATAAATAATATTGGCATAACAAGAAACCACAAAAATTTGATTCCTAGAAAACATCTTTGTTGACAAACCACTGCGAAGCTGCGTTAACTCTCCCATCTTGTTTTGGCACACATGATCTTCGAGCGTCAGGTGGAGGAATCTCAGAGATATCAAGCAGGAAGATCCCACAGCCAACTATGAATCAAACGCATGTGAGAATGTGAGCAGACTGAGAGGAGATTTGACAGACGACGCGACAGAACTGTGACTTTAAGCTCTCTGAGAGCTGGAGAAGCTCCTGTGCTTCAGCCACCGTTTGCTTATCATCATCATCACAAGGCAGAGCTGTGGCTTTGAAAACTTTAGAAAAATATTCTCATCTGTTTATGCTCCTCCGGAAAAAGTCGTCATTGTCAAAATGAAGAGCTTTCATCTCTGCTGTCCTCCATTTGCGTCTCATCCAGGCCCTTTCCTTTCATCAGCGTGATTTGATCTGTTTCTTCTGCTCTTCTCTGGGTCTCTGCGCTCGTGTGCACTGCTAAGTGCTCTTCTTCAGTTTGAGGAGTTTCTGGATGATCTCTGCTTTCTGTCTCAGAGCGTCTGGTTTTACATGAGCAGACGCCGCTGAAGTGAGACACACCAGCCTTTCCTTTCATCCCGCCGGTGAAGAGGACGCTATAGTTTATCGAGATGACACCGCTGGCTTTTAACGTGCTGGATGTGTGCTAAATCTCTCTCGCGCTTGTGCCGCTGTTGTTCTTCTGAGGTTGAGGAATTGACCTCCATTGTCTGTGAAGTAAAGCCACTAAATGAAAGCAGTCACTTCTTTGATGGTTCCATGGCATTCGTGATGAAGTTTTAGAGCAGCGATAAACCACAGTGTGAGTAAAAGCAAGGCCTGCTAAAGTGAGCCAGAGCTGAACAGTGCTGTAAAGCCAAAGCTGCGCAAAGGTTCATTTAAAAGCTGTTTGATCCATTAAACAGCAATACTGTACATCATCCATTATTCCAACATGGATCACAATGGAGCTGTTTGAAGCCAGTGAGGCTGAAAATGGTGATGGATTGTGTTGGGAGGGATATATTTCTAAGAAGAAAAGGAAACGAGACAGGAGAGGCTGGACTGACTTGACTCTTTTTGGCTCAATCCACAGGCCTAGAGCACAGCGTTTGTGTTTACTGATTGTAGGTCACAGCAAGTAAAAATTAATAATTCCTACACATGCTAATTTAATAACATTTTTCATATATTTTTCAAGGTTAAAAAAAACAAAAAAACAATATCCATTATTTAATTTATTTTTTGTAATCACATGACTTTTTACAACCTGAACTAACACTGCCTTATCATGAAAACATTAAATGATCTAATATTTATCTCATATTTACTGACCTTTATTAAGATTTAATACTACTACTACTACTAATAATAATAATAATTATTATTATTATTCATAACAAAATTGCATTACTGCTTATAAATAAATGAATAAATAAATAAAATGGTATTATTAAAATAACTGCCTTACTGATTATGAATTATAAATAATAATAATAATAATAATACATATTCAAAATTTTTATAGTTAAAATAACTGCTTTACTGCTTATGAATTATTACAAATAATAATAATAATAATAATAATAATAATAATAATAATAATAATAATAAAAAATATCATGCATATGTTTTCCCCCCAAGAATTAATAGTTTTAATGAATTTTTCTTCATTATAAAAATCAGGACAGTTGTATAACCCTGACATTTTTTACTTTTGGTCCCCTAAAAAAAAAAAAAATATATATATATATATATATATATATATATATATATATATATATATATATATATATAAAAGATTTCTATTCATTTTAATTTCTAAATTGAAAACATGCTTATGATTGAAGAGGTATTTTCACGTCAGTCAGTGTATGCATGAATTGCATTTGTAATATATATTAGATAGAACAAAAATAAGCATCATATGACTGACCGTTCAGCCAAGCTGGGATCCCTGGGAACCAGATCCCTATCCAGCATCAGGGAGTAACATGTGCTAGTATTTTGAGCTCCGCCGCTACTGTGTCCCTTTTTTTCTGAAGAATAGTAATAATGCCACCCACAAGCCACATCAAAGGAATTCCTTCCTCAACGCTCCTGAGCATCCACTTCACCCTCCAAACCCTCCAGAGACGCTCCCCAGCAGAGCACTCCAGCCGATCGTTCTTCAGCAGCGGGGAAAGGCTCCCCGGGGAGCGAGGGAGAACGGGTGCAGCGGGTGTTTGTGAAAGCGCACATTTGATGTCCGGAGATGCTGGGATCTCTGGCAGGAATTGAAGAGCACTTGAAAGGGAGGCACTTTGACGAAGGTGATCAAACAGCAATGAGAAGCAGACGAGAGCATGAGGTGGGGTTACAATATGTGGCCCCTAGACCCCGGACCCTGAACCACTTCCAAGGACACCCATGAGGATCCCATCAAAGTTCAAAGCCTCAGTTAGAGCGCCTACATGCACAACTGGAACAGATAAACTAACCTGCTGCTAACTAGTCCTGCTAGAAACAGAAGGCTGAGGGAAAATGCAGGTAAATGCTGATAAATGTTGAACTTGATTGAGACACTTTATTTAGTAACGATTGAGGCAACCATTCCTGTTCTACTCTGTTAGGCCATACAATGATGAGTAACACAATTAGTTAGGTTCTTATGGAGTAACACAATATTGTAATGCATTACTTTTAAAGGGGTCATGAGCTGAGAAATCAAAATGCCCTTGACCTTTTGATATATAACAGGTCAATGTACTATAAAAACATCCTGTAAATTTCAAAACTCTAAACTTTCTCATTAGTTTAAAAACAGCTTTTATTGAAACAAAGGTCAGAAAACAACTCATTTTGGAATGTGCCACTTTATGATGTAATAGTGTGGCTAAACACCGCCTCAGCAGAAGAAGATCAACGCCTGCTTCTACAGCGCTGCCTGTTTAGCCCCGCCCACTGATTCTACATCGCTGCCTGTTTATCCCCACCCACCGATTCTACAGCGCTGCCTGTTTAGCCCCGCCCACTGATTCTACAGCGCTGCCTGTTTAGCCCCGCCCAACCAATTCTACGTCGCTGTGATTCTACGTCACTGCCTGTTTAGCCCCGCCCACCGATTCTACGTCGCTGTGATTCTACGTCACTGCCTGTTTAGCTCCGCCCACCGATTCTACAGCACTGCCTGTTTAGCTCCGCCCACCGATTCTACGTCGCTGCCTGTTTAGCTCCGCCCACCGATTCTACAGTACTGCCTGTTTAGCTCCGCCCACCGATTCTACATCACTGTCTGTTTAGCCCCGCCCACCGATTCTACATCGCTGCCTGTTTAGCTGTTCCAGACCGTTTGATATAATGAGTATTTATATGTTTTTAACCCAAATTACCCACGGTTTTGTTTTTCAGAGTATGTCACAGCAGAGTTCATTTTTTTATTATAATAAGCGAAACTGTTAGCCAATCAGAGCAGTGGGCGTTTACTTCTGAGTCCTGAATGTGCCCCACCTATAAAAACAGACTATTCTGCAGAGAGGCTCAAAACAGGATAGATAATAGCCTATTACTTCTAAACTATGTTTTTTTGTTTGTTTGTTTTTTTTTAATTATTATTAACATTATAAGTGAACCTCAGAGAACATTATAAAATCATTTAAAAAATGCAGTTCATGACCCCTTTAAAAGTAACTTTCCCAAATACAGAGGACCATCATTCCTATTCACTCCTTGCTCCAGTGAGGAAAAAAGCCACTTGAATTCCTCCACAGAGCGTCTGGTCAAAGCGCTGTGCCCTTCAACAATAACAGGGGACAGGGTTGAAAATGCCACCATTGTCACCAACAGAGCTCTTATTAGAGGGATGTGATGAACTAGCGTTCTGAAAGCTGTCTCATTATTTTCTCAAACTCTGGTTAACCAGAATGAGATTGCTTTTGCTGAGCTTGGCGTCAATCATATGCTGAGATTCTAGCGAATGGTCAATGAATATTATTCCGCTTGACCACATTATGACAGCAATAACCATTACCATAATATAGCCTTGTGTGGAAACAGAATTTCTGTTTTGTTGTTTCTAAAATTTTGATTATAGCTTAGTTGACTCATTGGGTTATGCTGGCTTTCTATGGTTTCAAAAACTTTTATAGCATGTAAAACAATCAGTTTATTGACTCTTTTACACAGATTTAAGAAGGCACAAAGCAGCCTTCAGAGCAGCTTTCCTTGAGTTAAGACTTCTGAAGATGCTGTTATTTAAGAGTGTGATGGAAGTGTACACAATGTTGATAAATAGTGCACTGTCACATACATTTCAGATTGGTGAAGCTGTTCTCAGATGAGCAGAAAATGGCAGCTATCAGTCCATTTGGTGGTTAAAGAGAAGGGAAGCAGAGCAATTTGTGTCCTCTTTGTGGCCGTCACTGGGGTCCCTTAACGAGCTGGGATTTTAATGACACAATTGAAGGTGCAGTGAAGCATTCATCCCCAGTTACAGCCGCTCTGCTTGTCTGAACACGAGCAAAGACATTCAGCCCAGACCAGACAAATGACTGCTGCTCTGGAAATTGATAAAAGCCATGGCAACTGCTGGAGTGAGTGTGGCACTAAAGGGCAGCAGAAAGCAAACATCACATCTGATGCTCATCGAGTCCACTTCAGAGTTTAACACTATACAAGGGGAGGATCAACTGTGCAGTGAAGCGAACTCTTTCTCGTGGCGAGAACTGTAATGAGCAGTGACAGATACACACAGGCCTATGGGCTGCTAATGAGAGGAGAGGACAAACTCAATGTCTGATCAGCCAGCAGACGTATACTGACAACTGTAGAAGCACGTTTACATTACAGGATAAAAAAAATGCAAAAGTCATTGTGGCTTTATGTCACAGTTCTGACTTTTAATCTTGCAATTCAGAAAAAAAGACAGAATTGCAGAATATAAACTCAGAATTGAGAGATATAAATATGCAATTCTGTCCCTTTTAGTGGTGGGAAAAAAGACAGAATTTCAAGATATAAACTCGGAATTCTGACTTTTTTTCCCCCCCTCGCAATTCTGCGTTTAAATCTCAAAAAAGTCAGAATTGTAAAATATAAACTGAGAATTGAGAAACATACATTTCTGACTTCTTTTCTATGGTGAAAATAAAAGAAAATAAAATTGTGAGATATAAACACAACTCTGAGTTTTTTTTTGTTTTTTTTCTCTGAATTCTGAGTTTATACATAGTAGGGCTGCAAAACGATTAGTCACAATTAATCGGTTCAAAATAAAATGTTATGTTTACATACTATATGTATATTTATTATGTATACATAAAATTCACACACATATATGTATATATTTAAAAAAAATGTTAGTATGTATTGTATGTATTTGTATGTAAACACATGTATATAATTAATATTATATATAAATATAATTATAATTTTACATATAAATCTAACATATTTTTCCTTAATATATACATGTATGTGTGTGTATTTATATATACATAAATATACACAGTACACACACATATGTAAACATAAACTTTTATTTTGAATCTGTTTTTTTCTCAGAATTCTGACGTTTCTTCTCAGAACTGTACAGTTTTGACTTTATATCTCACAATTCTGAGGTATTTTCACAATTGTGAAAAAAATGTCAGAATTGTGGTATAGTCACAATTATCTATTTATTTATTTATTTTTTTAAATCTTGTGGTGTACACAAGCTTCCATAGAGGTCTACATGTAAAGCAAGCAAAAATAAACAATAATACAACAATAATAAACATACAGTAGTTACACACAGTTAAAGATCGGTGGATTATCATCAGATCCTCAGAGGGGGTTTTCTGTCTTGAGGACAGATGTGAGGCCTTACAGGAGTCTTACAGCGGGCAGGTGAGAGTAAAACATGGCCATATGGACCTCAGAGGATCCTTGAGAAATCAAAAGAGCTGAACTGTGATCAGCTCTGAACAATACAGCTTCCAAAAGCAGCTTTTGAGAGTCATGCCACAGAGGAACCATTTCAGGCTCTTCAAAGGACCTTTAGACTATAAGACTATAATAACCTTTCAGTGACATTCAGAATTCAACATTTATTTTAAAAATTATTGCACAATATTACAGTATTTATTGAAATTAACTGCAAAAATGGCTTGAATTTCAGTAACTGTACGAACAGGACATCACAATGGTTTTAAATGGTCATGAAAAATTAAATGGTGACTTTTTATGGTGCTAAAACATTTATAAGCAATCTAAATGGACATAAAGAAACAAAATCATTAAAACATCCTTTTAAAAGAAAAACAATGTTTTGAGATGAAAGAATCAGTCTTTTAAGGAGCATTACAGTGCTGGACTATAATAAGCATCAGTGGAAGATGTTCTCTGAGTCGCTGTAGTCATTCTCAGCTCAGAGTGTGTTACGCAATTACTTCAACAATGCCCATTGTTACAAATCATTAGTGTGAACATCCAGACGAAGCCACAGACCAACAGACCCGAGCCGTGACTGCAAAGAGGCCAGAATCTGCATCACACTGACTGAAAGCAGGAGCAGAAGGTCTGCTGGAGGAGAGAGTCCTGGACAAGCTGGAAAAACCAACAATGAGCTGCAGCAACAAAAGGCTGAGTGACAGAGGCGGCGCGGGGCGTATGCTAATCCTGTCAGGCTGTGAAGCAGCATGCGCCGTCACACAGAGACACACAATAGAGCGGCGCACAGCTGAACTGACTCCAGTACAGCACACTCGCAGAGAAACACAGCCTCCAGCGGAGCGCTTGACAGGGACACGCAAGACTTTATCCAGCGCAGTCTGACCAGAGGAGGCCTTACAGTTTTTCTCAATCGATTTGACACTTTTCTCCATTGCAATGTACTTGTTCTCAAAACAATTAGCACAGCCATCCAAACACAAACACATGTTTACTGCAATTCTTTAACAGGGAGTTTTGTTTTGCTATCATGAGAAAAAACTAATTGCCCCTTTAAACTTAAAATCTGTTTGTGCCACCTTTAGCAGCAAGAACTGCAAACAAACTTTTCTGGTAACTACAGATCAGTCTTTTACAGCACAGTGTTGGAGATGTATACAGTGCCTTGCAGAAGTATTCAAACTCCTTCATTTTTTTTTCACGTTTTGTTATGTTGCAGCCTTAAGTTAAACTGCATTAAGCTACTTTTTTTCCACATCAATCTGCAGTCCATACACCATAATTGCAAAGCAAAATCAGAACTGTCACAACTTTATAAATTTATAAAAAATCTGAAAAAAGTACATTGCATAAGTATCCATACCCTTAACTCAGTACTTAGCCGAAGCACCTTTAGAGCCTCAAGTCTTTTTTGTTTGATGCGACAAGCTTTTCTCATCAGCATTTGGTAATTATCTGTCATTCTTCTCCTCATCTCTTCACCTCTCAAGCTCTGTCAGGTTGGACGGGGGCAGATGCACATTTTCAGGTTTCTCCAGAAATATTTGATTGGGTTCAAGCTCAGGCTGTGGCTGGGCCACTCAAGGACATTCACAGAGTTGTCTATAAGCCACTCTTGCTGTGCGTTTAGGGTCATTGTCCTGTTGGAAGGTGAATCTTCTGCCCAGTCTGAGGTTCTGAATGCTCTGAACTGGGTTTTCATTAAAGCTATCTCAGTAATTTGGTGCATTGAGCTTTTCTTCTACTCTGACGAGTCCCTCAGTCCCTGCCGCTGAAAAACACCCCACAGCATGAGGCTGCTACCAGCACTTTACTTTGGGATGGTACTCTGCAGGTGATGAGCAGAGCTGGTTTCCTTCAAACATTATGCATGGAACTGAGGTTCATCAGACCAGATAATCTTGTTTCTCAGAGTCTGAGGATCCTTTAGGTGTTTTTTTGCAAATTCCAAGTGTGTTTTCATGTGTCTTCACTGAAGAGAGGATTGAGTCTTGCCACACCGGCATAAAGCCCAGATCGGTGGAGTGTTGCAGTGATGTTTGTCCTTCTGTAGGTTTCTTCTGTCTCCACATATGATCATGGAGCTCAACTAGAGTGACCATCAGCTTCTTGGTCACCACTCTAACCAAAGCCCTTCTCTATCAATTGGTCAGTTTGGCCAAGAGGCCAGCTCTAGGAAGAGTTCTGGTTGTTTCAAACGTTATCTTCTATTATGGATAATGAAGGCTATATGCTTCTGTGAACCTACAATGCAGCAGATTTTTTTCTCAACTCTTCCCCGGATGTGTGGCTTGACGCAACCCTGTTTCTGAGCTCTACAGGCAGTTCTTTGGACCTCAGGGCTTGGTTTTTGCTCTGATATGCATTATCAGCTGTTAGACCTTTTATTAAGACATGTGTGCCTCCAAATCATACCCATTCAATTGAATTTGACACAGGTTAACTTCACTCGAAGTGTAGTAACATCTACAAGCAATATGAATGCTCCTGAACTAAATTCCAACTGTCCCAGATAAGGGTTTGAATACTTATGCAATGGAATCATTTAAGTTTTTTATGTTTAATAATTTTGCAAATATGTTAAAAACCTTTTATTTGCTTCATCATTTTGGTGTATGGAGTGTAGATTGATGTGGAAAAAAAGTATATTTGCTGCACTTGCATCATAGGAGAAAAAATGTAAGAAGGTTGAATCCATGCTTGATAAGCTCTTGTCTCAACATCTCCACGGGCCTCTTATTTTGTCGCTTAGTAGAGGCCTGTGGAGACTTTCCCATTTATTATTACTCTAAAGCAATTGTGATAAATGTGTAAATATTAAGAAAACTGCATTTCCTGTGTTGAGTTTATGATTAACCTAATAGTTTTCAGTTTAGGGCCAATCGAAAATAAACCATGTTCATTTGATAGAATTACAAATGACAGAGCTTTGTTTGTTGTGTTTGGACAAGTGATACAAACATGTTTGTGATTTGTGTAAAACCTTTTTTTTTCAGTTATTTTAAAGTATTGGTTGGTTGTGTTAACTATTATGAAAACATCTGAGAATTTTGTGCACATTGTTTTGAGAAAATTATTTGTGTTATTTGTAATTTGTATGAAATGAATGAAAACATACAATCTGTTTAGGACAATTACAAAGTGTTCATATCACTGTGCTAACTGTTTCGAGAACAGTGACCTGAATTTGGAGAAATGTGTCAAATCGATTGAGAAAAACTGTAATGTGCTTCCTTAAAGAACAGCTTTATTAGCTGAGCACTATTTCAAATAAACGCTGTTCGTTTGATCTTTCTATTCATCCGTGAATCCTGAAAAATAAAATGTATGATGCTTTCCACAAAAATATTGGGCAGCACAACTGTTTTCAACATTGATAATATTCAGAAATGTTTCTTGAGCAGCAAATCAGCATATAAGAATGATTTCTGAAGGATCATGTGACACTGAAGACTGGAGTAATGATGCTGAAAATTCAGCTGCACATCACAGAAATAAATTACAGTTTCTTTAAGAAACAAGAAAAATGTTACTGATCCTATGTATTCATTATTTCTTTAAATATATTTTAGAATATAAAAATAACTACTCTCATTTTTATTAATAGAAAACTGCAAATAAATAAGAACAATAATAAATAAATAAATAAATAAATAATATTGCAGCCCCCTGACACCTTACATCAATTTCAATAAGTCTCTTAAAATATCAGATAATTTGAGATTTTTATGACAAGGCAGAGTTCATTTAGATTGTAAAGATTGTAAAACACTCACTCACACACACACACACACACACACACACACACACACTTGAATTTGTGGTTTATGGGGACTCTCCATAGGCGTAATGATTTTCTGTCGCCCTACACCAACCCTACACCTAAACCTACTCCTTACTGGAAACTTTCTGCATTTTTAGACTTTCAAAAAAAAAAACTTAATTCTGTATGATTCATAAGCTTGTTTCCTCATGGGGACCTATAAAATTTCCCCATAAGGTCAAAATTTACTGGTATTACTATCCTTGTGGGGATATTTGGTCCCCATAACGTGATGAATACCAGGTACACACACACACACACACACACACACACACACACACTTTAAAGAGGTGTTTGCTCTGCTCTAAGCTCCTGAAGCTCAGCCTCTCCCTGTGCGATCTCAATGCCACACATGCGGTTCCTGTGATGCCCACATGGTGAGCGGTTATCAATCAGGTCCTCCTGACGCGTGCCTTCTTCGTCATGAATGGGACATCTGCCGCAGCAGAGCCTCTGTTCCTCGCGGAGCTGCAGTTGGCACGCGGTTATAGCGACACTTCCACAGATCAACTCGCTACAGAAGATCTGAAGTGTCGACAGATGCCGTCTGACGCTGAGATAACACAGATAAACACAGAACAAGCAAACAACAGGACGACAATATCCATTAGGATTCATTTCAGAACTTAAAAAATTACAAAATAATAAAAATATTTAATTGAAAAAACTTTTAAAATCTTCCTTCAAACATTTAGCTTTAACCTTAAGAGGAAGTCTCTTTAGTTTCTGCTAAGAAAATATTAGAGTTTTGTAAGTTGCTTTACGGAAACAGTATTTAATTAGCAGTTAGGAAATCATTTGCATATTGTAGGTAGTTTTACACTACCATTCAAAAGATTTGTTTAATGTTGCACCAATGCTGCATTTATTTGATCAAAAATACAGTAAAAACAGTGAAATATTATTACAGTTTAAAACAGATGTTTTGTATGTGAATATCTGTTAAACTGTAATTTATTTCTGTGATGTGCAGCTGAATTTTCAGCATCATTACTCCAGTCTTCAGTGTCACATGATCCTTCAGAAATCATTCTAATATGCTGATTTGCTGCTCAAGAAACATTTCTGATTATTATCAATGTTGAAAACAGTTGTGCTGCCCAATATTTTTTTCTGGAAACCATGATATATTTATTTTTCCAGAATTCACAGATGAATAGAGAGTTCAAACGAACAGCATTTATTTGAAATAGAAATCTTTTCTAACATTATAAATGTCTTTACTGGTACTTTTGATCAATTTAATGCATCCTTGATTTATAAAACTATTAATTTCTTTAAAAAAAAAAAAAAAAATCTGACCCCAAACTTTTGAACGGTAGTGTATGTAAAAGTTATAAGCTGCTTTTCATTATTATTATTTTTCAATGTATGTTTTATTTAAAATAAACAAAATAAATGTATATTTCCAAACTTGGATGCTGCATCCCTCTGTACAGAAAACTGTGGGCATTTCTGATGGAATAAAGTCCTTCACTGAAGGCCTTCAAGTAAAGAATCAAAATTATTCATGTTGAAAATATGGAATGTATGTGGTTGAGCGTCTGAATTATTCATTTTTCTTCCATTGCCAAAGAGCCTGTGAACAGACCCTCCCTTCACTCGTATGGAGACTAAACGGCACATTAGCGATGCGACGCGTGATGCCGTCCTTGGGCCGCGTTCAAGCAGCATCATTGAAATCCCACTGGACAAATGTTATGAGCTTATATTAAATTATGAAACTGCATCGTTTGGGCTTCCATTGCATTCAACAGATCATTTCTGACAGAAACTTTCCTGTAGCTCCAGCGGTTCAGTGTGATGAGACCAATGATCTGATTCACAGGGAACGCATGAGAAACACACTCAGTCTGCAGACATGAACCTGAAGCCACTGAAAATATTATATATTAATATATTGACCCTCTGACACTAGAACTCTCTATTCTATTTCTATTCTATCAACTTTTTTTTTTTTATTATTATTACAAATAATAACTTGACCCTGATAACTTGATTTCTCTTTTCTATCTACTGTTTTTTTCTATTTATTTATTATGAAAAAAAAACACTTGCTACGTGTACTGCGTTAGACTAACCGGGACTTGTCACAACACTTATATATTGTTGCTGTTTTGTTGCTCATATTTATATATTGTTGCTGTTTTGTTGTTAGACATTCATTTGATCCTCAAATGAATGTCTAACTTTCAGTAAAAAAAAAAACTGTATAAACACAGTATAATCTTGCTTCTTTGGTTAGACCCTCATTTGTAAGTCACTTTGGATAAAAGCATCTGCTAAATGATTAAATGTAAATGTAAATATATATCAGTAATATTTATAAAATACTACTGATAAAATGCACATGAACAACCAGTTATTACACTGATTCATATTTCACAGTTAGTGGTACTTGATTCACTCATTAGAGTTGTTTGTTTTGTAATCAACATATCCTTGTTGAGCTCTATGTGTTCAGTTCATTTAAAAGAACCAAATCTTTAGAGCCATTAGTCCTGTAATTGAACTACACTGGTTGTACTCTGTGTATTTGATTCTGGGTATTTGATTCACTGAAAACAACCAACTCAATAGAGTCATTCTTCCTATAATGGAAATACACTTGTTGCACTCTTTGAGTCTGATTCACTAAAAAGAACCGATACACTAGATTTGTTCGTTTGAGAATCAGAATACACTGGTCATGCCAAATCTTTAGAGTTGTTCGTTTTCTAATCAACCTATACTGGTTGAGCTCTGACTGATTCACTTAAAAGAACCAAATCTTTAGAGTCATTAGTTCCGTAACTGATCTACACTGATCACAAGTTATGTCTTTGATTCACTATTCAAACTATACAGGTTGTGCTCTGTGTTTGATTAACTTAAAAAATAACAAATCTTTAGAGTTATTAGTTCTGTAATCGAAATACACAAGTTGCTCTCTATGTGTTTGATTCATTAAAAGAACCAACTTAATAGAATCATTCATTCTGTATTGAAACTACACTGGTCACGCTATATGTTTTTGATTCATTAAAAATATCCAACTCATTAGAGTCATTAGTTCTGTAACTGAACTGCACTAGTTGCGCTCTATTTGTTTGATTCGCTGAAACAGATCAGAGTCATTTAAGCTGTTTGTTTGGAAATCGGACTAAATGTTTTTGATGAAATGTCACTTCACCTTTTGAGTGAAATCCTGAAAACACCACAGTGTGTTTGTGCAGTTTGACTTCCCAGCTTTCTCTTGGTGAAGTGTGATGATGGAGGAGGTCCGGCTCTAATGACTGATCGCAGGCCGAACGCTCCGCTCACAGTTCATCTCAAACACACCAAGAGTCAAAATGTGCTGCTTATTCAGGGGTGGCTCGGTACCACTTTTTCAGAACCGATACCAAAAATTCTGAGTATCTGCCGATACCGATATTGATCCAATACCTGGGCAGTTTATTTTAATCAGTGTTGAATTTTTATATCTCATGTGTGTTGACCTGATCGTTGACCTTTTTTGTGTTACACACAATCTATTAAATATAGACAACTTTATTGAAGAAAAACAACAAATGAATGCATATATAATTATAATCTATGGCAAAAATACTATTATAAACTAGGTTAGCAATTTTCAATTCAGTAGCAAAAGTTACTCTAGAAAAATCATGAGTGCACAATTTTATAAAATCTAAAATTAGTGGGAAAAAAACATTATTTAGTGGGGAACAAATAAAAGTGATTAAGTGTAGGACTAAATCTAAAATGATAATGTAAAATGATATACATTGCTCTTTGTATTGTTGTAAAATACATTCACGAAAAACAAGTAATGTATTTATATAGAGATATACAGTATATATATATATATGTATTAACTGTAAAATTAAAAGACATTTACTTTAAATGTATAGCACAATAATGAGGCACAAACATATGATAGATAAGATAAACAAGAAAGGCTATTAATATTCTTTCATTGTGCAAAACTATTATAAAATGAAAGGCTTCAGATACAGAGGGGCACAAAGTGCTTATGTGCATCCCGAGCTCGGAATGATGCGCTTGAAGCAACACGCAGTCACAGTGCTCCGTGTAGAGAAGCTCAAAGCACAAAGTGATGAAATATTAGTGCGTAGTGTATTAAATCTGTGCGATAGTTTATTAAGCCTTTTCTTTTAATAGTTTTAAATGTCAGTTACAGTGCTCGTTAAGAACATAGGGATCTCTAATCCAGTGTTGTGATCTAACAGACACCAACACGATTTTGAAAACAGCACAAAGATAAAGTCCTGCAAGATAAAGTCCTTTTATCTTTATTTACAGATCAAGTATAATATTAGGAACATTTAATAATATTTCAGAGAGTTTTATCATCTTGACTCTAGTAACTGAACGCGGCACGCAGGTTAATATTCATCTGTACCTCACTTTAAACTGTGGAACGGCTTCAGAACACTTGAAATATAGTGCACGAAACTTTTATGGTGTTTTATAATGTGTTTGTGGCTTTTGTGGGGCTTAACAATAACAGAATAGTATACGCAGAATATCGGATTTGGATCATTCTCTTCTGACCGATCCCCCGATCTGCAGAAAATGCCAGTATCGGAGCGATACTGATACTGAATATCGGATCGGCGCACCCCTACTTATTTTCCATCATGAGAAACACAGCGTTCAGCTTCAGACAGAGACGAGCACGAGGATGTTTACTCATCAACCAAACCCGAAATGAAAGCTCTGAACGGCACTGTCTGCTGCTGAACGGAGGAATTTCTGAGGCGAACCTAAAGCAGCCGCAGTTCCCTTCCTGGAGGAGCTTCTGAGCTCAAAGCTTGTTTTCCTTCACAGCCGAAGTTTGAGGAAACCTCCCTGTCTGTCCAGTGAAGGCAGGGTGAAACGAGATCCGTTTCAATAGCACTTCTGCGTCTCTGTGTCACCCTTTGCCCCGTCTTTACAATTTAAGGGCTCATAGCTGTACAGTGTTGAATGGCGGCCGATTCTGCTCTGTGTTTTTCTGCCGGCTCCTGCATTCCTGCGTGTCAGGCCCAGAGAGAATAATGCCCACGGGTCAAAGGTCACTTCCTGTGCATTAATAATCCAGCAATTTGACATCAACAAGAACAGACTGACCAAGAGGGAAAACAGGAGGATGAAATGTAAAATATCCAACACTTTCAACATTTTTGGCTGAAAGGAAGATCTACTGCGATTGCAAAGCCAAAGCTGAAGAGTGTTTTAAGCAAACATTTGTCAGGCGTGTGACTTTCTCTCAGAACGGTCAGCCAGCTGAGTGATTCGTCTGTTAAAGAACGCTTAGAATCACTTCCAGAAACCACTGCATTGTATAATGCACAAAACAACGCCAAAGTGATCATGAGTTTGTCAAGAAGGACGTTTGACGATGATTGAGCAGCTTGCAATGTCCAGTTTGTGGTGAGTAAGTGGTTTTTACAGCATACAACAGTCTCCAAAACTGGAGACAAAACCAGAAAAAAACTAAGAATGCAGAGCTTTGGAAGTTAAACAAACCAAGCAGATGTCAATTACTGATTTGACAGAGATGAATGGGAATTCTTTCAAGATGCATTAAAAAACTGGTAATACTTTAGTATAGGGACCAGTTCTCACTATTAACTAGTTGCTTATTAGCATGCCTATTATTAAGATATTGGCTGTTTATTAGTGCTTATAAAGCACATATTCTGCATGACCATGTTCTACATCCATAATCATTCCCAATACCTAAACTTAACTACTAACTATTAATAAGCAGCAAATTAGGAGTTTACTGAGGCAAAAGTCGTAGTTAATGGTTTGGACCTTAAAATAAAGTGTGACCAAAAAACTTGAAAGAAACTGCAGTAAAGATGCTGAAGTATGAAATTTACTAAGCAGCACATTTCCAAAAAACCCACAATTCTGTGAAAGTGACCATTTGAAACTCCTTTGTACAAAGGGTCAGATGCACTTCCATTTGGATCATCTCACATCATGCTGGGAAACTTGTGGAGTTCATGCAAACCAAATATTAAGACATTCATGTTCATTTTAGAATTCATTTTTTGACTCAAATTATTATGCTGATAACATCATTCGTAATACAAAATGCTTGAGTTCAATTAGAAAAACATGGAAACACAAACAAACAACAAAAAGATTTTAGTTGTAGCCAAATTATTAAAAACAAATTGTTGTTTAAAGGGCCAAAAATGTACAAAACTTTAATCTGTTGAAATTGTATTTACTGAAATCAAAGAGTTCTTTTTATAAATAAAGGTATTTGATTGAAAGCTTAGCAACGATTTTGAAACACCTGATAAGAATAAACACCCTTCATGAAGACATATGGGAGTCATCAATTAAACAGCTCTCTGGAACGCCACTAACAGATGAATTTACTATAGCATGAAGATATTTACTATGGATTGCTTCAATTGTTCCTCATTGCAATCAGCTTTTCTCCTTGGACTCGATATTTTCAGCGCGATCTGATGCATACAGTCGGAATATGTTCTGAATGTTCATAATGACATGAAAGTGCCAGATGGCTTTAAAGGACATGAAAGGCATGTGGGCATAGCATGAGTCCGGCTGTACGCTCAGCTCTACACATGTCCAGCGGATACACGCATGTCTGCAATCAGAAGCAAAGCACGTGAGGCCTGGATCGCTCTCAACAGATGTGAGGAACGGCTCTTCAGACCCAATAACAAGACGTCAAACACGACAGAAAATGGAGTGAGTCCAGTCCACACAGATCCAATGCCTTGACAAAGGACTAAATGAGTCCATGAGCTGTAACGGATTGCACGTGTTCAGGTGGAGAGGTGTTGATCATGCAAAACTGTCATGAGGATGAGTCTAGAAACATACAACCCAAACCTTGCAATGAAAAAGAGTCAAAGAAACAGAATGAAAACTGTATTCTGAAAAACTATTAACAATGTGAACCAAACTTCTCCTAAATGCTAAAAAACACTGTAGCCTTAAGATTGTAGACATTCCTTATTTCATATTATATGGATGACAGTGATTTTAAGCATGACTTTGATTTTCAGCGATGTCTGCCACCTCAGTTTTTCCTGTTCTTGTCCTGAGCCGTACTTGAGGGAGGCTAAATTGGTTGCAGATGTTTGCGTAGAAAAAAAAAGCTTCAAATAGGTGCAATGTGAGCGGCTGCTTGATCTGCTGGACGTGATTGGCTGAAGGCAGCGTTTGGAGGAAACGCAGCTTTATAAGTGAGCTGTGAGAGGAGAACTGCCCCGGCCGTGCTGGACAGCAATAAATGAAGTTCAGAAGGTTAACAGCCAACTTCTGCACGCTTATGTTATCTATCTGCAGCTAAAGCAGCCGAATGCCTTCTGTGTGTGTCAGACGACTCACATCAGTTATTTACTGAAGGATCCTGAGCACATGGACACACACACACACACACACACACACACACACACACACGCACACACACACACACACGCACACACACACACACACACACACACACACACACACGCACACACACACACACACACACACACACACACACACACACACACACACACGCACACACGCACACACGCACACACGCACACGCACACACACACACACACACACGCACACACGCACACACACACGCACACACACACACACACACACACACACACACACACACACACGCACACACACACACACACACATTTACTTAGCTATCTAAATGTGGACATTACATAGGCGTAATGGTATTTCTACTGTACAAACCGTATTTTCTATTGCCCTACACCTAAACCTACCCTTTACAGAAGACTTTCTGCATTTAAACTTTATTTACTTTATTTTTATACCAGTTTTACAGATAAAGATGTCCCCAAAAGGAGGTTTTTGGAGATTTTGTTAGGTTTATCTCACTTTGGGGTAAAAATTTGTCCCCAAAATATGGTTTTGTAGGTACACACACACACTCTCTCTCTCTCTCTCTCTCTCTCTCTCTCTCTCACACACACACACACACACACACACACACACACACACACTCACACTCTCTCTCTCTCTCTCTCGCTCTCTCTCTCACACACACACACACACACACACACTCTCTCTCTCTCACTCTCTCTCTCTCTCTCTCACACACACACACACACAAACTTCACACACACACTTCAAAGCACTTCAGCATCCAGATGTAAGCTTGACTTTGTTTGACACTAATAGAACATGAAAGAATTGACTTTAAGTTTTATATACAACATCAAAACTTTGCCAGAGGGAAATTTTATTTAGTATGTTTGCCAATGCAAAACATCATGGAAAGGAGATTTGCTGATTCTGACACCTACAACAAATGGCAGCCGTGAACCAAAACAACAAATGTTTCCAACACCTTCATGACACTTTAACACTTCCATGAATAAGATTAACATCATATCACCTCACCTGAACCCAGAAACAACTGCTGAAGGATCTCAATGATCATCTGTGTCTCACTAATCTCTTATAATTACACATTAACTGTAAAAGCACTTCAGTTCCCAGAATGCATTGTAGTATAAAAAAATGCATTGCATGCATTCGCTATTTCTTTATATTCGAAAATTAATTATAATTCTACATTTTAAAGTACAATATTGCATTTGTAAGTTATGATCAGAATTAGGAGTCAAAACTTGTTTTCTTAAAAGTGCAAAATTAAAATAAGTAAATGTAATCACTAGAATTGCTACTTCAAACTAAACACAGATATTCAAACGATTATCCCACGATGCAACACAATATGTTCATTGTTCATAGTAGTTTGTTGTTATTATGAAATCACTGTAGCATTTTGTAAATCCCAGGCATTCTACAGTGAGTCATTCTGTAGCTTAATGCGTGTTTATGAATTATAAATGAAGTCGTTATGAAGGGTTACTCTAATAGTAGTCCTGACAGTATGTGACTGTATGAACTCCCTGAGAAGCCCATTCACAGCAGACTGAGAGAAAACACATTTATTCACTTCTTACTTTCAATACTATCTCTTATATACAGCTATTATTTCCTATCGCTCATATGCACGAATAACGGATTCATAAGCTGCTACTCAACGAAGTTACAGGAATATAACAGTAGGCTACAGCCCGACTACATATACAAAGATCATTATGATAGACTCAGTCAATGATTTATATGCATTACCAATCATAACACAAATCATAATTCAATAATTCTGATGCAGCGCTGAAAGCCGGATTGAGAATAACGGTGCAGAATCAACAAGTACAAACTTGCGACTATGCTGTTAAAATGTCGCTATTAGTCATTATTAATAGCAGCTAAGCTTTTATAACCTATAATGGGTCAAAATGATATTTCACCGGCTAAAACCAGCCGATTATTGAGATTAAAACAACTAGAAGCAGAAACGGAGAAGTGAAAGCGGACTTACCCTGAGTGTAAACCAAGGCGCAGAAGTTGCAGGAGAGAAGCAAAATGATTATCTCAAAACACACATACATCTTATTGAAATCCTAAAGTGCATGGTGGACTCAGACGCAAACGGGACTCGAGCTCCATGAGAGCATCTGTGCTGGCGGGAGCGCAGGAGAGCACAGGCCGCTCAGGAGACGCGGAGCGCGGCGCGGAGCTCTGAGCATGTGCGGCGCAGCCTGGAGGAAGAGGAGGAGGAGGAAGAGGAGGGCTGGCTTAAATAACGGAGCCATGAGAAATCACCGCACTTATACCGTTATCTGCCCGAGGGGAGGAGACACGAGCAGAGAGAGAGAAAATAGAGAAAAACAGCCTTACAAAACTCACAGAAAAGATCAGACACTGATCATTGTGCGCCTCCACAGCCATAACACAACTACAGATTGAGAAGAAAAAAAAAAAAAAGGCATACCATATTAGCTTAGACAGAGAAAAATATTACAAATACTTGTAGACAAGACTAAAGAAAAACAGCCTTACAAAACTTACAAAAGAGATCAGACATTGATCATTGTGCGCTTCCACAGCCACAACACAACTACAGATAGAGAGAGAGAAAAAACCTTAAGCGATTTGTTAGTTTACTCCAAATTTTGTGGAATTCAGAAATAAATAAATAATAATAATACTATTGTATTTAAATTCTTAAAACGAAAATTCCTTGATATACAGTGGTGTGAAAAATTGTTTGCCCCTTTCCTGATTTTTTATTTTTTTACGTTTGTCACACTTTAATGTTTCAGATCATTGTGTTATATTTGATTAATTAAATATTAATCAAATATAACACAAGTAAACACAACATGCAGTTTTTAAATGTTTTTTTTTTTTTTATGAAGGGAAAACAAAATCCAAACCCACATGGATCTGTGTGAAAAAGTGTTTGCCCAAAGTAATTGAGATCTATCAGTCTGGAAAAGGTTATAAAGCCATTTCTAAAGCTTTGGGACTCCAGCGAACCACAGTGAGAGCCATTATCCACAAATGGCGAAAACATGGAACAGTGGTGAACCTTCCCAGGAGTGGCCGGCCGACCAAAATTACCCCAAGAGCGCAGTGACGACTCATCCAAGAGATCACAAAAGACCCCAGAACAACATCCAAAGAACTGCAGGCCTCACTTGCCTCAGTTAAGGTCAGTGTTCATGACTCCACCATAAGAAAGAGACTGGACAAAAATGGCCTGCATGGCAGAGTTCCAAGACGAAAACCGCTGCTGAGCAAAAAGAACATAAAGGCTCGTCTCAGTTTTGCCAGAAAACATCTTGATGATCCCCAAGACTTTTGGGAAAATACTCTGTGGACTGACGAGACAAAAGCTGAACTTTTTTGGAAGGTGTGTGTCCCATTACATCTGGCGTAAAAGTAACACAGCATTTCAGAAAAAGAACATCATACCAACAGTAAAATATGGTGGTGGTAGTGTGATGGTCTGGGGCTGTTTTGCTGCTTCAGGACCTGGAAGACTTGCTGTGATAAATGGAACCATGAATTCTGCTGTCTACCAAAAAATCCTGAAGGACAATGTCCGGCCATCTGTTCGTGACCTCAAGCTGAAGCGAACTTGGGTTCTGCAGCAGGACAATGATCCAAAACACACTAGCAAGTCCACCTCTGAATGGCTGAAGAAAAACAAAATGAAGACTTTGGAGTGGCCTAGTCAAAGTCCTGACCTGAATCCTATTGAGATGCTGTGGCATGACCTTAAAAAGGCGGTTCATGCTCGAAAACCCTCCAATGTGGCTGAATTACAACAATTCTGCAAAGATGAGTGGGCCAAAATTCCTCCACAGCGCTGTAACAGACTCATTGCAAGTTATCGCAAACGCTTGATTGCAGTTGTTGCTGCTAAGGGTGACCCAACCAGTTATTAGGTTTAGGGGGCAAACACTTTTTCACACAGGGCCATGTGGGTTTGGATTTTGTTTTCCCTTCATAATAAAAAACTTCATTTAAAAACTGCATGTTGTGTTTACTTGTGTTATATCTGATTAATATTTAAATTTGTCTGATGATCTGAAACAAAGTGTGACAAACATGCAAAAAAATTAAAAATCAGGAAGGAGGCAAACAATTTTTCACACCACTGTATATTGATTAATCCCCCTTAAGTTTAATTAAATAAATAATTCTAATTTGCTTTGATATATTTGGGTATTTATTTTTCTGTTTCAGTGTATGCTGCTTGGGTTTATTGGGGAAAAAAATCATGTCATATTAGCTTAGACAGAGAAAAATATTACAAATATAGACAAGACTGAGGGAGAAAGAGAGACAGACCAACAGATAGATAGATAGATAGATAGATAGATAGATAGATAGATAGATAGATAGATAGATAATCAAATCAAATGTTATTTATATAGCTCAAATAAAAACAACAGTCGTTGACCATTGTGCTGTACAAAAAAGATAAATATCAAAAAAAAAAAAAAAAGAGACAAAAAGAATAAAAAGAGCGCAAAGCAATGATATAGGGAGTTTACATCAAAACCCAGAAAATTTGACTTTAAAAATCAAAGACAGAGGTAAGCCTGAGACAAAAGGTAGGTTTTTAATTTGGATTTAAATTCAGACTCTGTGGAAATGACTCTTATAGATGAAGGGAGATTATTCCACAGTTCTGGACCAGCAATAGAAAAAACTCAGTCACCCCTCGACTTCAGATGGTTATAGATGTAATGTTGTGGATGTGATGTGAAGCTCAGGAGCAGCAGCTATTCTGCAGTGTTGGGGGTAACGTGTTACAAGTAACACCAGGTAAGTAATCAGATTACTTTTTCAAGTAACTAGTAAAGTAATGCATTATTTTTTGATTTACAAGAAATATTTACGTACAAGTTACTTTTTCAAATAAGTAAGGCAAGTTTGTTTTCCCATGTATTGACTGATACTCTCCTGGCCTTGTGTTGAGAGAATCCGGAATAAATGCAGAAATAGACACATCCTTCAGCCTGAGGATTATTCATTCCACTTTTGGTGTGGAAGGGCCTTTACAGTTGCCAAAAATAGAACTTTATTCAAAATAAATAAGCAAGCCCAGCTCAGGTGACAAAATGTAATGCAAAAGTAACTTAATGAGTTACTTTACTTAAAAAGTAACTAACACAATAAGTTACTTTTTTATGAATTTTAATGCAATATTGTAGTGCATTATTTTTAAAAGTAACTTCCCCCAACACTGATATTCTAGTCCATCAAGCCAGTACGTTGATCTGAATGCTGGGCATTTGCTCAAAAACACATGAGAAGGAATAATACAAAACAACAAAAATAACAAAAATCAGAACAATCAGAAATCTGGTTTGTGACATCTGTGTATGATTCACACGACCTGCGCTCTTCTGCTCCTCAGGCCATCATATCAGAACAGACAGCCACTGTTTGTCAAACACATCCTCCAGCGGAAAATATGATCTCTGACCTTCTCAGATCAGCACTGATTTGTCACAATCTGCCACTTTAAAATAAAACCATAAGAGAGATGCAAAGATATGCAAGGAAAAGATGATATCTTTGGCCTTTGGAGATTATATTAAACACACTCACACTGCAGGCAGGGTTCAGCTCAATGCTTGCCATAATTGAGATTTCATTGTGTCTCTGTGGCTGGGAATATAACTGCTGTTTGCTTTGAGCGCTATTATTGTGCTCTGATGGGCAGGACACCATACATTCAAATCACTGTTTATCAAGCTAATGACAGCCTATTCAGGCCAGACATAACCGATATAACTTCAGATAATTACAGTAGGTGTTCCAAGCTAAACTAAAACTGGAGACTGTAATGAATTTTCCTGGCAAATAGGAGTGTATTTAATGATCTACTTTATAAGTTGAGTTCTGGAACTGCATGCTCTGCTTCCGTCACGTCCGGCGCAGCGCTGTAATTAATGCTCACAATGGAAATGTTGGTCTTTGTTGTGGCATTGGTCCTGAAACTGATGAAAGAGCGTCAGGAAACAGCTCTGATTCTCCAATGTGCTTCACACATGCACAGCCATATGAAACCGCTGCTATATTTATCTTCAGCCACCACACATGAAAGTCACCCTAACCTTCATTACCCTAATGAGCCTAAACCAGCTAATCACAGAGCAGGACTGACACAGCTCATCACTGCACACAGATTCCATCATCTTACCTGCACATTAAAGCTTCCGCTAAAAGAAATAGTCCGTTACATTGTACAAAACAACCACAGATCAACACTGCTACACTGTGACAGTTATATAAATACTGAAGTCCTCTAAAGGCATTTTCACTGCAAACGATAACTGAGATGTGATTTGGTGCCAGTTTCATTTGTTTGGAAGAAAGAGTGAGTCTGTGGTGTGATATGAAAGTAGTTCTGGTTTCAGTGAAAGAGCGGAGTGATATACACGCATTAAGCCATTTGTTAAAGTTGTTCCAAATTTGGGGCATTCAAAAATAATGTAAATGTGTTTAAATTCTTAAAAGCAGCTGAAAAAAGGGAAAATTGCTTGACTATATATTGATTAACGCCCCTTAATTAATTAATTTTTTTTTGCTGAATGCCACAATTGACCAATCAGAACCAAGTATTCCAGAAAATATTTTACTTTTCTACTCAATAGCATGACTGAGGAGAGCAATAATATTAATATTAAAATAAAACATAAATATAAAATGTACTATCCTGGAGTCAAGCAAACTTACAGTATACAGGCCCATTCTACATTGTTTCTGGAAATTCTGCTGCAAGAGCTATAAATGAATAAAAAGTTAAAGCAACAGTATGACTGGCATGGAAGTAATGTGTTTTTGGAGCATAATAAAAACTAAAATAATAGTATAAAGTGTAATATAAAGTATAAAACAAAATTATTGCCCTAATTGTTGCACTAAAGAATGAGAAATGCACATTTCAAATAAAAACCTAAAAAAAAAAACATGATAACATCAAGCTGAAGTGAAGCCTGGACATGTGCAATAAATTCATATTTAAAGCTGTGACCTCTTAAAGTCACTGTTTACATGATTTTTTTCCCCACAACATTCCATGGTGAGGGGAAACAGGCGTGCTGTTGGTAAATGATGTGCTGCGGCTGACGTAACGCTGTGCCAAAGCCAGTCTGAGAGTGGCAAACCCTGAAAAACAACCCAGATCATGCCAGCTCCACACTGCCAGAGAGAGGTGCAAACTCTCCCGACCTCAAACCATTCAGATCCCACTGACCGCACACACAGGACATCTGTTCATCAGCACACACAACATTCAGGCTCACCGCAGGACAGTCTTCCGAAATAAACAGCACGGTATGAAAATAATAGATACTGAAACATCAAATCTGGAAAAAAAAAAGTTTTATTCAACAAACAAACACTGCTTCAATTTAATTGCTTTAAAAATCTATAAAAATGTGATTTGATGCTGATCTGATCTCTTAATCAGACAAATTGTGATGATCTCAGTAAAACGGATGCAGTATCCAAAAATACAAAAACTGCATAATTCAAACAGTTAAATTACATACTTATCCATCCTCAATTTTGAATGATGTGCGGTCACTGTATAAATAAAACACTGAAATTAAATTAAGTACAAACAGAATAAGAAACAAATAAATGACGTGATCAAAAAGACTTTTTTTTGGAAAATCAACATCAAAAATACAATATGAAAATACAGTGCATCCAAATGACATAAAGAAAGCCATTCTCCTGGGAATTGGCCAATACGCTTTACATTCTAGAGCGACGGCTTCGGCTGTGTTAAAGTTCATGTGGCCAGAGCCTGAGATCGATTGGTCCTCCGTCGTCAACAATCGTCCAGAGCCTCGGCGGGCTTCAGTACCGGTGGTTCCATCTTCTGTGGCGATACTGTGCCTTCTGGAGCTCCTGGAGGCTCTGATGGTCGTGGCTGGTCTCCATGCACAGGACGATGAAGTGGTTTGAGCAGCTGCGTGTTTGCTGGTTCAGTAAGCCGCTGTAGAGGAACGACGCTTGACCGGTGATGGCCATATCAGCCGCTCGCCACGACTCACAGTTCAGAGCCGCCAGACGGTTGCCTCTCTCTGAAGAGCCGTGCCACACCGCCTTCTGAGGCCTGAAACACACAAACACATGAGCCTTCAGTGTGAAAATAATAAATGCTGATCTTTCTATTCATCTGTGAATCCTGGAAAATTAAACGTATGATGGTTTCCACAAAAATATTGTGCAGCACAACTGTTTTCAACATTGATAATAATCAGAAATGTTTCTTGAACTGCAAATCAGCATATTAGAATGATTTCTGAAGGATCATGTGACACTGAAGACTGGAGTAATGATGCTGAAAATACAGCTGTGATCACAGAAATAAATTACAGTTTAACAGATATTCACTTAGAAAACAGCTGTTTTACATTGTAATAATATTTCACTCTTTTACTGCATTTTTGATCAAATTTTTTTTTTTTAATCTGTTTGAATTGTCTAACAAAGCAGTAATCGTGAAGGTCCATCCCTAAACCTGATCCTCAATGCTGTTCAAATGTGCAACATAAACCCAGATAACAGAACACTATCAGAAACTTACAGTATCAACAAACATCCTTCCAGGAACATTAATATAAGGTTAATAATGTTTAATGATTTTCTCAAAATATTAGCAGAAACACATTATTTATACATTACTCCTGGAATGTTTTGTTTTCTGGAACATTTTTGTTTGATGTTAATTTTCATGACAGTTTTTAAATCAACCACCTGTTTTTGTTTATAATTTAATCTTAAACCTGTGTCTCCATTGCATGTTCAAACCTTAATATCATTCCTATTAACAGCTTAATGGTTTCTCCAGGAGCATATAATGAGTTTGGAAATTTTAGAGAAATGCTTAATTGATGCATAAGAATTTTATTAAACCCAACTAAATCAGTCGACTAAAATCTTATGATATTTAATCAACTAAAACTAGCCTAAATCAATTCAGATGACTGAAATATGACTAAAACTAAATAGCATATTAGTCAAATGACTATGAAATAATATAATAATAAAGTGATAAATGATGAAATGCAAGTAACGTGATGTTTTAGTTTTTAAAGCATTTAAATAACTGGATGTTTTGAACAGTTATGAAGGCTTTATGGCACACCGGCTGCTCTGTGAAATGTCTCTTCTGCTCCATGCATTCATACAGAAACTCTCCTGAAACGCCACAAACTTCACAAACAAGCTTAAAACGGCTACTAGCTGACCACAATTACTGCTCCACTGCCACGGCCTCATCCCAGGATATATTTACCGGCCTGGAGTATAAATACCCATAAACACAGAACCAAAAATAAAAAGACACGGGTGGAGAAATATGAAAGCCAGAGGTGCAGCCAGTGTCGTCTGGATTGTGGTCCGCCGTCTTTAGAGACTCTCTTACCACTGAACTACTCAAGATCATCACCAGAGTCTGAGAAACTAATGAGGCAGATTGACAGGACTGAACGCTGACATTTGTGCAATTGTTTGCCTAAAATGTGCATGAGGAACAAGCAATGAAGCTGTAAAGCATATAATTGGATCAGGAAGCTGTTGAAGTGTTAGTTGATCTTCAGATCATTGCTGCTGTGAGTGTGTGCTGATTTAGGCAGTACTGACCAGAAGGGGTCGCTCATCACGTCTCGCCCGTCGAACGAGTAAAGCGGGACGCCTTGAGGGAGAAGATGATTGGAGAAGATGCTGTCCCAGTTCTTGAACAGGACCTCACCCTGCAGACGCATCAGACACATGATGCTTTCATTACAGTGTGAACATCCATATATATGAGTTCAGACTCTTAAAGGGACAGTTCACTCTGTCAGCTCACTCTCATGTCATTATGAACCCTTACAACTTTCCTTCTCTCATAACTGAGGCTTTGAAGCTTTGAAAGACACAATAACAGTATGATTTGATAGCTTTGTGTGTAGATCAAAACATACACTAGTGTTCAAAAGTTTGTAATATTTCTGAATGAAGTCTCTTCTGCTCACCATGGCTGCATTTCTTTGATCAAAAACACAGTAAAAATAGTATAATATTATTACAATGCAAAACAGCTGTTTTCTATGTGATTATCAGTTAAACTGTAATTTATTTCTGTGATGCGCAGCTGTATTTTCAGCATCATTACTCCAGTCTTCAGTGTCACATGATCTTCAGAAATCATTCTAATATATTGATTTGCTGCTCAAGAAACATTTCTGATTATTATCATTGTTGAAAACAGTTGCGCTGCCCAATATTTTTATGGAAACTGTGACACATTTTATTTTTCCGGATTCACAGTTGAATAGAAAGTTCAAAAGAACAGCATTTATTTGAAATATAATTTTTTGTAACTTTATAGATGTCTTTACTGTCAATTTTGATCAATTTAATGCATCCTTGATGAATAAAAATATTACTTTCGTATTAACTTTTGAGCAGTAGTGTATGCTATTATTGACTAAAACTGTTATCGATGTCCTCCTCTGCTCTCTTGAATTCATGACTGATTATTGAACAAATTAATTCTTTTAAGTTTTTCAACCATTTGATCTGTTAAATAAATCGAAATGATCCAGTCCTCGACTCAATGTTCTGGTCAAATCAGCATTTCCAGCTCACTAGAGGAGAAAGTTATCAGTAAATCAAACATGCAGCATAGCGTGTTCAACAACAGTTTGGTTTGGAACGGCATGAGGGAGAGTAAATGAATCATTATTTTGGGTGAACGATCCCTTCAAGACTTATTCACATCAAGAACAAAACAAAGATGTCTATTCACACAACAGGCAGATGAAAACACACTATAGCTGAGCACAGGCCTTAAATCTCCAGGCAAGAAACAACTTTACCCTCAGGTTGACGATCGGCATGTTTGTTCGGTACATGGGCTGCACGATCTCAATCAGGTCCTGTAGGTGGTGTGAGAGGAAGGCCTTGTAATGGTCTCTAATGCCCATGGCTTGAGCTTGAGTCCTGCAGAGTTTATTAACCGAGTGGATGGAGCCCAGGTTTCCCGTCAGCGGCGTGTTGAGAGCCACTAACCTCAGCTGAGAAACAGAGGAGAAGCGCACGCGTCAGCACAGAGACAAATGCATATATCCACATTCATTCAGAGGAAATCACTGTCAGTCATCAGCGTCACAGTAGCTGAGAAATCCTGTCTGTTGTCAGAAGACTCTCTCAAACCAAGCATCTGTTGGTCAATGCAGTGAACTGAGCCTGCTGTGAATCTGTGAAGGAAACAAAATTCCCAGTTGTGTGGATTCCTAATGAAATGACTTCAAAAATTCACCATAGAACAGTGCTTACAGCTGGTTAGTGCGCTACAGAAAACAGTAGACATGAATTTATTTACTGTTAATTATATAAGTATGTTTGAATAAATCTGACATGAAGACTGGTTTTTATGGAAACTACCTTATGTGCAGTTGAGTTGCATTCAAACATTTCAGTTTTTATTTGAGTGTGATTATTATATCTGAACATAAACAGTAGTTTGGGATCTGTTGTTAATTATAACCTCTAATATTATAGTAATGCACCAAATGAGAGAATTCCTGAATAGTTTGCAGCAATAGCTGGGAGAGATTCTTTTCCTTATTAGACCAAACTATCATTCTCGTCATCGATTCTGAATGATCGTATCGGCAGAGGAGCTGAGAATAAGTGCATCTGTAATATCTAAAGGCTTCAGCAGGCAGACAAACACACAGAGAAAGCAGAGATGTGTCTGTGTGCAGTCGTCTCTCGTCGTAAACCCAGAGCGGCTGGACGATCTTCAGCAGATGGACAGCACCGTAATTTAGTCTAAAACGGGAGCTCTGGACGCCGCAAGGACGCTTTTAGAGGCCTGATGATCTTGAGGCTTTGAGGGGCTCCAACCAATGCTTTTCAGAGCAAACCATGACAAATCT
>CM077263.1:26475279-26482779 GCA_039654775.1 Spinibarbus caldwelli
CTTCAGAAATCATTCTAATATGCTGATTTATTATCAGTGCTGGAAACTGTTGTGCTGCTTAATATTTTTTTGGAAACTGTGATACTTTTTTTCAGGATTCTTTGATGAATAAATAGTTAAAAAGAAGAGCATTATATACAATATAATACCATTAACAAAATTTTTTATTCTTTCTTTTTTTGAAAGAAATTAAACCTTTTATTCAGCAAGGATGTGTTAAATTGATAAGAAGTGATAGCAAAGATTTATATTGTTAGAAAAGATTTATATTTTGAATAAATACTGTTCTTTTTAACTTTTATTCATCAAAGAATCCTGAAAAAAAGTATCGCAGTTTCCAAAAAAAATATTTGGCAGCACAACTGTTGCCAACATTGATAATTCTAATAATAAATCAGCATATTAGAATGATTTCTGAAGGATCATGTGACACTTTAGACTGGAGTAATGATGCTGATGGAAATTCAGCTTTGCATCACAGAAATAAATTATACTTTAAAGTATGTTAAAATAGAAACTATTATTTTATATTGTAATAACATTCTGCAAGATTACTGTTTTTTTCTGTATTTTTGATCAAATAAATGCAGCCGTGATGAGCATAAGAGACTTCTTTAAAAACACATTACAAGTCTTACTGATCCAGAACTTTTGAATGGTAGTGTACACACCGTACAGACATTCATGCGTACAAACTCTTTTTCCTGGAGTGAGAAAAGTAATAAAGTAAACAACGATTTTAAACTCTGTTTTAATTTCGATATACACATTTACATTAAATATTCCACTATCATTAATGGAAATAAGCACTTAAATTAAATAAAGTCATTACGCAGAAGTTAAACAAAAATTATTAAAATATGAAAATTGTATGAATTTAGACATATTTGTAGTGGATGCGCTTGATCATTTTTCCTGTGGCATGCTATGTTTTAATGACAGCGAGGAGTGCTATAGGTAGGCTACACAGTAGCTCATCTTTAAACTAAACTGTGGATCTCATGTTATGAACAAAATACTTTTGAGATGCACGTATGCACAATCTACACATGGTTTTATAAATCTGAAAACTTTTGTGCGTATGTACACTTTTAGGATGATATCTACGGAGAGTTTTATAAATGAGACCCCTGGACTGGGCTGAAGACCTTTGAAATCTCAAATACTTTATGGTTATTCGCACCAGATCTGTGTTGTCCAGGAGGTCCGGGAGGGCCTGGCGGTCCAGGAGGTCCAGCGACACCAGTTCTCCCGAAACCTGGTGCACCAGGGGGTCCTCGTGGTCCTGGATGACCAGGAGGTCCAACAATAGATTTTCCTTTAGCTCCCTGCTGACAAAACCAAGATTATTAGACATTTCACAGCATTACAATTAAAAGCTGTCCATCTTGACTGTTTCTCAAGAACAGCAGACCTGGTAAAATTAAAGAAACAGTTCATCCAATAATAATTAAAGTAATAATTATTACTATTATTTAGTATAAAATAATTGTTTTTTATCTTTGATATTATAAATAAGAACAGATAAAAACAGTAGAACAAATATAAGAAACAAGTACTGCATTACCTTTTTCATTTTAGCCTACAATTAAACAAAAGCATTCAAATTAATAATAACATTAATAATTGTTATTATTTGTCAGGATTGTCTTGTGTGTCTTGTGTTTCCCTTCCTCTTGTTTGCCCATATTTGGTTTGTTCCTGTTGCTGTGATTATTAGTTAATTATGTTCCAGCTGTGTTTGTTTAATGATCTCGTTAAGTTGTGTACTTATAGTGTGTCCTGCCCTGTGTTTCAGGTCCAGTATTATACGTCATTCCTGTCTGTCGCGTCAGTGTTTCCAGCCTGTGTTGTACTTACCTGTTTGGATTTTCATTAAAGACTTTAGTTTGATTTATTCCACATCTTCCCGTTCCTGGTTTCCGTCTCCCGAGTGTGGAATCTATGATTATCTATTACCAGTGTTATTTTAGTATCGAGATACTTTCATAGTTTTTTATTAATATTTTCACATTTTTATTTTTATATTGTCCATTTTCATTTCATAAAGATTTAGTAATTTTGTTGTGTTTTGTCATTTTTAGTAGTTTTTTTTTAAAATGTATGTTATGTATTTTAATATTTGTTTTTTATTTCAGTTTTAGTTTGAATTAGTTATTTTAGTACATCAAGTTAAACTAAATTAAAATGAGAAATGTCTTACTTGGCAACTAGCTTAAATACATATTTTTTTAAATATTTTATTTTATTTTATTTCAGTTAACATTTATTTTATTTCAAGTAACAATTTTTGTTTTTTAATGGGTTTTAGTTTTAGTTTCAGTAATAGCCCTGTCTATAACAAATACACATTTTCTTTTTTGTTTGGCTATAGAGAATGTCCTGCAATAGCTGATAAACTAGTTTATTTATCATGTGTTATGCTCTAATTGGGATCTAAGTGTGAAAGTGAACTGAAGTAACGATCTCAGTCATTATCCTCAGAGCGATTCGCAGTTCACTGTGCTTCATTTGTCAGTGTGATGTTTCTCATCAATGAAAGAAGGCTATTATCCTTCGAGAGGAGAAGAAATGTGCAAATCATCACGTCAATTAATTCATGATGGCAAGTTTAAAAAAACACACCTTGAATCATGTAGAAAGATCAAAAACGCTTTGAGTTTGAGAGACGAGAACAAACAGAGAGACAGCAAGAAGTGTGAGGAGAAACTGAGACAATTAAAATAAGATATGAAGCCTGTGCAGCCTGATATATGAAATAATATAATCAGATAGGATTTTTGGAAATGGAATAGTGTATTAAACTAATGTATATAATAAAAATCTTTACATATTTTGGCTATTTTAATCATATTTGATCCATCAGGCTTTTATGGTTCATATAGTGTGATATAGTGAGAATATGAAGCTCAATTTTATTCAGAGACTCAAACTGAGCAAAAATATGCAATTTGATGCAGATGCTGATATTTCTATGATGAAATTCTGATGCTTGTAATGTAAATCAATGAGATCTTTATAACAGTACAGCAGATACTGACATAAAATGAGCTCAATATCAGCGGTCACTCTATATCTCCAATAATATATATAGTAAAATAGTAAGACGAGATGTAAATGATCCAAACATATAATGCAGTGCAATCCATTGCTGATTGAGAGATGAAGAAATAAACGCTCCTCAGAAGATGTGAGATGAAGATCATTCCTCCGCTGAGGAACAGTGAAAGTAAAGCTTCTGGAAACAAATGCTCCTCAAAAGATCCTGATGATCAGATTTGAGACTAAAACATGATTGATGGAGAATCAAGTAAAGCTGAGCTGCTTCAGTCCAGTAAGTGTTCATCTGGAAATATGACTGCAGTTATTCTGATGATTACTTGATAAAAATCAGTCAAGATTTGACACGAGAAGCAGCTGGATGCTTGTACAATTACACTAAAAGAGCTTTGACTGGATAAAACACTCTAAACTATCAATCAGACAACAGAAGATATGGAGGAGATTGCTCATGTTGATCATTTAGAGTCTTATAAATTCATGATCAATATGATACAGCAGCTTTATAGAGTTAATGCAACTATTCCTGAGTCTAATGGAGAACTGACAGCATTAGTGGCAGCACACAGCCATATAATGCTCTCAGCTGCAATGATCATGTATACTGTAGGTGTGTGTGTGTGTGTGTACTGCATTGCTCTTCTGGCTGGACTTCCATCAAACACAATCAAACCTCTACAAATGGTTCAGAATGCAGCGGCACGTCTGGTCTTCAATGAGCCCAAAAGAGCCCATGTTACACCTCTCTTTATCTCCTTGCACTGGCTACCAGTTGCAGCTCGGATCAAGTTCAAGACACTGATGCTTGCATATAGAACAACCACAGGCTCAGCACCCGCCTACTTCCACTCACTATTACGAATCTACACCCCCTCCAGAAGTCTGAGATCTGCTAGTGAGCGACGCCTCGTGGTACCATCACAGAGAGGCTCAAAATCACTCTCCAGAACATTCTCATTCACCATTCCTGGCTGCTGGAATGATCTTCCCACCCCTATCCGGAATGCTGGATCCCTATCAATCTTTAAGCAACAACTGAAAACTCATCTCTTTCAGCACTACTTGACTTCATCCTAAACTTTAAAAAAAATAAAAAATAAAATAAATAAATAAATAAATTCTTTCTTTTTATTTATTCCTTTCCTTTCTAGCTTGTACTTATTTGAACAATGCCTGAGACTTGTTGTTACGAGCACTTCCTCTGTCTGATTGCCTCTTCAAGACGAATCGCTTTATGTATTCCCCAATTGTAAGTCGCTTTGGATAAAAGCGTCTGCAAAATGACTAAATGTAAATGTAATGTAAATGTGCGTGTGTGTCACTCACCTCTGAACCTGATCTCCCTGGCAGCCCTGGCATCCCAGCTTCTCCTTTCTCTCCTTTCTCTCCTCTGAAGCCCTGATCTCCTTCAGCAGCCTGACACACATTCAACAACACGACAGCAGCTCAATGCAGTTCCTCAATCTCTGCTCAATCACAGCAAAACACTCTCAGTATCTGTGAGAGAACGTCTGAGAACTGATGAAACTCACCATGACTCTGGTTCCCAGTGCGTCGCCTGTGAGAGAACAGATCAGAGCATCAGAAACACACTCAGAGACCAGCTGCTCAATAAAGGAGCAGTAATTCTGAGCTCTTAATGCTGTGATGTGATTGTCAGGTGTGTACCGGAGGATGATGATGATGATGAAGACAGATCTCTGTCCCGTCCAGATGACGAGCTGCTGGCACCCTCTATAGGTCAGGAGCACAATCAACACAAACCATCAGAACAACACAAGCAAACACACACAATACTGACCAAAAACTGTTTGAAAGACATAACACTGAAATACAACATTTTAAAAATGAAAATAATTGCTATTAGTTTTGAAAACTTTTGCAGATTACAGAAAATACACACTTCAGCTTTACTTATGACAAAACAAAAAGCTAAATCAAGGAGTAATCATTAAGCAGACAAAATCATTCCCTCATTCAATCAAAGTGAATATTTACAAAAAAATAATCTGATATGATTCTAATGTGAATGTGTTTTAACAAGAAAAATGAGACAAAAAGTGAAGATTATTCCGTACTACGAAAACCCTACCATTCAATAGTTCGGGGCTGGTAAATGTATTTTAATGTCTCTGAAAGTCTCTTCTGTTCACCAAGGCTGCATTTATTTGATCACAAATACAGTAAAAATAGTGAAATATTATTATAATCCAAAACAGCTGTTTTCTATGTGAATATCTGTTAAACTGTCATTTATTTCTGTGATCAAAGCTGAATTTTCAGCATCATTACTCCAGTCTTCAATGTCACATGATCCTTCAGAAATCATTTCTGATTATTATCAATGTTGAAAACAGTTGTGCTGCTCAATATTTTGTGGAAACTGTGATACATTTTATTTTTCAGGATTCACAGATGAACAGAAAACAGCATTTATTTGAAATAGAAATCTTTTGCAACATTATAAATGTCTTTACTTGCACTTTTGATCAATTTAATGCATTCTTGATTAATAAAAGTATTAATTTCTTCGAAAAATCTTACTGTTCCCAAACTTTTGAACAGTAGTATATGATAATCAGAAAACAACTGTTAAAACTCACCTTGTGTGGAATCACTGTTAACCTGAACAAAAGCAAAGAAAGACAAACGTATGTTAATTTAACTGGTGAGAAACAAAGTGTTAATTTAACACAGACACCATCCAGATGTGAAAACAAACGCTGGATGAATATGGAAGAGAGAGGGAAAGTCAGTCATGTTCTGATGAAAAATGAGCTGTGTTCTTCATGAGATGAAGTATTTCAGCAGCTGATGCTCAGGTGTGGTTGTGTAGCTATTGCAAAACATGCAACAACTAAAACTCTTCCTATCAGGAATACAACAGAGAGAGGATTATAAAATACATGAAGGAAACCAAACATCATGTCATGCTTGTTCCATCTGGCATGCTGAAACAAGCGCCATAAAGATGCCTGTGTGGATTATGGACCATGCGCACTGAATGCAACTCTCTTGCCTTCATATGCTTTATTACAGAATGATAAAACATTGACAAATCAGAGCTCACAGTGCATTATGAGCTTACTTTAGATAATTATCCACAGCATGCATCATTGTTCAAATATAATGTGTTTCCTATTCAATCACTGACTCTAAAAGAGCCACCGGAGCTTCACTTTGACTCTCTCTGAGTCTCAATATACAGCTGAGAGATGTATAAAAACTATAAATGCACTGTCCATAAGCCATATTAGTCCTTAAATGCATCTCAAAAATGACAACAGACAAACAGGCTATCATCTCCACCTGAAGCACCTCATGCCACAGACCAAGAGAACGTCGTTAAATAAAGAAACATAATGATGTATGAATCACATGTTTGCCACTTGATATCCATTAAGTTCATATAAATGCACTTAATTAATTGGTTATTAGCAGAGACAGAAGAAATGTGCATTACACTTTAGATGGGTCAAGTGTGCATTTCTCTTGTCAAAGAGTTGCGCATATCCTAGTTTAATATTAATATTTAACATTTATTATTAATATAGTTTAATATCCAGAGTGAACTGTAGCTACTAAATTTAGTAAGCTGCTAAAATAATGAAAAAAAAGAAAATATTTCTACATAATATTAAAATGCTAAAATAAAACAGTAAATAAACAGTAAAACCGTAATAAAATATAATCAGTAACTAGATAAAAAAGTTTGTCAAAACAAACTTTAGGTTGGCTTGAGAAAGCCTAGCCTGAAAGTTTAAAGCAGTTGTAAAAGCCTGAAGTTTGAACATTTAGATAGATTTAATAGATGTTGATAACATGTTTCTAGCATGATTAGCATGTTTTCAGCATGATTAGCCTGTTACTAGTGTAGAGTTGGCATGATTAGCATGTTACTAGCATGTTGCTAGCATGACTAGCAAATGACTAGCATGCCGCTAGCATGATTGGCAAGTGACTAGCATGTTGCTAGCATGATTAGCATGTTACTAGCATGTTGCTAACATGATTAGCAAGCAGCTAGCATGTTGCTAGCATGACTAGTAAGTGACTAGCATGTCACTAGCATGTTTCTAGCATGATTAGCATGTTACAAGCATGTTACTAGCATGTTTCTAGAATGATTAGCATGTTACTAGAATGTTACAAGGTACGCGTACTAATAAAAACATGCTAATCAACAAGTTTTGACGAACTTGACGGAAAAAAGTTCGCTTGTTTTGTTTACTGAGTGGAGACGTGCTGAAATCGCATTTGGTCTCGTACTGTATTGCGTACCTTGTTAGTGGCTGCACTTGCGTGGCCATTTATTGTGATTAACAGGAAAGTGCGTCCAGCTGAATTCAATTAGTGATTTGTTAGACAGGTATAAAAAAGGTTATTATACCGCGGCAGCGGTCGCGGCAGCCCTCGTTGTGTGAAGACCAAAGAGTGTAA
>CM077263.1:26487779-26500279 GCA_039654775.1 Spinibarbus caldwelli
AACATTACTGTTATTATAAACTATATATTGAGTCTGCATGTACAGGTTTATGTTTTTAGGCAACTGACCGGACGTCCTGGAAATCCGAACTCCCCCTTTGGTCCATCTGGTCCGATGGGGCCCTGCATGTGATGAAATGAGACAGAAATCAGAGGAATGCAGACGAACACAAACAGGTGCGCACTGAGTGTCGTCTGCTGCTGTATGAACGGCTCTCGCCTCAACACTTTTTCCAAAACATCTTGAACAGAAGCAGCTGTACGCAAACAGCAAAGCCACCGGAAAGGGAACAACACAAATGGATTGTAAAATCGTAAGGGAGTCAGATTGCCTCCGGTATAACGGGGAAATAGTCCTGAGATTAAGTGCTTAGAACAAATATTATGAATGAACAGGTTTGGCTTGTTGAGTGTATAGGATAATAACAATAAACAACATGACCTTATTTCACTATATATAATCTGATCTCTATCTTTCTCTCTCTCTCTCTCTCTCTCTCTCTCTCTATATATATATATATATATATATATATATATATATATATTAAAAGGCATTTAAATCGATGTCAACATGAAATTAGATTTAGTATAAACATCAGTTGTAAGAATTGCAGAAAAGCATTAAAACATCTGATTTGCATTGTGTTGTGTAGCTCCGCCCACAGTGAACTCTCATTGGTCCATTTCACATAGGTTTAAATATTAAATGTCAAGAATGTCCTGATTGGCTGATTTTGTCATTTATAGTGGTATTTTTGTTTTCAGTGTGGACAGAAAAAAATAACGATGCTGGAAACTGTGAAAAATTTAACTAAAGCTTTATGTTTTGAAAACGAATTCTAGAAAAACTTGATGATGTGATGGAGGAATGCCAGAAAAACAGCTGGAGAATGATGTAAACAACTATATTTATCATAATAATTGATGGGATTAATTAAACACGCTCCCTCTAAACTTTCATGTGGAACATTCATAATGATTGTCAAAGTCACAGAATATTTCACTCACCGTTTGACCAGGAGGTCCAGGAACGCCACAGTCTCCCTGTGAGAAATAAAGAAAAGCAAGGAAATCAAATAAATGCTTTACAACCATAATAATAATCCTGTCCACCTCCGAAAGTTTTGATGCTAAAGTGGATTCAGTGGTCTTGAGTAATGCAGCTGTTGAAGGTTAACGAAGTCATCACTGACCTTCAGTCCTTTGGGTCCCTGCGGCACATGAACTCCTGACAGAAGCCCCGGCTCTCCTTTCTGACCCTACAGAAAAACACACACAACAGGATTAAAAACACACTCACATCCATATTCAGCAACCACAAGAACTTCTAATGATATGATACACACACAAACCTCTGCAGATATATGAATCACACACACACACACACTCACACACAACTCACACACACTCACACACAACTCACACACACTCACACACACTCTCACACACACACACACACTCACACACACTCACACACACTCTCACACACTCTCTCACACACACACACACTCACACACATTCACACACACTCTCACACACACACACACACACACGCTCACTCCAACAGGTTAACACAAACCTCATGTGGCACAAAATACTTCAGTCCTTAAGAGAGGCTAGTGAGGGAAAAGAGTTTGAGGATGCTGAGTTTGTGTGTGTGTGTGTGTGTGTGTGTGTGTGTGGTGTGTGTGTGGTGTGTGCGTGCGTGTGGTGTGTGCATGCGTGTGTGTGTGTGTGTGTGTGTGTGGTGTGTGTGTGGTGTGTGCGTGTGTGCGTGCGTGCGTGCGTGTGTGGTGTGTGTGTGTGCGTGCGTGCGTGTGTGCGTGTGTGTTTTGTGTCGTGTGTGGTGTGTGTGTGGTGTGTGCGTGCGTGTGTGTGTGTGTGTGTGTGTGTGTGTGTGTGTGTGTGGTGTGTGCGTGCGTGCGTGCGTGCGTGCGTGTGTGTGTGTTTTGTGTCGTGTGTGTGTGTGTGTGTTCAGTCTGGCAGTCATTATGTTTCTCTGCTGTGTGTTTATGTTCCCCACACATTCAGAATAAAGCCGTTCTTTAATCTTGTCTAGTGTCTTGTTTCACACAATATGAGTCAGTCATCATCAGTCAGATGTTATGAGAGAATGCAGAGATTAGGATTATGACACATCAACAGATCAGTATCCATTAGGAGAATCCAATCTGGTTCTATTATTCACAAGTGTTTTTTTTTTTTTGTTTTTCATTATGTGCACTACTGTTACAAAGTTTGGGCTCAGTAATACATATACTATGTTTATATATATGGACCCTGGACCACAAAACCAGTCATAAGGGTCAATTTTTTGGAATTGAGATTTATACATCATCTGAAAGCTGATGGCCGAGATACGAGATACTGGAATCTGAGGGTGCAACAACAACAACAAAAAAAAACCCTAAATACTGAGAAAATCACCTTTAAAGTTGTCCAAATGAAGTTCTTAGCAATGCATATTACTAATCAAAAATTAAGTTTTGATATATTTATGGTAGGAAATTTACAAAATATCTTCATGGAACATGATCTTTACTTAATATCCTAATGATTTTTGGCATAAAAGAAAAATGGATAATTTTGACTCATACAATGTATTGTTGGCTATTGCTACAGATATACCTGTGCTACTTATGACTGCTTTTGTGCTCCAGGCTCACATATAATAGTGTGCTTATGAGAAATATTTTCCATTTATGAGACTGTATATACTATGTATATAATATATATACTGTATGTATTACATAATGATTAAATAATGATAACAATGAACCGTTTTTTTTCTTGATTAAACAGTCGATTAATTCAATATAGGTGCTTTATTGATTTATTTATAATTTATTTATAACGTAAAGACTGACTTATTAAATGTATTAAATGAATCAGATACTGAACTTTTGAAATGAAATATGTCTGAGCTTTAAATGGAAGCAGCTCTGCTGTCAGAGGTGTGAGTGTGTGTCGCCTGTGCGCTCTGATATTGAGTATTTTCAGAGGTTTGCATGTGTTGAACCTCAAATGATTAGATTCCTGAATACAGGCCAACAAACAGCACCAGCCTGCTTTACTTTCTCTCTTCCCAATCAAACACACACACACACACACACACACACACACACACACACACACACACACACACACACACACACTCACTCATTCACACCTGTGGCTGGCTGCATAAAAGCCTTAGACTAGTCTTAAAAGTTAGTCATCTATTTTTTCTTTAAGACTGATCATAAATTTTAAAAGTCAGTTACATAATAAAATGTAGCTTGGTCTAATTTGAATCCAACTTGAGACCTCTTACCCCTTGGCTATCTGCAAGTTAGTCAAACTAAGACACAGTCTTAACACAGTGGCTAAGTTTAACCGGCCCCTGCTCTATGTACACATCTAAACTAGCTTACCTTTAATCCTGGAGGGCCCTGAACCCCTGGGGCCCCGCTTTCACCCTTCGGACCCCTTGGTCCCTGGTGGAATAAAATATAGTCATTTTGTCAACACTGCTGTAAGATAATTAACCCATAAAGCAGATTTAAACATTTTCTGAAGTGCAAAAAGCACACAAATATTCATGATCCTCAAACCAAGGCTTTCAACTGTAATTACTTACATTAACTTAAAAATATACTTAATTTCAGATGCTGAAACACTTACTGAATTCCGGTAATTGTTCTAGTTAAATGTTCCACTGAGACCATCACAATACAGAGTGTGTTTATCTGGGTTATTATCTCAAACCGCACGGCACGTTTGGACGCTCTAATGGATTTGTGTATTGTGGCATAAAGTCTTAAGAAGTGTAAGCATTTGACGCTGAAGCAGAAAGCTCTGCTCTGAGGAACCTTTCACAGGCGTAGCTGTTTACATGCTGCACAGCTCTCTGTTTACTTCGCTTCACTTCTGCCCGACAGTGCCCGTAAATTACGCAATAAAGCAAAGCTAATGTGTCGTAATTGTTTAAAACACAATTTAACAGGCAACTCTGGGACTTATTGTAAATAATGCAATTAAACTGCAGTGTGTTTACATTCCTGTGCGTTCCATGAAGCGAGCGTGTGGTTTTGAGCAGCTATTGTACTGTATCGTCTTTCTTCAGTGGTTCTGTTTGTGTTTTCTCAATAGAATGAGAGTAGCTCAGGAATTAAAAGCAGTGAGAAAAATAATGAAAAATAATAGTTGGAACACTATGGCCAAAAGTACGAGTATAAGATGACAGCCATATTTCAAGAAAATGGTAAGTGATATTTCATGCTTGTTAAGCTTCTACTGAATTTATATTCCACCACACAAATGACTATACTTTTGTTAACTGTAGGTTTTAAATTTTATGCACAGTTCATTTATTAGTTTAAAAGCGAACCTTCATAATAACTTCTTCATAGTATTAATGATAAAGCAAGAGGATATTCAGAATGACTGAAAAATGTCAGATGACATTTTTAACTGGCCTTCATTGCAGTAATCCAGTGACAGGTTCAATCCTCATATTATATACTAAAGTGATAGCAAAATATTACACTATACCTGTCCAATCAACAGGCTTAATTACCTTAAATACAAGTATATACTGTAATTTGTTATGTTTCCTCACTCACTGTTGTGTTTTCTGATTTATTGTTGTGTTTCCTGATTCGCCATTATGTTTTTTGTCTGATTCGCCGTTGTTTTTTGTCTGATTCGCTGTTGTGTTTTTTCTGATTAATTAGGCTGTCTCATTCGTTGTTGTGTTTTCCAATTCATTGCTGTGTTTTCTGATTCGTTGTTGTGTTTTTCTTCTGATTCGCTGTTGTGTTGTTTTCTGATTCGCAGTTATGTTTTTTGTCTGATTCGCTATTGTGTTTTTTTCTGATTCATTGTGTTTTCTCATTCATTGTTGTGTTTTCTGATTCGCTGTTGTGTTGTTTTCTGATTCGTTGTTGTGTTTTTATGATTTGCTGTTGTGTTGTTTTCTGATTCGCTGTTGTGTTGCTTTTTCTGATTCGTTGTTGTGTTGTTTTCTGATTCGCTGTTGTGTTGCTTTTTCTGATTCGTTGTTGTGTTGTTTTCTGATTCGCTGTTGTGTTGCTTTTTCTGATTCGTTGTTGTGTTGTTTTCTGATTCGCTGTTGTGTTGTTTTCTGACTCTCTGTTGTGTTTTTTCTGATTAATTATGTTTTCTCATTCGTTGTTGTGTTTTCCAATTCATTGTTGTGTTTTCTGATTCGTTGTTGTGTTTTTTTTATGATTTGCTATTGTGTTGTTTTCTGATTCGTTGTTGTGTTTTTCTTCTGATTCGCTGTTGTGTTGTTTTCTGATTCATTGTTGTGTTGTTTTCTGATTCGTTGTTGTGTTTTTCTTCTGATTCGCTGTTGTGTTGTTTTCTGATTCGTTGTTGTGTTGTTTTCTGATTCGCTGTTGTGTTTTCCAATTTGTTGTTGTGTTTTTTATGATTTGCTGTTGTGTTTTTTATGATTTATTGTTGTGTTGTTTTCTGATTCGCTGTTGTGTTTTCCAATTTGTTGTTGTGTTTTTTATGATTTGGTGTTGTGTTGTTTTTTGATTTGTTGTTGTGTGTTTTCTGATTCATTGTTGTGTTTTTCTTCTGATTCATTGTTGTGTTTTTTCTGATTTGTTGTTGTGTTTTCTGATTTGCTGATCTGTTTTTAGATTTGCTTTGTTTTTTCCAATTTGCAGCTGTCTTTTCTCATTTGCTGTTGTGTTTTCGGATTTATTGTTTTCAATTCTGATTTGCTGTTTTGTGTTCTTATTTGTGAATTGTATTTGGACTTCAGGCTCAGCGGATGAATATGATTAAACAAGAAGACGTTTCTGGTTTGGTGTTGATGAAGGTTACTTATGCCATACTGATCAGGCTATGAACAAACAACAAAGAGGGTAAGAAAGGCTTCTTACCAATGGTCCTTGTGGTTCAAAAATCCCTGAGAGGTTGAAGATTCCTTCAGTGTCATTCAGCATCAACTGAGGGTGGAGAAACAGTTCAGAATTCACTACCAGTACATTGGAATTAGCATCCACATTTCCAAAATCAATCCAGTGTTACATTATAAATAATGTAAGACATTAATGGACTCACCTCATGTAGGTTGATGACTGGTCCAGGAGGTCCAGGAGGCCCCGGAGGTCCATGTAAACCGATTCCATCCAGACCTCTCTCTCCCTGAAACACAAACGGATCAACTATTATCGATTAATAACAATATTACTATTATTATTACTAGCATCGAAGCTAACGGCTCTAAGAGAGATTCGCCACAAATGTGATGAGAATACAAACCTTCTGACCCATATCACCTTTCTCTCCCTGTTCCCCCTGAAAAAAGTCAAAAAACAGCAAATTAAAATAAAAAAATGGATCCATACATTCATGGGAATAGAATGACTACATTAATTAAGATCAGATTTTTCAGTATATTTTATTTCGTATATTTACTTGTCGCCCAGGCTGTCCAGGAGCCCCAGGCTGTCCATTGTCTCCTTTAGCGCCCAGCTCCCCCTAGTGTAGAGGAGGACAAATGATTATCATAAGTCTGATAATATCCATATAGCATATAATAAATAATATATAATATAGCTATTCTATGCAGAAATTCTATGAATTTATGAAGCTATATTATATTATTATAGTGTTTACAGCAGATTATACATTTACCACAGATCATGTGAGCAACTTAGTTGTTTGCAGTGGAAAATGATTTAGCTGATAACTTCCCGAATCTAACTTCTGTAACGGTGTGTGTTATGTAACATAAAGCCATTATAATGTGTTTTTACTTTGAATTACACTATGAAGGAGTTCAAAGCCTGAGATGCATTCACTGACCCTTACAGATGTGTTGAAGATAGGAAATTTGGGGCTAATGGGGAACATGTGGGTGGGAACGGCACGCTTCCTTTGGAAAGCAGGAATGGAAACAGTTCTGGAAGAGAGTGTGAGTGTGTGTGTGTGTGTGTGTGTGTGTGTGTGTGAGTGAGTGTGTGTGTGTGTGTGTGTGTGAGTGAGTGTGTGAGTGAGTGTGTGTATGTTTGTGTGTGTGTGTGTGTGTGTGTGTATGAGTGTGCGAGTGTGCGTGTGTGTATGTGATTGTGTATGAGGAGCACAGACCTTCACTGAAACACCCGGAGGGCCAACCGTTCCTTCTTTCCCCTGAAAGTGTAGAGTTGGGTTAATTTAAATAAAAACTAAGGCACCTCTAACACTAATGACAGTTTAGACAGGAATGCATTCTCTATTTGTGACCATAGACCACAAAACCAGTCATAAGGGTCAGTTTTTTGAAATTGAGATTTTTTTTAATAAACAAGCTTTCCATTGATGTATGGTTTGTTAGGATAGGACAATATTTGGCTGAGATACAACTATTTGAAAATCTGGAATCTGAGGGTGCAAAAAAAAAAAAAACAATATATTGAGAAAATCACCTTTAAAGTTGTCCAAATGAAGTTCTTAGCAATGCATATTACTAATCAAAAAACTAAAAAAAGTTTTGATGTATTTACAGTAGGAAATTTACAAAATATCTTCATGGAACATGATCTTTACTTAATATCCTAATGATTTTTGGCATAAAAGAAAAATGGATAATTTTGACTCATACAATGTATTGTTGGCTATTGCTACAAATATACCTGTGCTACTTAAGACTGGTTTTGTGGTTCAGGGTCACATATGATGATTCCAGGACATATAAAATCACATTGCAGATGCCATATCTAGGCTTTTACAGCTTTATACCAGATTTCTTTGTGTTTTTGCGTGTGTACCTGTGGTCCTGGAGGTCCTGGGAGCCCAGGAAGACCCTGAGGATGAGAAAATATATGGGAATGAGCTGCAGTTCAGCTGTAAGAGCCAGAAAAAGCCTCAGTAAATGTGGATGTACGTACAGGTGGTCCTCTGGGCAGAACAGGTCTGAAACCACTGCTTCCGTCCAGACCTGACCCCTCCAAATCCTGCTGCAAAACAGACATCGAATGAAACAATCAGGAAAAAAAAAAAACACTGCAACAGCTTTCAAAGGCTCTATTCAAAGGCTAACCCCACAGGCGGCTCTCAGTTCAGCTAATTTCACTAATTCAAATGAAAGTATCAACTTCACTTTCAAATGTTTTCAGTTCTTCAGTCAAAATCTAATATTAGATAAAGGAGAACACATGTGAACAAATACAAATCTGTCCTGAAGAAGGCTTTGTGCCGAAACGCGTAGATCTACTTTTAACTATTTGTAATGATTTAAGCCCAGCACATTAAAGGCTTTTTATCTTACCCCATGAGTGCCTTGGAAGTATTTTGTCTACATAAACAAATCTGCACTCCTTTAATAAAATATCTGTTGTGGCGATTTTCTATTTCAATAAAGGTATGAGACAAAAGTCCTTTGAAGATTTATTTTCTTGCAAGAAAAGGTGACAGTCATGCAGTCATTACTGCAGAGTGTGACGACCAGGAAATACATTGACTCAACATTTATACCCTAATCAAATCAGGATGCTTGTATCTCATCCAATCATAATGCATATTCAACAAATGTGTCTATTTAAGGTACCCAACTATGTCCCCTATATGCATTTTTAAGTATTTAAAGTAAATTTATTTCTAAGAAGCTAGGATGTCTAAGAAGCTAAAATAACATTTTCGGTCTCACACTTGTCTGCACACACACACACACACACATACACACACACACACTCACACTTGCACACGCACTCACACACACACACACACACACTCACACTCACACTCACACACACTTCCTGTTGGTCTTTCAGCACATCAAAATAACTCAGTCATTCTGATGAAGCATTTAGACAGTTTAAAGAACACTCTTTAGTAGAGTAAAGCAAATAATGCCTATAATAATGAAATTTCCCTCACAATAAATAAATAAATAAATAAATAAATAAATAAATAAATAAAAGGGTAAACAAACAAATAAAAACCTGCCAAATCTATAGAATTTAAAGGTCAGAGAAACACACCATCATGTCAAAGCTGAAGCCCGTTCCTGGAGGTCCAGGGGGTCCTGGAGGGCCTGGCTGACCCCTGGGGCCCTCAGCCCCCGTCTGTCCTGGGAGCCCCTGCTGGCCTGGATCACCCTGAAGACAGAGATCACTTCTAAAGTCATTAAACTCATATCACATCTCTGATCGTTTGCATTGTTTTTACTCATAATTTAAAGTAGTGAATCTAGAAGACAAGCTACAGCGTCAAAATAGCTGATCTGAAACAGCTGTGTGATCCAAACCACATTACCTTTGGTCCCATGATTCCAAGTAAACCTGGATCACCCTGCCAAAAAACACAAGACATGTCAAAATCTGCAGAGTTTCAGTGTATGGAAAGACATTTCGTTCTACAGGAGCGTTTGGAGCGACAGATCAGGACATTCTCAGCTGGAAACAGAAATAATCTGTGGAAGGAGTTCACTGAGTTCACTGCACCACCAGACATGTGTGTATGATAATCAAGCAACTAAATGTTCAAAGACAGCAAGAGAGGAATACAGGAATTAAATAAAGAATAAAATCAACAAATGGTGATAAATACAAATGTAAGCATGGAAAAATTACAGATTTACTAATCAAATATCTTACTTTCTGTCCTTTTTCTCCATCTTTTCCTGGCTGACCATCTTGCCCGTTTTCACCCTAAAATGACAGAAATCAGCACATAAGGACCTCCTGCATATATCTAATGTTAATAATGAATACAATACAAATTGCAGCAGTGATAGATGACAATCTAAAGTGTATTTTTCACACTCCAATCCCATTGTCATTTCTGGTGTAATTAGTGTTTTCTTGAGCAGTCTTTGAGGAAAGCTGTCGTGTCAGAGAAGCTTCAGGTTTTTTGTGACTGTGTTCAAGCAGGAAACAGGAAGTTAGTTGTGGTTTTGTCATTTCCAAAGGCAGTTTCCCCATCATAACACATAATATGAGCTCAGCAGATGAATGTCAGTTCATATGAAGAAGAAATGAAACTTGAACTCCTTCATCTCGCTCTCCTCCAGGCTGATCTGAGCTTGATTCACAGCTTTACAGGTCAATGTTCATCTGAAAACTTTATTGGATTAATATGCTATCTGATCGGCTTGGGAAAAAACTATTAATTTTCATTTTCACCTAAGACAAAACATTTGGGAACAATTACTTCAATCTGGAGGTCTGGATAAGTATGTAATGTAATGTTTCTCATAACTGTAATAACCCTTCAAACGGTCCGGTAATGGCATTATGACATCTAAAGGACTTTCATTAAGAATTGAATATGTATTTATTATTCCGTTTTACAATATGGAAGCTTCTTTCCAGCACAGGATGAAAAAATCCTTTTTTTTTCATGCAATTCTGTCTTTTTTATATAATGAATTTATATATATATATATATATATATATATATATATATATATATTTTTTTTTTTTTATAAACTCAGAATTATGAGAAAAAGAACTGTGAGATAAAATGTCACAATTAAACTTTTTTTTAAAAAAATGTCTTATTCCATGGAGAAGAAAAAAAAAATGAGATGTATAAAATAAGATATAAACTAAGAATTGCCAGATGTAAATTATCAATTCTGACTTTTTTCTTGCTATTCTGCCTTTTTTCCCCACTGAATTGCAAAAAAAAAATAAAATAAAAATAAATAAAAATTACAAGATATAAACTCAGAATTGCAAAAAAAAAAAAAAAAAAAAAAAAAAAAGTCAGAATTGTGAAACAAAAACTCACAAATACTTTTTTTCTATTTTTATCCCATGGTGGAAACAAGCTTCTATAGTACAGTGAAGTATAGTGCTTTGCTATAAACTATTGCATGTATTTTAATCGATCTGCTAAATAACAGCCCCTTATTACAGTCAGAAGTGTTTTTACTCCATCATGGAGGACACATCTTCTTGTGACACTTCCTCACACAAGATGAGATTCAGAAGGTTGAATGTGATGAAAGCAGAAGCGGCTGGTGAGAATGAGATTTCTGTGTGTCTGGAACATGATGGAGAAACGACTGCCTTTGGCTCATGGTTTGAGTTTACCATCTGAGACAGGAGCTCTGCCTCATCTGAGTCCAGCTCAGATCCAGAGCCACTAAACCAGTCCTCAATCACCTGCAACACAGGGTGTGTGTGATGATCCATCAGGACCCAAACACACTGACAGCGCTCTCATCACTGACTCTCACATACCACATGACTTTCTTAGTTTTGTGGAACATAGAAGGAGAAGTTTTGTAAAATGTTCATGCTGCATGTCAAAACATTTCTGAAAGAGTCTCTTCCACTCACCAAATTTGCATTCAATTAATCAAAAATACAGTAAAAACTCTGAAATATTATTACAATTTAAACTATCTATTTTCTGTGAATATATGTTAAACTGTATTTTATTTCTGTGATGCGCAGCTGAATTTTCAGCATCATTACTCCAGTCTTCAGTGTCACGTGATCCTTCAGAAATCATTCTAATATGCTGATTTGCTGCTCACTGATTATTATCAATGTTGAAAACAGTCGTGCTGCACAATATTTTTGTGAAAACATCTTATTTTTTAGAACTCTTTAGTAAATAGAAAAAGAACAGCATTTCTTTGAAATATAATTTTTTGTAACATTATAAATGTTCTTACTGTCACTTTTGAGCCATTTAATCCATCAGTTACATTTGAATGTATTGTATATTATACGATACCCTTTAAAACTCTAAATTAAATTATTGTATGGCTTCAGAAAACTTAGTGCAAAAATAATTTGTACTGTCTACTTTTGTTTTGTTTAGGTCATCAACACTGTCTGCACTCATTAAACCACAGGAAAAGAAAATCACACAGTTACTCATGAGGACTGAGGATGAGTAAATAAGAACTGAACTTTAGCTCAGTTTGACATATAGATCTATAAGCACTTGTTTAAACCCCGCTGCTTGTTTCTCTGTGAGTCAGTACTGATCCTCACTCACCGGGACTCCAGGTTTGCCCGTCTCCCCGTCTCTTCCAGGAGCTCCTGGAGGCCCGATGGGCCCTGGATGAGCTCCGACTGAGGGGCCCGGAGGCCCCGGATGACCTGGGGGCCCTGGTGGCCCTGGAGGACCCTGGAAGAGTCAAAAACAATGAAAATTAATCTGAGCACCAAATTCTTTGTCTGACAACTCATATCCGCACATCTTACACATGTATATAATGACTACCTCATGTTTCATCTTGTTCAGCGTTAAATCATTTTAGGTGTGTCAGAATTCATTCTGTCCAGCTCCTGAGATTATTTCACCCAGAGGACTGTAATAACTCACCCGTATCAGCTCTGTGTCGCTGTCCAGATCTACATAGCTCAACCCAGAGCCGTCGATGCTCTCCTGCTCATGCAAAACACTCACAGATTACAGTCAGGCCATCTGCTGTTATGACATGCATAATTACACAGCGCTGGCCAAAATGATTAGAACACTGGTATTTTCAGCAGCTAAAACTGGTTTTAAGTCAGTTATTTCTAACTTTCTATTAAT
>CM077263.1:26510279-26585279 GCA_039654775.1 Spinibarbus caldwelli
GTGACACTGAAAACTGGAGTAATGATGCTGAAAATTTATGTGATCATAGAAATAAATCATTTTAAAATATATTCAAATAGAAAACAGCTGTTTTAAATAGTAAAAATATTTCTTTCTTTTTTTTAACTTTAAAAATATGGACATCATGCAATTTTGGCCCAGTAAAATACTCTTGTGAATATAATGCCTCTAGCACAACAGACAGCCCAGTGGTTTTGTCGGGCAGTGATATAAACTGATAAAGGTCAAATTCAGCTGCAGTCAGTGTGATGTGTGATGTGTGTTTGTCTCCTCCTGCTGGACAGAGCCCTGACCCTCAGGACGCTCTGGATATCATCATCTGGGGCCATATTCACAAAACATTTCATCTCAGCAATAAGAGTTCTCCTAAAGAGCAGTGAAAGCTCTTACCTGACAACGGGCGGGGCTATGGATGATGTCATCAAGCTTATTAACTATGGCCACAGTGATTGGCTGAGAGGGGAGGGGCCTCTGTCGGTCAGTTCATCACAGAAATATTGCCATATTCAAATTAAGATATTAAAATGTAAGCTAATGTCACTAATTAAGCAAGTATATGTCTCTTACATGTCTGTATCTTGTAAACAGTTAGCGGATTTGCATATAATCAGCCTTTTAATTAGCAGACTAGAATAATCATGGCTGATAGTAAGACGTTGTGCAAATGCAGAAGAAAACCAAACACAAGAACAGCTGTTATTTCTTGCCCAACTTGTACAAGAAAAGGAGGACATAAATCATCACATATCATCAAATGTTTCTAAAATGTTTATGTTCTGAGGTGGATTGTTTGTGATTTGCTCGTGGTGATTTATGACTAGCCCTAACTTTTCACAGATTTAGGAGCTGATTTTAGCGCTAAACTGCTTTGTGAAATCTCTTAGAGCAAACATTTAATAGTCCTAAAATTAGGACTGAAATCAGCAAGTTAGGAGCTTCTTTTAGCCTTAAGATGTTTTGTGAATCACTTGCTGAATGTGAATCATTTATAGTGTTATTATAAAGGCAGTATCTATAGGCATAAATGATAAAGAAAAACTAGAATAAGATTGAGAAATAGGACACAGAATGTAATCAGCTGTGATCAGGAGAGATGTTTTCGACTGAGAGAGATGAATGATATTTCGATGACAGTGTCTTAAGTGTGTGTGTGTGTGTGTTTATGTCTGCATGGATAAACAGGACAGTCCTCTAGCGCTGTGAACTACTATCCTGAGTTCAGGGAAGTGTCTCTCACCAGCGTATATTCTCGCTCCTCAACCACTTTCTTGACCTCGTCTGGAGTCTCCGTATCATCATAGATGTCGTCACCGCTGCCGTATCCAGACGCCTGAAATCATGCGCTCAGTGTTCACTTATCGGTCATTAGAGACTGACTGTGTTTGTGTTTGTGCAGTCTGGAGACACACGATCAAACTCAACTCACTCTCGTTTATACAGCACATTCTAAACCTTGTGAACGGACCAACAAATGACTTAAAACTAAAGCCATACCATAAACAGAAATGCTGAAATAACATCAGAAATAGATAAAACATACAAATAAAACTAATTTCACAACACAATCCAGTGTAAAGCATCTGAAACCAAACCCCTGAATGAAACAGCAGCTCTACAGAGGCTGACCTGTAATGGAGCACTGCGGCCACTAGATGACCCTATCAGACCTGAGGACTCTCTTCCTCACACAGCTGAGATCATCAGCTGATGTTACAGCAGTAACGGGTTGGAAAATGTTCTGAAGCATTAGTGGCACAAACTCCTCTCTTACATCATGAACAAATGTCTGATTCCTCTCTTGATTTTGGTCTGATGCATCTCTAAAATGAATTATGCTTTAAATCTATTTAATTCCATACATTTTTGAAATATATTTAAAAATCTATTTGAAAATGTATATTTTTGCCACATAGGAAACTTCAGTCATGTTATTATAAGGGAAAAAAATAAATGATCAAGCTGTAATTTCTGGAGACCTCATCATTAATGCATACATTTAACATGACCTTCTGAGGATGATCAAAAATGCTCTTTTTTCTATCATAAGGCTTTGGATTGTGTGCCATACTCATATATTTGAGCGATGGATGTAAAGTGTATGTATGTCTTTTGTGTATGTGTTGTATAAGTGAATCTGCAGACGGATCCACTGACACTCACATAAGGATCGTCCTCCTCACACTGTTCATTCTGAGCGCTGGGATCCGGCGACAGCAGCAGCTGCTGGATCGAGCCCTGCACACACACACACACAGACACACACACACACAGAGAGAGAGAGAGAGAGAGAGAGAGAGAGAGATTTATGTAAGTGCTCACTCTTCAGTCATAAATAGCCTGAAACTGATTATCAGATGAATGTGTAAAACTCAACCACTGCTGCTGTAAATCACTGACACACACACACACACACACACACACACACACACAGAGAGAGAATCAGAATAACACATCAGCCTGTTCTCCATGTTCTGATCTGATCATGAACGGTCAGCATCAGCTCTTGACCTTTGACCTCTGTACATGTAAAGCCCGAGGTCAATGTTTTCTCAGAGCTCTAACGAGCTGAAGTCCTGATTAACACAGGCGTGCTGCAAAGACTCTTGTGCAACACATCCAGAGGAAAAGCACCTGTTTTCCATTCGCTGGAGCAACAACAAATACTGCTGATGTGTGGGAAAGAAAGAGATGAAAGAAAGAGAAAGAGAGAGAGGGAGAGAGAGAGAGAGAGAGAGAGAGAAAGAGAAAGAGAGAGAGAGAGAGAGAGAGAGAGAGAGAGAGAGAATGTCCTTGGTATACACCAAAAAGACGAAGAAAAATCAAATCAAAATGTTGCATAATTTTAAGAATTTTCTTAAGCTATAGCACCCCCTATCACTGGACATTGCTTAAAACTGGAGTAACACTTTATAACAAGGTTCAATTCAATAATAATATCTATCTATCTATCTATCTATCTATCTATCTATCTATCTATCTATCTATCTATATATATCTATCAAAGCTTTCAGGCTAGGCTTTCTCAGGCCAACCTAAAGTTTGTTTTGATGATTTTTTTTTTTTTTATCTAGTTGGATTTTGTGGTCAGTCTGAATGAATATGAAGCATATGACTAACACTGTAGTGTTTTCTCTTTGATAATTGGAATATTGGAATGTGATTGGGAGAGTTGCAGTCATTTTAGCAACATTTTGGGGAAATTTTGCAACTAAAAGATTCACTGTCAGTAGTGTGGAGATGTATGAACAGAAATCAGCTTTCTGCTGGTCATCGTGACAAATTTGCACGACCATCTGAATGTGATGTGAAGAAACCTCTCATTCTATTATCGATTTTATTTTATGTCTTAAGCAGGTTTGGTTAGGTTTGCAAACTATTCCTTTGTAGATGTATGAAAATAAAACATTTACAGTTTTTTACAATCATTTTTGCACTAATAACAGAACCTTCATGTCATTTTTCAAAACTCTAGACACAAAACTCAAAACAGTCATTATTTGTAACACAGGCTGTCCAATGGTCAAAACTTTGCATATTGCGTTCATATCTTTAAAGAAGCCTTGCATTTGCAGAAGCATTGGTTCAAAATACTCATTTATTATGAAATATCATAGGAACATTATTTTAGATCACCCACACACTAGATACCCATAGTTTCACTGTTTAGTTGTTAGTACAATCATTAAATATAGCTGTTCAAAACACATGATGCAGCTTTCATTATGGTTCTACACATTTGTATATCATTGTAATAGACTAGAGAGAAAAGTACACTGGAGTCATTAAACATTTGAAAATTATTGATGAAATAATCAACTCACAAAAGGTTAAACGCTGTCTTGTGGGTTTTGGCCACATGCAGGTTCTCATCCACATCATAATGGATGTTTTCATTAGTTACAGTTTTTCTCGATTGCTAACACACAATTCATGAAACAATTCACCATTTTCTCACAACTATAAACACAATCTCAAAACTACACACTGACTTGTGCAAACTTCAAACTTCCAGGTCAAAGTCAAACATTTCCGTCAAAAACACATTCTCTTTTGTCAGAATCTAATCTTTGGCCTCAGATGACACACAAAGCTGTCAAATACACAGACTATTTTCCTGACTAGAGAACACTAGTGAGATCAGTTCAAAACACTGTTACAAAAACCTTCTTTTGGGAAATAGAACTCCAGTGTCTGTTACAGTATACGGCATAAATAGAGGGGTGCAGATACAGTCAAATTCAGCAATAAACATTAAGAAACGTTTACTTTCATTACACTACTGTAAAGTTATCATACAGTAGATGAAAAGCACTAGAAGAGAAAAGTACAAAAACCAAACAACAGAATATACAGTAAACACATTGGAATATACGGTCAGTTACTGTACAGCAATAAACAAACAAACAAACAAATAAATAAATAAATACTGCATCCTCTGCCGAGCTGCATTACAGTATTGGTAATATCCTTATATATTATACTGTACTATAGCAGTTTCTTAGTTTTCTGACAAAAGACTTTCTCTGCCTCCTCTAGACAGTCGTCTCTCAGTTCTGCACAAATACATGTAAGAAGTACTTGGCTACAAATCAATCAACAGTTATGAGTTTGAGGGTGTGTGCTACAGTATTTACAGTACAAGTTCTCTCATCTGAAGTACTGTTACTATGTACTGTAACTGTAATGTGTAAGTAGTGTAAAACCCTGTAGATGATCCTGCAGACAGCTTTCCTTATGATCATTCCATGCAGAAGAACACGCTCAACTATAGTGCTTTATATTTCATCAGCAACAAATGACCTTTGACCTAGTCCCCTTCATTTTTCTTTTCTCCTCCTATTCCTCTGTATCCCACTACCAGGATTCATTTTCCAAAACTCGTAATCACCTGTGCTCCTGTTCATATCATCCTGAGATTCTGACTGCTGTGTCATCAGTTTTGCTACTGAATGTTCACACATGGATAAATGTGTGCTGTTTGTGTTCATTTTGTGATTCTGGAGGTAGTTATATTGTGTGTTTGTGTTTTCTAAACGAGAACATGGTTAAACCTGTGTAAAATGATGCCGTTCTTGTGAAGAGTTTTGCAGAAAACACTGAGCAAATTGGAACGTGTGTGAAAGCAGGTGAAATGTGTTAAAAGTTTTGAGAAACGTGTCTTTGTTTCAAGAACTGTATGAATGGTTTGGAAAATTGTGCCAAATGAATCAGTTATAGTGTGTTAGCAATCGAGAAAAACTGTAAACATCTTGGAAAAAAAATCTTCCTGCATGGCAAATACAGGCCTGACATTGGTCTGCTGTGATGTCACTGCACACATCATTCATGGGCTGGAGAAGAGGGGCTTGTTTGTGAGGGGTGTATTGTGAACCTTCCACCTCCATGAGGAGAAAAACTCCTCAGTCGGGTTACAGTAAGGAAAGGAGAGTATGGGGTAAATACAAGGTGATAAACTGTGGATGGGCCTGGAACCATGATTGCACTCAGTGCTGTTGCTAGGAATTATGGGCCCATTGCACTGATTTTGTTATGAAGCCCCTCAAATTCACATTCAGTGGGGGGTGGTCAGGCCCCCAACAAACATCGTTCTAGGCCGCCCTCAACCTCTTCTCCATGTCATGGCCAGGTTAAAACCTGCCTCATCCAAAAATATGAATGGTTTTCATCAGCTTCCAGCTGTTCATCATTTTCCATAAAAAAAATAAAAACTATGCTTCAAGAGTAATGCAACAGTTATGTAACATTTTGAGCAGTTGTATCAATTGATAGTTAGATCATTGTAATGAAATGAATAAACACTCAATTCAGATGTAATGAGTGAGTTGCATTTTGAAACAGTAATACTTTGAAGTTGTGTCATTTTGAACCGGTGATTTTAGTTCAATGAACAAAAGATCTTTGGCTCATGTGTATTGTATCCAAGCATTTGGAAAAAGTGTTAAGTGTTTTGAAAAATGTGCATTTTGATCATCGGTTGTGAATTTTGTGTCTAGAGTTTTGAAAAATGACGTGAAGGTTCTGTTATTAGTGCAAAAATGATTGTAAAAAACTGTAAGACAATTTCTAACTAAAGTGACTAAGAACTGAACACTAGTGAAAGCAGAAGAGCTGGAGGAAGCAGCTGAGTTCTCTTCAGAGCCTCCAGCATCTGCGTTTCAATCAGTCATGTTGATTAGTCAACTGACTCAACTAGCAGCTATGCTAACGTGAATCTGAACATCTGATCACTGCTGTGACTCTGAACGTCATCTCCAGCCTCAGAAACAGGAGAATGGACGAAACGTTCCCATGATTATCTGCACAAAGCAGGAGAATCCAATTCCAGCGATAAGAAGAGACTCCATCATTATGAAAATGAGGAGATTCTGAGTCACAGATAATCATCCTGATCCAGTCCAGCATCTGAGTCACCAGCTCTTACAAAACACACACGGTTAAGAGGATTTCATCCAAAATTTCTGGGAAAACTTGTAACGCTTTATGATCTATTCGTCTTCTCAAAGAGTGACCTTAATACAATGCACTTAACTCAAGATTCGTGATTAAAGTATAATTTTTTACTTAATTTCAGCTGAATAATGTCAAATATATTTTCAATGTTGTGAAGTGTATGGATGGTGTATTTATAGTGTTTTGGTGTGTTTGTGGCCTGTAGACTGCAGCTGTAAGCGCTGAGCTCCTCAAAGACTTGTTTATTCAGGCCATCTGATGAACAGTCTGTGTGTAGACTCAGCATTTACAGACACACAGAGCACCTGCGGCCACACACACACACACACACACACACACACACACACACACACACACGCACACACACACACACACACACACACACACAAACACACACACACACACACACACACACACACACACACAGACTGGTGGATGGATGGATGGATGAGGGTATGTGCTTGTATGTGTGTCTTTGCTGGTTTAAGTGCAATGCTCACTGATCCAGAGAAAAAGCTCCAGAAACAATCTCTTCCGTCCGCATCAGATGAAGAGTCACACATACAAGCAGAAACATGTCATGAAGGATGTTAAACACTACAAACCTGAACAGAACTTCAGTTCTGCACCGAACGTGACCTGAATGTATGAAAGACTGTTTCTGCCACAGAATAAAACATTAAAAAGCTATTTGTGATTCTTTACCTCACATTTCTGACTTTGTTTCTCTGAGTTCTGAACACCTAGCAATTCTGTTTTTTTTGTTTCCACCACTGAATAAAAAAGGTAATTGCAACTTTTTATCTTGTAATTCTGAGAAGAAAAGTAAGAATTGTGAAATTAAAGTTACTTATGGCAGAAACAGGCTTCCAGATATGTGTTCTTGCCAGATACACAATAAAGGTGCGTCACATTTTGTGGCCAAAAAGGTGCATGTACTCTGTGGTCAGCAGTGTAGTGCTGTATGGAGTATGACTCACACTCAAGATTGTCAAAAGGAAACAGATCATTTCTGATGCCAATGTTGGTGATTTGTGTGACCAACTTGAACTACTTTCGAAATCTGCATTAGGAAATCTTTTGCCTTCACACAAAATCTAATTAGTCTACTAAAATAATCCAAATAAGTGCAAATAAAACCTCAAACATTGTGGGAACAGGGAACTGTCAGTGCATGTGGTAAGTTATGAAACTCAAACTGCAAAACAGAGCTGGTCATAAATAATAATAGCTGTTTTTCAGCTTCTGCTGTGAGCGCAGTCACCTCATATAAGCTAGAATTATCATTTTTAGACATAAAAACAAACAGTTGGGTTTGAGAATTTTTTTAACTGAAAAAATAAATGATAAAAGACATTCTAGAGCTGATGAAGCACACAAACACAAGGCTCAGGTGAGCCCAATGCACTGATCAGAGCCATGAATCCAGTGCAGTGCTCAGCCAGTGCACAGTGATTTACACATATGATGTCATGCACGCCTCATCTATATAAGTCAGTTATAATAATACTGTTTATGGTTCATTTCTGTCCTTAGTCGCTGTATGCTTGCTTTGCGTGCAGAAGAGCAGCTTGGACATTGTGCTAATCTCTAATATCTCCTTTTGTGTTTTACAGAAGAATTTCATACAGGATTGAAAGGACATGATCAGAGTAACTAAAGAAGTTTTATGTTGAACTATCCTTTGAATTTTTTTTTTTTTTTTTTCTTTTTAAGAGGAGAACCAGAGGGAAACATAAATTCACGATCTTAAGGGTCTTAAAAGGGAAAGACATTAAAACAGGAGTCTGATTGGTGTCGGACTGCCACGTTGTCAGTCTTGTGGCGCGGCTGATGTTGTCCAATGTTGTTCAGAATGTGAACAAGCCACAAATCAATGTGTCTGCGTCTGCTGCGCCGGTGATAGGGAACATCTGTGTCGTGACGTATGTTCTGTGCTCATCTCAATGCAAGCCCTTTAATCGCTTTAGAGACATACAGGACATGCCATTTGTTGTTTTTCTTTATGAAAAGAAAACAAGCATGCACAACCATGCTCATCAAAAATTAATTTTGGAAACACTTTGGAAAAGGAATTGTAATGAATTGTGATTGATTTGTTTTCATGTGGTTTGTGGCATTATGAAGACAATGGCATTGCTGTCTAAATCAGTGCTTCCCAAACCTGTCCTGGAGGCCCCCTTGCACTGCACATTTTGTATGTCTCCCTTACCTAACACACCTGATTTCACTCATCAGCTCGTTAGTAGAGACTGCAAGAACTAAATTGGGTGTGTCTGATTAGGGAGACATACAAAATGTGCACGGCAGGGGGTCCTCCAGGACAGGTTTGGGAAGCACTGGTCTAAATCAATACTGAGGCTGAGTTTAAAGAGAATCACTCCTGACTCAAGCTAGCCTTCATTACACGGCAAATCATGAAGAAGCTCCATTAAACTCCTATTAATATACAAACAGAGTCATTCAGAACTTTATCTATGGTCCAAATCATAGTGAGCAGAATAACCAGGGCACACTGTAGGGCGTTAAATGCAGTTAAGCCAGTTCCATCTAAACAACAGGAAGCAAGTCATGATGAGCTCCAAAAAATATCAGTTATGAGCAAATTTTGAGGAAAAATTATGGCCAAATTATGAGGAAACATTCCACGTTATTTTTTGCAGAGATTTGGCAATCATCCAAGATGACATGAATTTAGTAGAAAAAGTAGACCTGAATTTAAATAGATAGATAGATAGATAGATAGATAGATAGATAGATAGATAGATAGATAGATAGATAGATAGATTGATAGATAGATAGACAGATAATCAGTGAAAATGCAAAAGTTTAAAAAAAAGTTTACAAAAATGTAACCTGTAAAGTTTAAAATTCAGATGTCAAAACAATGCCATTGTAAAATGCATATATACAGTACACTGTATATAAAATATATACAAATATAATCATGGGCGTCGGAACCATTGTATGTGGGTGGGACAGGACCCACCCACTTTTGAAGACCAATGATATTGGACCCACCCACTTTTACCATCTCTAATTCAGCGAATACGTCTGTGCACTTTTCAGAGCGCCGTCACTCAAATCCATTCCAAATGACGAATGGTAATAAATTAAAGTACATATAGCTACATCCTTGAATTCAATGCTGCTGCTTCCTCAAATCTATTCCACTTGGCTCATTCAGAGTTCATATGGTGTAGTTTACAGGGATTCACCGGTTTAAGAAATTTCTGATCATAAAAAAACTGCTTCTTTTCATTCTTAAGGTATTGTTTTCGTTATAATGATAATAAATAGTAATCAATAATAATTATTATTTTACCACTCTGCGCGCCTCCCCTAACGTGCTCTCGCATATGAACAGGCAGCTTCTCTGTCACTGTCCGCAGAGCAGGCGCATCATCAAACATATTTCAAAGGAAGCCTGCACCACGGACCTGAGTCCTGACCACATCACTGTCTTTATGTGTGTTTATATTTGCATTTATTCACATGTGATTTGTTTAGCTACTCATGTGGTGGACGGTTATGATTTTGGCTAATACAGGACACTAATGAATGATGCACATCAGAGGGGATTTATAAGTGGGTATACGCAAAGCCGACTGATAAAGAAGTGGGTATACGCCATATACTTGAGTATACCCCGCACTACCACTGCATATAAATTAAAGGGGTCATATGATGCGATTTCAAGTTTTCCTTTCTCTTTGGAGTGTTATAAGCTGTTTGTGCATAGGTCTTCTAGATAGCTGTTTGTGCTGTTTGTGCACTGCTCTTCTCCCTGTACACTAACGACTGCACATCTAAAGACCCCTCTGTCAAACTCCTGAAGTTTGCAGACGACACCACACTGATCGGCCTCATCCAGGACGGTGACGAGTCTGCCTACAGACAGGAGGTTAAGGAGCTGGCTGTCTGGTGCAGTCTTAACAACCTGGAGCTCAACACGCTCAAAACTGTGGAGATGATCGTGGACTTCAGGAGGAACCCCTCTGCACTCCCCCCACTCACCATCATGAACAGCACTGTGACTGCAGTGGAGTCATTCAGATTCCTGGGCACCACCATCTCCCAGGACCTGAAGTGGGACAATCACATTGAGTCCATTGTGAAAAAGGCCCAGCAGAGGTTGTACTTCCTTCGCCAGCTGAGGAAGTTCAACCTGCCACAGGACTTGCTGAATCAGTTCTACTCCGCCATCATTGAATCCGTCCTCTGCACTTCAATAACTGTCTGGTTCAGCTCAGCTACCAAATCTGACCTCAGAAGACTACAGAGGGTAGTCCGGACTGCTGAGCGAATCATTGGTACAACCCTCCCCACTCTCCAAGAACTGTACTCATCCAGAGTGAGCAAAAGGGCTGGCAAAATCACTCTGGACCCCTCACATCCAGCACACTCCCTCTTTGAACTGTTGCCGTCTGGTCGACGCTACAGAGCTCTGAGCACCAGAACGACCAGACACAGGAACAGTTTCTTCCCTCAGGCAATCCATCTCATGAACACTTGACATTAAAGTGGAACACACAACACTATTATAAATTATTTATTCAACACACATACTTATTTTTTTCATTTCAGATTTGCACATATCAGACCTGTACACCATAATTGTCTATATTATATATTGTGTTTTTGCTTTTTGTACATTGCCTATTTGTAAATTATTCTTTTATTATCTGTGCCCTGTCCTGTTGCTGTCTTTCTGTTGCACTGTAGAGCTTCTGTCACAAAAACAAATTCCTCGTATGTGTAAGCATACCTGGCCAATAAAGCTCATTCTGATTCTGATTCTGATTCTGATAAGATCCCTGAAGTTGCAAAGACTAAAGTCTCAAAACCAAAGAGACATTCTTTATAAAAGTTAAGACTCAACCACGCCCCCCTAAAACGGCTCGTTCAAACACGCCCCACATGTCTACGTCACGGTGTGGGGAGATTTGCAAAACACCACCCAAATGTATACACAATGAAAGAGGGCAGGACTTTTATTCTCGCTGTAGTGTTGTTGCTGCCGCCGGCGTCATGTCCTGGAGACACTGTGTTTCGTTGTGAAAGAGAAACTACTTTGTTTGGGCTTCCAAAAGAGGACAGAACTAGAAATCAGTGGTTAAGTTTTATTTACAACACTGTTCCAGGACAGTTCAACCCAAATATTCGAGTGTGTGCAGCACATTTTACAGAGGACTATTTCCTGAAGCTGGGAGTAGCTGCCAGCTGCTCAAAGACTGTTTCTATAAAGTGGGGCAATTCCAACTTTGCAAGGACAGTCTGGCGCTTCTGACTCACAGCCTGCAAGTATGTTTCCATATTTAAAGAATTTGCCACTGACTATTCAAACGCGAGTTTTGAGCTGAGTGCTTGTTGTTTGTCGTTTCTCCGATCACAAATGCAGACATGGTAATGTTTACGCGGCGCGATGAAACGCAAAAAAAGACAGTATAAGTCATTATAATCAGTAATTATATCCCCACTGGATGCAACAAATGACTCGTTTGTAATGGGTTTTATTGTTTTTGTGTCGTCGCGCCGGGACACGGCATCACAATACGGTAAGGGGTGTAACATTTCCGTCTCACACTTGAGGTATTCGGCCAATCACAATGCACTGGATAGCTGGCCAATCAAAGCACACCTCAAGGTTCAAGGTTCAAAGTTTATTATAAGCCCGAAAGGCAATTTCTGGTGCAGCATCAAGTTTGTTGACATATCATACAAAACACACAAACAAAACAAACAGCAAAATCTAATAACCACCCCACTATCTTAGATTCTAATTTAAACTCTGAAATTAATTTCTTTACTAAAACATGGGGCTGAATAGTATTAAAAGTTGACGAAAAATCTACAAAGAGCAATCTAACATGGGTTTTCCTTCCCTCCAAATGTTTCATAATCATATTTAACAGGGTGGATGAAGCATCCTCAACTCCCCTTCTGGCCTGGTAAGCAAATTGCAATGGATCTAAAATACTTTGAGTTTTCAATAAAAGTTCATCCCTGACAAATTTCTCAAAGCATTTCATCACCAATGATGTCAGAGCAACAGGTCTAAAATCATTTAGAGTCTTAGGATAACTTGCCTTCCTTACAGGCACAACAATGGCTTCTTTCCACAACTTAGGAATTTTTTGAAGATAAAGCAACTTTTGGAATATATTATAAAATACAGGACCTAGCTGATCTGCACATGTCTTTAGTAAACGTCCCCCAATCTTATCTGGTCCAGAAGATTTTCCCAGATAAAGCTTCTGGGTTCTCGCTTCTCAGAACGATGAGCTTTGTAAAAATCGGCGCATTTCAGAAAGGCGGGGGATAGAGGAGCAACAATAATGTACAGTATGTGGAAAATAATGTGTTTTTTGAACCTTAAACCGCATAAACACATTGCATTACACCAAATACACAAAATAATGTTATTTTTTGCAATGCCATATGACCCCTTTAAACTTCATTCTGTGTTTTCACTAGTTATGCGCACCTGCTGCAAGACCCTACAAAGTAAACAAAGCATCTTAGTGTATCTGCTGCTACCCGATACTTTATTTAAAATTTCGATTATTTCCTTCATTTGTATTTTTATTGAAAAAAATGCCTTTCCGATGTAATATGAAGCCCTGTTTACACCTGGTATTAACATGCATTTCTGTCGATCCGATCACAAGTGGACAACGCCAAGTACAGGTGTAAATGGGGTGTAAAACATTTTGAGCTTGTCCACTTTCGACCACATCCAGAGGTGGTCAAAAATGCATTCGATTGGATTGCTCTTGTAGTGTAGACATGTATGTGGTCGAATGCGCTCGAACAGCTGCTAAAGATTGCCTTCTCTCCACCTACTGACCAAACATGTAATCATTGTGGGACGTGCTGCTGCGCTTGTCAAACGGGATTTAAACTTTGCCGTGTTGAACTAGAAAGTTTATTTCGAAGCACTAGAGCGAGTCCACATCGTTCGGCGAGGTCTTGTGGCTGCTCTCCTCGTCTTTTTCCGTCGTCTCATTTTGCGAGTATATGACAGTTTTGTGAGCTTATTTTGTCCGCTGGATCGAAATAACTGAAAAAGCCCATACATAAACATGCACAGCATGTTGTGGAGCATCTTTGTTTGATAACAACAGAAACAGCTGGACTCTGACATAATATTATTGCGCATCCACATAACCATGCGTTTAACCCTCCCACTGTAGTTCTGACGAAAGCAGAGGGACCCGCCCATAGGCTGTTTCTCAATTCCAAGAATGCAGAGAACGTCTCAGGTTACATATGTAACCATGGTTCCCTGAGTAGGGACGAGACAGTGCGTCCTCTAGGGGTCGCTATGGGGAATGCCGTCAGCGTGACCCGTGTCTGAAGCATATATACAAAAACACCACATGTCGGCCAGCGACAGCCTATGACATCACTCCTGGCACGACCACAGTATAAAGGGGCGCCGGGAAAATACGTCATTCACTTCTTCATCTGAAGCTTGCGTCCGAAGCATGGCACTGAGCCTAGAGGACGCAGTGTCTCATTCCTTACTCAGGGAACCATGGTTACATATGTAACCTGAGACGTTCCCTTTCGAGGGAACTTCGAACTGCGTCCTCTAGGTGTCGCTATGGGGAACGGAATACCCAGGCCACCATGCTGAGGAGAGTGTAAAGCCAGGCACAAAAGGCGAGCACTAAGTACCAACTCTACCCGGCTAAGGGAGTTGCCCCTGGGATGGGTGGACGGGTGTCAGTGACATTATCCCCTTCGGCCAAAAACCTGAGCTGCATATCCCAGAACTTACCTGTTAGGGGCCGGGCCTCCTGGACCCAGGGTAGAGTTCAAAGGCTTGGAATCAGAAGCAGAGATTCCTTTAAGGAGATACGACCAAGCACCTAGGATAGTAACTAGGTCTTGGCCTGTCACCCAGGGGCTACTGCTTGCTCTGCATGAGCTCGCTGAAGGAACTGTCTCAACAGATCCTTGGTAGCAACACCCTGTTCAAGTCAGTATCACTGGGGATACATAGGTAGAGTGGGGCCCAAGGTGAAACCGAGGCCTGACCGACTCAAAGAAAGGGCACGAAGCCGCAGCGCATAACCCATACTGTACAGGATTTTAGAAAGACCGCAAAACACTTGGTGTGCGATCTTACCACAACGTGGCTTTCAGAAAGTACACAGAGACTAGTGTGCGTACTTACCATAACATGGATTATAAACACCGTTCTAGGGTTCTGGAGAGCATAGGGTCACAGAGCTCTGGGGGAGCGGAGAACCCAACTCTAAGCATGAGAGGGAACTCAGACGCTCAGAAGGGAGCGACATGCTCATAGGTGACCCTCTATGATGAGGGGAGCAATGCTAGCTCTATCAACAAGGAGAGCAACCCCACAGGGAGGCATAGAGAGGCCTAACAATGTGAGGCTGCTGATGACAGAGCTCTGGGGGAGCGAAGAACCCAACTCTCAGCATGAGAGGGAACTCAGACGCTTAGAAAGGCGCGACATGCTCATAGGTGACCCTCATGGTGAGGGGAGCAATGCTAGCTCGACCAACAAACATAGCTCTGGAGAGCGGAGAACCTAACTCTCAGCATGAGAGGGAACTCAGACGCTCAGAAGGGAGCGGCATGCTCATAGGTGACCCTCAATAGTGAGGGGAGCAACGCCAGCTCAACCAACAAGGAGAGCATATGGTCACAGAGCTCTGGAGAGCGGAGAACTTAACTCTCAGTATGAGAGGGAACTCAGACACTCAGAAGGGAGCGGCATGGTCATAGGTGACCCTCTGTGGTGAGGGGAGCAATGCTAGCTTGACCAACAAACATAGCTCTGGAGAGCGGAGAACTTAATTCTCACCATGAGAGGGAACTCAGACGCTCAGAAGGGAGCGGCATGCTCATAGGTGACCCTCAATAGTGAGGGGAGCAACGCCAGCTCGACCAACAAGGAGAGCATATGGTCACAGAGCTCTGGGGAACGGAGAACTTAACTCTCAGCATGAGAGGGAACTCAGACACTCAGAAGGGAGCGGCATGCTCATAGGTGACCCTCAATAATAAGGGGAGTAATGCTAGCTCTACCAACAAGAAGAGCAACCTAACAGGGAGGCATAGAGAGGCCTAACAACCGGAGGCTGCTAAATGACAGAGCTCTGGAGAGCGGAGAACTTAACTCTCAGCATGAGAGGGAACTCAGACGCTCAGAAGGGAGCAGCATGCTCATACGTGACCCTCTATGGTGAGGGGAGCAATGCTAGCTTGACCAACAAACATAGCTTTAGAGAGCGGAGATCTCAACTCTCAGCATGAGAGGGAACTCAGACGCTCAGAAGGGAGCGGCATGCTCATAGGTGACCCTCTATGATGAACTGGATCGTACTCACCCATCCATGGTTCCTGCGCATGAGATCAGTCCCGGAGGCGAAATCCGAAGAGTCGGGTCCTGACCATCAGTAAGGTAGTTTCTATGAAACATAGAACTTAACCAAAACATCATAAGTCCAGCATAGAGACTGCAATGTTTTTAAAAACGCAGGTTACTAGGTTCCCACCCGACCTCGGTCAGGTGGAATTAACGGTGGTTGCAGGGGAATTAGAGAGGGGAAGATGAGGGCAGATGACAGGCCCCCTGAGGGAAGGGAGTAGATGTTCAAGTCTTACTCTAGTCCAGACGAGAGCGTTGAGAACGCATCATCTGGATCACCTCCCTCAGGTCTTGCCTACCTCTCTTTGACCCGCGCCTCCCTCTAGCCCTACCCGCAGGCGGGGGAGGGGCACGAGTCGCGACACTAGCCTTCTGTGCCCATCTCTGATCCCCAGACGGAGATGGGCCAGGACCCCTGCGTTGTTCGGGCTCAGACCTGGACCTTCTTGGAATGAAGGTTTTGAAGGCCGCTGAGCGTGCCTTCGTCTCCCTAAACTTCTCGACCACCGTTTCGACGGAGGTACTGAAAAGCTCGGAAGGCGAGACTGGAGCATCGAGAAGAAAGCCCTTCTCTTTCTTCCCAACATCTGCAAGATTCACCCACAGATGTCTCTCCGTTATCACCATGGCCACCATAGACCTGCCCATAGCAGTGGCAGCCAGCTTAGTGGCACGGAGAGCCAAATCCGTGGTGCGGCGCAGCTCAGCTACTTCATCAGGTGACAAGCCCTGACCCTTATCCAGATCTTTCAGCAGATCAGCCTGGTATGCCTGAAGCACCGCCATCGTGTGCAATGAAGCGACAGCCTGACCTGCTGATGCGTATGCCCTGTTTTCACGCATCTCCTCAATGTTAGCATAACTGGTATGCTGAAACCTATGAATGCGAGAGGAAAACGGCTTTTTCCATTCCCTCTCAACCTCCGCATGGAGATCAAGAAGAAATGGCTGGCTCACTTGAGCTGGGGGGGCTATGGCCAGAAAGATAACGCTCATCGAGACGACCTTGCGGCGCCACCATCTTGGCACGCTTCCACGGCAAGTCAAGCCTCGCCGTGGCACGTTCCATAACCTCCAACAACTCGTCATACGCAGGCCAGGAGGATTGAGAGGGCTCAGTCTCAACTTCTTCGCCCTCAGACATCTCCTGCTCTTCCTGGGCATAACCCAACAGAGCACTAGCCGCCGGATCAGATGATGTCAGCGAGATCGCATCATCATCATCATCCCGCGGCTCGCCCTCGCTCGTGGCCGACGAGCGCGAGAAGGAAAGCCCCCTCTCTAACTCATCAGCCAGATCCGTCTGCGAGCCCCACGAGCTCATTCTCCTACGTGCCTCAGCAGCAGTGGGTCTTGAACCGCGGGAAGCAGACGGCTGCCCCTCCTTCCTCGAAAAGAGAGACAGATGAGAGCAGAGCTTTCTCATAGAAAAAAGCTCACAGTGCACACAGATTGCCCCCTCGAGGACATCGCGTGCGTGCTCCTCGCCCAAACAAAAGACGCAAAGATCGTGTGTGTCGTCGGGTGTCAAATAACGAGGACACGGATGCACACATCTCTTAAACGCCTTGCTAGTGCTCGCCATAGTAACAGTAGAAAATCGCTCTTACCAGTAGAATGCACGCTTCAAACAAAACAGTCACTGAAGACGAAGAAGTGAATGACGTATTTTCCCGGCGCCCCTTTATACTGTGGTCGTGAACGGGAGTGACGTCATAGGCTGTCGCCGGCCATGTGGTGTTTTTGTATATATGCTTCAGACACGGGTCACGCTGACGGCGTTCCCCATAGCGACTCCTAGAGGAGGCAGTTCGAAGTTCCCTCGAAAGGGAACGGACTTGTGTTCTCGTGGAGACCGGTTTTGCCAAGCTTAGGGCCTGAGATGTGAAAAGGGAGAAGAACGATTTTGATTTCGAACTCAGTTCACTCGCGTCAAAAACACTATGCGCTTTACCACTTACGCTATTGGAAATGTGTTTTAACGACTGTCTTTTGTAATGTTGTGACGTTAGTGGGCAGAGGTAATGTAAATAACCCCTGCCAACAAGGCGGCCTATTCCATTAATTAATGGTGGTGGTTGAGGAGAGACCCCCCCCCCCCCCCCCCCCCCCCCCACACATGATTGTAAAGCGCTTTGGGTGTACGACAATACACAATAAAGCGCTATATAAATGCATCATTCATTCTATTCCGTTAATTAAAAGGCACCGGACCACAGAAAATGACATATACTGCAGTAATTTTTTTTCTAGGGGAGGACCCACCCACAATTATTTTGCTTCCGACGCCCATGAATATAATTAAGAAGTTATTGAAATTATAGGATTAAATGTATAAATTATGGTATCAAGATCATTGTTATATGAGATATATAATTATAATATAACAAATATTATATAACATATAATCTCACATTATATTGTAATAATATATATTAAAATCTAATATAATACAAATATAATTTGCATAAAATCTTTAAAATGTGCATATATATTAACAATTAATATCTTCAAAATTTGCATCAAAAATTTTTAAATCTTTAAAATCTTCAAAAAATCGTTAATTAAGATTCACATATATTAAGATAATTACGATTTTATGCAAATTTATTTTATTTTATTTTATTATATTATTAATGAAGAGCATGGATGAACCATCAGAAGGCAGCAGACATGTAGCACCAACATTCATTAAAATCATCTGTGGGCATCAACTGAGTTTCTTGTGTGCTACTGTCTCTGTATGTTGTACATGAGTGATAATAAAGTTTCTTCTAATAAAGGGTGTTTAAATGAATCCAACAGTGCCTTCAGGTGCTGCACTAGAAGGCGAAGGTCTGAAGAAAGAGACACTGCGTCTCAATCAGCTCCTTAGCTCCCGAGCTCATGAATCAGTCGATCGTGTACACAAATTCGGTCACTGGTAAGTTCCCTGACTCACTGCACGTTGGGACAGTGATCACTCGAATTCCGATGACATGATTACATACATCATCAACGGACAAGACTGTATAACGTCATCACTGGAAATAATAAACAACAGGCAGGACCAAACTAATTTTTATATTATTTTTTATTCTCTTTAAACACATCATTCTGTTACATGTTCTTACAACATTTCAGCCGAATATTAATTATAAATGTGTTCATTACCTGTCTAGCAATGTGTGCTTATGTTAAATGTACTAAAAACGGTCTGTCTTTTCAAATCTTCTATCGCGTGTCATTATATACAGTGCCCTCTAAAAGTATTGGAACAGTAAAGACAAAATTGCTCTGTTGGCTGTGGAGTCAAGACATTTACAAATATGATTAAAAGATGAATATGAGACAAAACTACAGAATGTCACATTTTATTATTTGGTGATTCAACACATAGATGTTTTACCATCTAAGAAGTTCAGCACTTTTAGAGTTTCATCCCCCTATCTGATGTGAGCATAAGTATTGGAACAGTTGCCTCACAGGTCTTTCTAAGTGATCAGCTGTGTCCTGTTGCATTCATTCTTCAGATATTAAAAGCAGGGAATGTCGTATCAGTTATATCCATTACTTCTGCATTCTGAATCTTGCATTCGATGATGACACACACAAACCAGGATGAAGACGAGGGAGCTGACTTTGAGAGAAAAGCAAGCAATTTGGATGCTAAAAGAAAAGAGGAAGTCAATTAGAGCTATAGCAAAAACAAAGGGCATGGAGAAATCAAGAGTTTGGAAACCACCAGCGACACCAGCAACCAACAACGACGTGATCGGCTGAGAAAACAACAGTAGTTGATGACAGACAAATCATAAAATCACCAACAACTTCCAGAAAGCTGGGGTGATGCTCTGACAATCTACTGTCCTCAGGAGACTTTGACACAGAATTACAGATGCTACACAGCAAGATGCAAACCTCTGACCAGCACCAAAAATAGAAAGGCAAGATTAGAGTTTGCAAAAAAGCACAAAGGTGAGCCAGAAGAGTTTTGGAACTGTGTTTATGGACCGATGAGACAAAGATGAACCTTTATCTAAGTGATGGGAAAGCAAAAATGTGGAGAAAAAAAGGGAACTGCAAAAGATCCCAAGCATACAGCCTCATCTGTAAAGCATGGTGGAGGTGGTGTCATGGCATGGGCATGTATGGCTGTCTCTGGAACAGGCCCTCTCAACTTTACTGATGACTTAATGTATGATGACAGTAGCAGAATGAATTTAGAAGGGTACAAAACCAGCTTGCCTACCAATGTTCAAGAAAATACCACCAGATTCACTGGGAAGTGCTTCATATTGCATCAGGACAATGACCCAAAACACCCTGCCAATTCAGTCTAGGAGTTTATAAGGGCAAAGAAATGGAAAGTGTTAGATTGCCCAAGTCAATCTCCAGATTTAAATCTGATTGAACATGAATTTCACCAGCTGAAGAGGAGAGTAAAGGCAGAAACTCCCCAAAACAAGCAACAATTGGAATTGGCTGCATTAAAGGCCGGGAAAAGTATTTCAAAGGATGAGACCAAGAGTCTGGTGATGTCTATGGGTCACAGACTCACTGCTGTGATTGTGCGCAAGGGATCTGCAACTAAATAATAGCTTTTAATCTTTTATATCTGCCTTATGTTCAACTGTCCCAATACTTATGCTCACATCAATGAGTGAGATGAACTCTAAAAGTGCTGTTCTTTCTATTTGATAAAACATGTATGTGTTGAAACGGCTAATAATAAAATGTGACATTCTGTAGTTTTGTCTCATATTCATCTTTTAATCATATATGCAAATGTCTTGACTCCACAGCCAACAGAGCAATTTTGTCTTAACTGTTCCAATACTTTTGGAGGGCACTGTATATATATCGACATGACTCGTATGGTTTATGTTTCACGCTTCAGAAATGTGACATTATTTCTAGTAAGGGAGCATAGTGAGCACCGATGCTCCCTAGTTTTTGAGGTGCATTGTGTGATTTTTTCAGGGAGCGAACGTTCCAGTGCAGTGGAAGGATTTCGCGATTGAGACAGCCCTTAAGATCAGTGCTCTGACTACTGAACAAGGGAGCTGATTGAGACGCACTCTAAGAAAACACTGGCACTCACCACAAAGCGCTGCAGCCTGGTTCCTCCGGCGTTCCCGATGAAGATGCCAGAGCTGGGCTGGAAGGTGAGTGTGTCTGGGCTCCTGCGGAAGGCCACTCGATGGTGCTCCTCACAGTCCATGTAGAGCCGGACCTCCTCGCCCTGAACGGCCAGAGTGAAGCGCGCCCAGCGGCCCGTCAGATCGCCCAGCTTAAAGGAGGCGGCCTCCTGCGTCTGAGTGGCCCCAGGCTCAGTGTAATAGAGCAGCAGCCGCTGAGAGCCGTCCTCCACCGGAGCCAGAGCCACCCCCAGCTGCACGACTCTCTGCGGCGCATCAGTGATGGCGAACAGCACTCCTCCGCTCCGCGAGCCTGCTCTGGCCGTCACAGCGATGGAGAAGTCACGGAAGAATGGGTCAGGGATGAAGGAGCGGGTCAGCCGGCCCACATTCGCCTCCGCACCGAAGCTGTAAGCAGGGAATCCCTCGAAGCCCGTGATGAAGGACACCGACGGGGGCAGAGGAACACCGATGAGCTCAGTCAGGTCCAGCTGACCGCTTGAGTCCCGCTCTGGACACACGGAGAAGAGAGTGAGCAAACACATCCAAACAGAGCCGTTCTGGAGCATTCTGAGCACTGCTGGCGAAAGTTACTTTTAAGGCGAGACACTGCAGGTGAATAGGGTAAAAAAAATAACTAATATTTATCTCCTTACCTAGTTGATTGATTACATTGATAATTGCAAACATTTTTTGTATTACAAGTTTTCTAAAATGTTAGGTTTAAATATGCAAATGAGGCATTATTTAATGAAATATGCGCTAATTTGCAGAAATTTATAGAACAAAAATCTAAACACTGGATGAAGTCGGTTTCAAAATTCTTGTTTAATTTTTTGACATATTAGAGTCTTTACAGTAAGTTTTTACAGAGGGAATTTGGGTCTCATTTTGTCACTATAATTTCATTAAATACTTATATAACAATATATTTTCACAATTTTGGGGTTAATAAAATGTTGTATATAATCAAGAAAATTATATATTAACAAATCCCTCTGTAAAAAACCTTCAGGATATAGACAGGAATAAAAATGTAAAGTTTGGTGTGTGTGAGTGCTACTGAAGTGGAGATTTATGGCTCAGTGTAGGAGAAAAAACTCATTTTGAGAAAACGGCCTTTAAAAATATGTATTCTAATTGAAATCTGTTGACACAAACAGATTAAGTCTGGAATTGGGAACCGCTGCGTTACTCCATAAAAAAGTAACTAATAGCATTACTTAGTTACTTTTTATGGAAAGTAATGCATTACGTTACTTTTGCGTTACTTTTTGTCACCTGGGCTGGGCTTGCTTATTTATTTTTAATAACAGAAAACCCAAAAGTTATATTTTTGGTGACTGTAAAGGCCCTTTCACACCAAGAGTGTAATTAATAAGCCTCAGCGGTTTCAATTTCTCTCAACAAGGGGACAGGAAAGGTGTTAGTGAATAAATAGGAAAACAAAGTGACTTGTGTTACTTATTTGAAAAAGTAACTCAGATATTTTCTTGTTAATTTAAAAGTAATGTGTTACTTTACTAGTTACTTGAAAAAAGTAATCTGATTACGTAACTCAAGTTACTTGTAATGCGTTACCCCCAACACTGATTCTGAGACACACAGATGAGTGAAAAAATGCCTACAAATTATAATACAATCAGTGAATATGCTGTGGTGTGGTGCTCAATTCTACGGCAACATCATCTCATTACAAATATAAAATAGTCACATCTGATTAAAAATGGAATGTGTTAATATCTATTAACAGACAGAAAAATCATTTTATTAATCACATTATTTTTCTGAAACAGATATATAAAATAAAGCAATAAGCCCCAAGAAGCTGTGGTTTACAGTGAATTTATAACAGCTAAGGGGCATTGTTAAGCCCCGTTCGTACCAAGAACTATATCTTTGTTATCTTTATTGTTATCGTCCTTGGTGTGAACGGGCCTTTAGACTCTCTTAGCTGTTATAAATTCACTGTAAACCACGGCTTGACGGGGCTTATTGCTTTTATAAAACGGTTATTCCATATATGTAGCAAGGTTTCACAAAATAAATCAAATGTAATGATATCAATAAAAACATTATTCTTCCGCCAAACAATGTAGTTCCTCAGAAACGGTTGTGGTTGCAACCATAGACATAGTTATATTGACCTATTAAGATTTTGCTTACATCTACATTGTAAATACATTTTTTTTTTTTGCTATTTTATTTATTTTTTTTTTTCAGAAGTAAATCAATAACAATTACATTTTTAGCAATATTTCAAGTGTAATTTATGAGATTTGCTTGTATTTTGAATAAAATTTTTCTTTGTAAAAGCCAAAAATTTGATCATACTGATTTCAAAGTTAAGGATTCATTGGTTTGAATATACATTGAACCAAAAACTATCATAACATTTTAGTTGATAATTCAGTATACTTTATTTCTGACAAAACATCCCATGTTTCGGTAGTTACTGCACATTTTCAGTAGTGACAGTAATGCTTTGGTAGCGACCTCATCACATTACAGAATTTTAACTCACATACTAAAACACTACTAAAACATATTAAAATATGAATACTAAAAACAATTGCATAACTGTACTAAACTGTACTCTTGTTTATTTCCCCCAGATATGAGGATTATGTGTTCCTTTTTGTCACTACCGAAACATTGATGACATGTTTCGGTCGTGCCTATTTCGGTAGTGACAATTTTATGGGATAACACCAAAAAAAAAAAAAAAAAAACATAGATGTCACAAAGATGTAAAACAATTTTAGATACTTTTGAATCTAGCTCAAAGATGCTAATCAGTACGTGGTTAGCTAGCACAATTCTGAACAATGGTATACATATAAAAACGAAATGCTATGGAATAACTCCCAAAAAAGTGTGCTTAATTACAGAATAAAGGTGTTCGTAGTGACGTTCCTTAAAGTTACATACTTTTGAGACTTTTACAGAGACCTCTGAACACATTAACCTCAAAATTATGGGGCCCATCTACTCACCATGTAGCTATGAGAGAGAGAGACACATAAATATTTCCTGATCATAAATGTAGGAGTGTAGTTAAAATCAGTCTCACCCAATGGACTAAAACATACGTTTCAGTAGTGACATGAAAAATGCGGGACACTTTTTTTTTTTTTTTACATAAAGTTTCATAATTTACAAAGAAAATATTGATTTTTTTAACTTCACTTTTTAAAAGAATCAAAAAGATACTTTTAAAAACAACAATGAAAAATACAAAAAAAAATTTCAATATTATTTTCATAAGTTAAAATTTAGGGGTTAGGGTTCGGGACAGCCACCTCCCAATTGAAAGTACCTAATAAATGATGATTTTATATACAGTCAGGTCCATAAATATTGGGACATCGACACAATTCTAACATTTTTGGCTCTATACACCACCACAGTGGATTTCAAATGAAACGAACAAGATGTGCTTTAACTGCAGACTGTCAGCTTTAATTTGAGGGTATTTACATCCAAATCAGGTGAACGGTGTAGGAATTACAACAGTTTGCATATGTGCCTCCCACTTGTTAAGGGACCAAAAGTAATGGGACAGAATAATAATCATAAATCAAACTTTCACTTTTTAATACTTGGTTGCAAATCCTTTGCAGTCAATTACAGCCTGAAGTCTGGAATGCATAGACATCACCAGACGCTGGGTTTCATCCCTGGTGATGCTCTGCCAGGCCTCTACTGCAACCGTCTTCAGTTCCTGCTTGTTCTTGGGGCATTTTCCCTTCAGTTTTGTCTTCAGCAAGTGAAATGCATGCTCAATCGGATTCAGGTCAGGTGATTGACTTGGCCATTGCATAACAATCCACTTCTTTCCCTTCAAAAACTCTTTGGTTGCTTTTGCAGTATGCTTTGGGTCATTGTCCATCTGCACTGTGAAGCGCCGTCCAATGAGTTCTGAAGCATTTGGCTGAATATGAGCAGATAATATTGCCCGAAACACTTCAGAATTCATCCTGCTGCTTTTGTCAGCAGTCACATCATCAATAAATACAAGAGAACCAGTTCCACTGGTAGCCATACATGCCCACCACCACCATGCTTCACTGATGAGGTGGTATGCTTAGGATCATGAGCAGTTCCTTTCCTTCTCCATACTCTTCTCTTCCCATCACTCTGGTACAAGTTGATCTTGGTCTCATCTGTCCATAGGATGTTGTTCCAGAACTGTGAAGTCGTTTGGCAAACTCTAATCTAGCCTTCCTGTTTTTGAGGCTCACCAATGGTTTACATCTTGTGGTGAACCCTCTGTATTCACTCTAGTGAAGTCTTCTCTTGATTGTTGACTTTGACACACATACACCTGCCTCCTGGAGAGTGTTCTTGATCTGGCCAACTGTTGTGAAGGGTGTTTTCTTCACCAGGGAAAGAATTCTTCGGTCATCCACCACAGTTGTTTTCCGTGGTCTTCCGGGTCTTTTGGTGTTGCTGAGCTCAACGGTGCGTTCCTTCTTTTTAAGAATGTTCCAAACAGTTGTTTTGGCCACGCCTAATGTTTTTGCTATCTCTCTGATGGGTTTGTTTTGTTTTTTCAGCCTAATGATGGCTTGCTTCACTGATAGTGACAGCTCTTGGATCTCATCTTGACAGTTGACAGCAACAGATTCCAAATGCAAATAGCACACTTGAAATGAACTCTGGACCTTTTATCTGCTCATTGTAATTGGGATAATGAGGGAATAACACACACCTGGCCATGGAACAGCTGAGAAGCCAATTGTCCCATTACTTTTGGTCCCTTAACAAGTGGGAGGCACATATGCAAACTGTTGTAATTCCTACACCGTTCACCTGATTTGGATGTAAATACCCCCAAATTAAAGCTGACAGTCTGCAGTTAAAGCACATCTTGTTCGTTTCATTTGAAATCCATTGTGGTGGTGTATAGAGCCAAAAATGTTAGAATTGTGTCGATGTCCCAATATTTATGGACCTGACTGTATATATAGAGCTTACTAATATTTTAAATATTATTGTGGGTTTCAATAGATAATAGAAGGATCTTAGTAAACATTTAAGATTTGAATACTTAAGTGCGTTTTTTGGTTGTGGGACAGCAGTTTGCACCAATTCTGTAGAATGGTCCTATTATCAATGTTGAAAACACTGCTTGAGCAATCAGAGTTTGAACTCCATCCACAGACTTTAGAATGGATGCTTTACTAAACAAAAGGCTTTTGTCACAAAGCAAGGCCAGAGACAACAGGTAAGTGACAAACAAGATGGTTTATTGACGGGTAATCAGGAAACTGGAACGGGAGAGGCAAAGGCAGGTGAGTGAGCACAAACAGTGTAGGATACTGAGGGCTTATCTGTGATCTTGCTGACGTGTTTATCTTTTGCAGGTTGGTCTGGGATCTTGGAGCGGGAACAACAGGAATTCGTTGGAGGATCAGCAGAGAGCATCCAAGGGTAAGGAATTCTGGTAGGTAATTCTTAGGGGAGTCTAGAGCAGTCCGTGTAGGTGAACAGTAGACCGGACAGTGAGAGGTTGGGATGTGTGTGTGTATATAGTGTGGCTTGATTGGTGACAGCAGGTGCGGGCGATTAGAACTCAGGTGACTGTGAGCGGGTGATTGTCCTGGGTGGTGACTGTGACCTGGGTGGTGATTGTGACGAATCTCTGACAGCTTTCTTATAAGCACCTGTGTAAAAGCATCTTTCCTCAGTCCTGATAATAATTTATGCCACGATAGAAGCCTTTATAATCACGGCATGCATTTTCCTGTTTATGCGCTGAGATCCAGCCAGCAGTCCTGCAGTTTTATTAGCACGCACATTTAATTCAGGGCTGTAAACTCCCTCCAGGCATCCCTGCAGCTCCTACAGCTTCACTACAATCGGCTGCTGTTTTCAGAAAAGATCTGCTTGTTTCCCTCTCAGATGAGAAACCAAAACAGCAGCGTCTGCCAGAACTACTGTACCAGAGTGCATCACGCTTTAGCATCATTTACACTTAACCAAATCAGCCAAACACGCCAAACCGAGCCATATCTGGATCAGAACGCTGAAGCGCACACATGGTCTTGATTAGAGCGCAGGAGAAGCACAAACAATCAGCTGCTCTGTTACAGCCGATCATCTGGAAGAGGTTAGTGCCGTTAAAGGATCTGCTGTGAGGAACGAGCTGGAGATCTGGACCACAGGCACTTTACCGGCACACTACAGCAAGAAATGCCATCTTAGCACTCACACTACAACTCAACTCAGAACAAAGAGTTTCTGCTATTTGTGACCCTGGAGCACATAAGCAGTCATAAGTAGCACAGGTATTTTTGTAGCAATAGGCAAAAATACACAGTATGGGTCAAAATTATTGATTTTTCTTTTATGCCAAAAATCATTAGGATATTAAGTAAAGATCATGTTCCATGAAGATATTTTGTAAATTTCCTACTGTAAATATATTAAAACTTAATTTTTGTTTAGTAATATGCATTGCTAAGAACTTCATTTGGACAACTTTAAAGGCGATTTTCTTAATGTTTTGATTTTTTTGCACCCTCAGATTCCAGATTTTCAAATAGTTGTATCTCAGCCAAATATTGTTCTATCCTAACAAACCATACATCAATGGAAAGATTATGTATTCAGCTTTCAGATGAGGTATAAATCTCAATTTCATAAAATGGACCCTTATGACTGGTTTTGTGGTCCAGTGTCACATATACTAATGAAAGAGCTTCACACTTCAGATCTCGAGCAGCATGGACAAAGGCAAGGAATCTCCCAATTCAGGCTCATTGTGTTTTCTTTTACATAATGATATAAAGCAGTCCAAAAACAAATTCATGAGTCATATCAACCAGTGCGAGTGTTTATGCACACGATCTGATGCAGCTGAGTAAATAAAACCAATGAGGAGATTGTAAAAGTCAGAATCCTGGCAATAAGACTTCACACAGATGCCTAGAGGATGTTCAGTCTCACAGACACCAAATCCAGCTTCAGCAGATACGCTCACTAACGTGTCCTACAATCGATATATTTGATCAGACGCAGTGAGGACACCGCTTCACTCATAAATATGGTTCATTTTATTAGTCAGCTGCACCAATGCTGAATTATCCTGTGATGTTGATCAGAGACGATCACAAGGAGAAAATAATAATAATGGGCATACTTGCATTTAAAAGTTTTGGTATCACCTTGAATCTTTCATAAACAAGTTACTCATAATGTACATTATAATGCATTATATCTATTCAGAATTATTTGTAACCAGAGTTAAAATGCATTAGAATACTTTGCAGATACCTCTGAAATTGGCTGTTTGTCATGTTTTAATGCATTGTAGCTACTTTGTAAATGTCATACAAAAAAATCATACAAAAAAAAAACTTTTTGAATTTGAAGATCAGGGTAAATTTCACTTATTTTTTTCTTCTGGGAAACATGTAAGTATCTTCTGTAGCCTCTGAAGGGCAGTACTAAATGAAAAAAAAAGAGAGAGAGAGAGATTTAAGCAAAATAAAAAAGTGAAAAAAGTGAAAGTCGTGACGTATTGTCAAGTATGGTGACCCATACTCGAAATTGGTGCTCTGCATTTAACCCATCCAAGTGCACACACACAGCAGTGAATAGTGAACAAACGCGCACACACACACACAGTGAACACACACCCGGAGCAGTGGGCAGCCATTGCTCCAGCGCCCGGGGAGCAACTGGGGGTTCGGTGCCTTGCTCAAGGGCACCTCAGTCATGGTATTGAAGGCAGAGAGAGTGCTGTTTGCTCACAATCCCCACCTTCAATTCCTGCCGGTGCGAGAATCGAACCGGCAACCTTCAGGTTACAAGCCCGACTCCCTAACCATCAGGCCACGACTTCCCCAAGAAAAATGTACACATCTTCAATCTGTTCAAAAGTTTTCACCCCCTGGCTCTTAACTTCTGGAGCATCAGTGAGTGTTTGAAACTTCTGTAATAGTTGCATATGAGTCCCTCAGTCGTCCTCAGTGTGAAAAGATGGATCTTAAAATCATACAGTCATTGTTGGAAAGGGTTCAAATACACAAAAATGCTGGAAAACCAAAGAATTTGTGGGACCTGAAGGATTTTTCTGAAGAACAGCAGACAGTTTAACTGTTCAGGACAAACAAGGGACTCATGAACAACTATCACTAAAAAAAAAAAAAAAAAAAAAAAAAAAACAGCTGTGGATCATTCAGGTAACAGCAGTATTAAGAATCAAGGGGATGTAAACTTTTGAACGGGCTTATTCAGGTCAGTATTAAATAAAAATAACGCATTTTGTATGATCCCTCTTATTTTGGTAAAACAATTAACATTCTGCAAGGTGTACGTGAACTTTTGACTTCAACTGTACATAAAGGTTTCAAGTAAAGTGTGACCAACGTTTATTTACATCTTTGTATGCATGAAAGCATGCATGAGTTGGGAGACGTGTATATATCATAATAAATATGTTCACATGCACAATCTTACAATGATAATAACCTAATAACCTAAGCCTAATAACCCGATAATATGTCATCATGTAGGTCAGGTCAGTGCTTTGTTGTGCATGAAAACACTCAATGATCACACCAATAATCTGTTATCATTTATTTCCACGTGCACATTTGGCCGTTCATGAATTCTCCATAGATGTGCCCAGTAATACGATTTCACCAGTCTGTTGTGCAACTAGTGGAAACACTTAGCCAGTATGAAGACATTTGGGAACGGCGTGTATTTATCAGAGCAGAGAGGTTCACTCCAGAACAGATGAAGACTGGACAATCAAAGGTTTCTGGATAACGGCTGAAGGTTTGAGTTACTGACTCTCGGTGGGCTGAGGTCGAGTGTAATGTCAGCATGAGGAACAAGGAGCACTTTATTGCATTTCTTTTCTGTGGAATGGACCAAAGGTTACGGCCCTGACTGTGGGCAGATGAGTTCATCACATTACTGCAGAGAGAGCCGTATGGAGTTCATCAGAAATCCACACCATCAGGAACTACGTCTGAGGATGAGAGCTTTCTCCATGCAGATTTCACATCGGGTTCAGATGGTCGTGAAAATTCATCAGTTTGATCAGCAGAAAGCTGACTTCTGTTCAATAAATCTCCACACTACTGACAATGGACAATGAATCTTTGAACATGATCATGAACCAAATTTTGCTAATATGACTGTAATTATTCACTCCAATTTAAATCCAATATTCCAATTTTCAACTACAGCATCAGTCAAATGCTTCAAATTCATTCAGATTGACCACAAAATCCAATTAAAAACCAATGTCTATAAAGCAAATCAACAATTTTAAAAAGCTATATGAAATCTGCAGCTGTCCATCTCTGTGCAGTGACTTTAGTTCATCAAAGAACAGTATTCTTGATCCTCACATGCAAACCACTGCTTCAGTGTTGTTAAAGCTCAGTGTGCAGTTGGGAATCTCTGTCCATTTGTCAAGGTTGCCACCTGTGGTTGCGTAATACTTTTAATGTTAATGGTAAATATCTTTCTCTTTGAGCTCCGATGACATATGATGCATGAATCCCAGAGAGCCAGACCTGCGGCTGATCAGACAGACCACCAGAAATGACATGAGAGAAAACCACTGAGGGTCATGGAAGTGACCACTGTGCCGTTTGTTAGCGATTATGATGAAACGCAGATTCAGAAGAGGCTTGAGGAAACAGACTCTCAGCTCACATTCTGAGATATAAACAAATTAATAAAGAGCAAAGTTTGTAAACGTAGAAGTACAGCGCGAGCGTGAAGGTCATCGCTCATCAGTCTCTGAGCTCATGGCTGAAGTGTTTTTAGTGAGAAAAAGGCAGCAGAATGAAGGGATCTCAGTCGGCCAAAATGAGGTCTGAATTTGGCAAATCGTGCGGCACAGGGAGGAGTGTTAAACTCAATCTATAGAAGCTCCCATGAGCCTCAGAGGAGGCGACCTACATGAAGGAAAGGCCTCGCTTCATTCATGAGCTCACACACCAAAACAGCAACTGGATCTCACTTAATGAACACCAAATGCTTAACCAAGAATAAATAAATGAGTAGAATGTATACAATTTGAATAAAAGTCCACTGAGCACAAGAAGATTTGTTTTTGGTAAATCTTGGCCAAACTCACAGTGTTTATAAGCGCTGACCTTTGCTTCAGGACACAGAGAGACGAGCCGAGAACAGCCTTATCACCCAACAATCACCAGCTCCTGCCACTCTCTCCAGAAACACTACACCAATATCTGCCTTTTACCAGTGTTTCCCTTCTTCAGCCACTGCAATACACACACAAACAGCGGATTTCCTACAGCCGCCTTTGATTTCACTAGAGACTCAGTCAAAGACAATCATACTTCAGCAAATTCAGGGCTTAGCAGCAGCCTTATTTTCTATACTGCTCAATAAATAGTTTAGTTTAGTTTATTAATTTATAAAGCACATTTCAAACAACAGAAGTGGTAACCAAAGTGCTATACAGAAGAATAAAACAGAGATTAAAACAACGATTAACATACTGGATCAAAACCTTGAAAACATGAAGAATATAAACACCCTCAATTAAAACATAGAGAAAACAGAAGTTAAATACTATTAACAATGGCGGTCACAGCTGGACTTAGAGATGAAAAAACCTCTTTAAAAATATGAGACGGCAAAACATCAGAAGGGCAAACTGAGGATTTCACACTAGAAACAATACCATGAAGCTGTGAGGGCAAAACAGATTGAAAAAGTGAACGAGTACTGTCACAAGGAGGCATTTCTAGGGATGAAGACCCCAGATTTGAAATATTAGAGCGAATACCCTCAAGTTTATGGATAAACTGTGTTAGAAACTGATCGCAAAGGTCAGTAGAAGCCTCAGGTAGAACATTAGAAGAGGGATTTAAAAGGGCATTAATGGAACTAAAAACAACCTTAGGCCTCTGAGAGTTTTGTACAATTAAATCAGACATATATTTAAACTGAGCCTCCCTAACAGCATTCTGATACTGATTAAGACACTCCCTGAAAATTGTGTATGATATGTGAAGTTTGTCTTTCCTCCACCTTCATACAGCACACCTGCACTCTTGCCTGACCGTACGAGTGTGCACATTTAACCAGGGCTGCACTTTCTTCACCACACTGGATTTTTGTAACCTCAGAGGAGCAATTGAGTCTAATGTAGCCGTGCAGGAGCTGTCAAAAAGGTCAACCAGGACATCAGGGTGAACACGGGAGGAAAACGTTTCATCAACATTGGGGGTTAGGGAAGATAAAAAGACATCAGTGAAAGACCTAGCAGTAGAAGAGTCAAATCATCTGGACAGACGTGGTGAATGACATGGAATAGAGGGGGTGCCAGCTAATACAGAGTCAAAAACCACTGGATAATGATCAGAGATAGCAGAATCAACAATTTTAAGGTTAGTCACTGGAAAACCAAGTGAAAACACCAGGTCCAGGGTGTGACCCTTCTGGTACGTGGGACCAGAAACAAATTGTTCAAAATTAAGAGAGTCCATAAGACCTAAAAATTCCTTAACCAAAGGCTTAGACTGACAGCAGACATGAATGTTAAAATCACCCAGGATCAAAAAACTGTCATAATGTGGCATCAGGGAGTTCAGGAGCTTAGAAAATTCTTGAATGAAGTCCTTTTTAAAATTAGGTGGTCTGTATACCAGGACACAGAGCAGATCAACCTTTAAGAGCTGCACCTCAAAGGTTTGAAAGTTTTCATCAGGTAGAGAAATGCTCTTGATAGAGTTCTTGAAGATTGTCGCCAATCCACCCCCCGACCAACATATCTTGGAGAATTAAAAAACCGGTAGTCCGGAGGAGCAAGTTTTTTAAGAGCTGAATAATCACCATAGCTAAGCCAGGTCTCTGTTACAAATCAAAAATCCAACACATGTGAAGTCAAAAAGTCAATTAAAATAAAAGATTTGTTAGACAGAGATCTAGCATTTATTAATGTAAATTTGATCGGACCGCTTATTTCTGTTAATAAGCATGAGATGAATATGCTGTAATGTTCCAGCTGTGATGAAGTAGAGGCGAATGAAGCAGGTGTGATGAATTATTCAGCTCTGCTCGCTCTGTGATGTGATTTGGACCGTAAATGTCATATTAAGGAATTTAGGATTCAATTGTAGGGTCAGTAAGATTTAAATTTCTGAAAGAAGTCTGCTCTGCTCACCAAGGCTGCATTTATTTGATCAAAAGTACAGTAAAAATTGTGAAATATTATTGTAATGCAAAATATCTGTTTTCTATGTGAATTTCTGTTAAACTGTAATTGATTGCTTTGATCAAAGGTGAATTTTCAGCATTATTACTCCAGTCTTCAGTGTCACATGATCCTTCAGAAATCATTCTAATATGCTGATTTGTGGCTTCATTTCTGATTATTATCAATGTTGAAAACAGTTGTGCTGCACAATATTTTTGTGGAAATATGTATACATTTTTGTGGGAATACATTTTATTTTTCAGGATTCACAGATAAATAGAAAGTCCAGAAGTCCAAGACTTCACGCATTATGTAATCACATTGAAAAGGGCATTTTTTCCTAGCAGAAGAAATCTTTTAGAGTTGGTACTATGTCATGCGTGACCTTTCCAAAACAATTATGTAATGCATGAAGTCATGCACGTGCATTGCAGAGCTGGTGCAAGACAAGCATTTGTGGTTAAAAAGTATATATATTTTTATTTTTTTCTTAGAAAATGGCCGTTAAGACCCTTATTTCTTGGCTGGGATTGTGTAGAGCTCTTTGAAGCTGCACTGAAACAATTTGGACCTTCAATCCGTTGGCTCCCATTGAAGTCCATTATATGGAGAAAAATCCTGGAATGTTTTCCTCAAAAACCTTAATTTATTTTCGACTGAAGAAAAAAAAGACATGAACATCTTGGATGGCATAGGGGTGAGTAAATTATCAGGACATTTCTATTCTGGAAGTGAGCTAATCCTTTAATGTGTCCTTGATGAATAAAAGTATTAATTTCTTGCCAAAAACCTCATTCTTACTGACCCCAAATGTTTGAACAGTTTCATGCCATATTTAATTAAACTTGATGAAAGCTGAATTAACTGAACTACATCTCATTGTATTATTGTAGCCTACTAAAGTGACACTGATCTCTGTTTATACCTTTGCACTGGTTTCATTTGTCTTAAACTCATTTCACAAACTCATAGATTACTGTAGAATATCAGCTGAATGATCGGATGGCCTGAAAGTGTACTTTGGCATCTAAACCACACACTGCGCTACAGATTTCAGCATCAAGCTAAAAAACAAACACACACAGCTTTCATTTCTACCAGCAGCACATAAAAAAGCAGAGCAGCATGTCTGTGGTTTGATATTTTCCAGTGAGGAGCTCAATGAAGCTCCAGTCAGCCTCGCTTCTCAATGAACTTTCACCAAATCACATCACAGAGTGAGCAGAGCTGAATAATTCATCACACATGCTTCATTCGCCTCTACTTCATCACAGCTGGAACATTACAGCATATTCATCTCATGCTTATTAACAGAAAACCAACAGAAAATTCATGGAAAATGAAAACATGATCAACGATGTCACTCAAATCATGACACACTCAATACTAGTCTTAAATACTTCACTTTGAAATATGTCATTTCTCAGAGAATGACAACAAAGCAAACACTAACAGTTTGTGTTCCGTGTGAGTACGCTAAAGAAACACCAATCACAGCACGATCATCCAGTGTTACTCGCAAACAGTAACAAACACAAACGCTCTGAAAGACTGTTTAGAAATTCAGTGACTGGAAAACAAAATCATGGCATTTTCCTAAACTTTCCTCCTCTGTTCAACCTATCAAATGAAGAACAAACCTGGAACCACTATATATCTATCTACCTACAGTCAAACCAAAATTTATTCAGACCCCTTCAACATTTCTCTCATTATCACAGTTTATTTTCTATAGTTTAGAAAATGGTAATAAAATATGACAAGAACTCAGAGTTAAACTGTGTCTGAACAAATTCATCTTGATAATGTCAGATAACTTTGATAGAAAGTTATGTAACAAAACATGGTCAGGTCAAAATGTCAAATCAAATTTTTGCTCCCAAATTTTGATCAGTTTTATTGGTAGTCCACTGTATGAAGAATTTTTGGATATAATATGTCACAGTTTACTTTATTTTACTATCCTCACTTACATTAAATCAACTATAGTGTCCTGCACCCACTAGTAAAAAAATAAAAAATAACAAAAAATTAAAAATTATATTTGGTGTCTGAATTATTTTAGGTATGACTATCTATCTATCTATCTATCTATCTATCTATCTATCTATCTATTATTTATTTAATAAATTTCATAAAATACAATTTTAAGTAATGTTATATTAAATTATTATATCATAAAATTTTAAATAATGATGATTTATTATTTATGAATAAATAATTAAAACATTTAATAATTAGTAATTTATATGAAGCTTTTACCTGGAAGATCACCATTGTCTCTATTTTCATATTTTCTGATGAAAATGGCATTGTTAACATCACATCAGCTGGTTGGTAGGGCATTGTGGGCAGTTGCTAATAGTTTCTTCTGGCTGGCTGTTATGATGGTTGTTTAGTGGTCTGAATCAACAGTGCCAATGGAAATCAATGGAGTTTTCTTCCTAAAACCACAAATGTTATAGGTTCCTCAAACACAAGGGCTCATGTAATGTCTCTGGTGACGTCTGCTGTGCTCTGGAATAATCACATTTGTGTTCATCACGTCAAATCACTGAAAGCCTGATTTGTGCAGACTGTGCTGTTGTGAGTAATAAAGGGCTGTAACGGAGGAAAGTGTGGGTCATCCAGAGAACATCACACTGACCGCCTGACCAACACAAACACATGGGTGTGAAACAGAGACAGAAGTAGCACAGGTGTGTCACACACGCTCACCAGAGCAATCTGAGGAAAGCATCATGGGAACGATAGGTTTATTCACAAACATTCACGCCAGACTCCTGCCTGCTTTTCTCAAAGAGTTTCAGACACAATTACAGTGTAAACATTGAACCAGTGACAAAAGAAGCGCTTTATTCAGAGAGAGACTGCACAGCACATGACTAGCTTCACACATCTACTTCAGCTAAAATGCTTTTATTAATATTGTTTTAACTGCTATTTTTATGAAATACCAGTACATCATACAATTCATTACTGAAAAATGTGCTTAAATATTTATATACAAAACTTAAATATTTTTTATAAATATTTTTGTGTAGAATACTGTTTAATGTCAGAATGTGTATATGGAAGCCTGTTTAAACCATGGAATAAAGAAATAAAACTAGTAATTGTGGCTTTTCATCTCACATTTCTGACTTTTTTGTGCAATTCCGTTTTTTCCCACACACAAAAAAAAAAATAAATAAAAAATAAATAAATAAAATAAATAAATAAATAAAATAAATAATAAAAATAAAAAAAAAATAAAAAAGGTAACTTTATATCTTACAATTGTGACTTTTTTCTTGTTTTTCCTTGAGTTTAAATATATCACAATTCAGTTTTTTTTTCGTAATTCTGAATTCTCTCAAAAATGACTTTTTCAAACAATTCCAAGTTTATATTCAGAGTTCATTCAGAGACAATTCTGAGAAATTAAGCTCCAAATTGCAAGAAAAAAAAAATCTCTTAAGTGTCAGATACAGGGCTCTGAACCGGTTCAAGGAACGAAAACGAAAACCAGAAACGAACGAAATTTTGACTGGAACAGAACCGGAAACAGAAACGAAATCAAACTGTATTGTTCCGATCAGAATCGAAAATTTGAAATGGCCATTAACCAGTTAATAACTTTATTTTATCGTTCCATTTAATATTTGAAATTTGCTGTCAACCAATCAGGAATTCAAGTAGCTAGACTATGCAAATATGACGCTGACGCATCCAGCGAGTGAAATGCCCGCACACTCAGCTGTGAGCTCGTCATAGTAGTGATGGGAAGTTCCTTCGGATCATTTTACTGACTCGGACCTTTGAGTCTCGTTCAGCAAAATGAACGAATCTTTTTCGAGTCATTACGTTCATTTTAGCCAAATATAATTAAAATGTTACGTGCTACTTCCCTAACACATCTACTTGTCATGAATCTGGTTCATGGACTTTCATTTGTTCGCCACCAGAGGTCGCTCAGTCGTCACATTGACTCTCACACCACACAGACTGTCACATTACCCAGGACTTAATTTCCCAGCAGCCATTTCCCTAATCACATGCTCACACCTGATACCCATCACACAATCACACACACTACTTAAGCCATGGACGTCCTCAGTCAGATGGCCGAGTATTGTACGCACATATCCCTCTTCTAGCGATAGCTACTCTACGGAGCCCACTTAGTTGTCTTAGTCTTGCCTTGCCTGTTTTCCCGTGTTTTATTCTAGCCTGTGTTTCCTGGATTAACCCTTGCCTTGCCGTTTCGGACTCTGTTTGCACCTCGTTTGGATTATTGCTCTGCCTTGCCCCGTTGGATATTGTTCGCCGATCGAAGACCCACGCTTGCCCTAGGATTACTCTTTGTCTTGTCCCTGCCATACCTGTTCGCCATTGTTTCGTCCCTGCCTGTATTTATGACCATGTCTTTAAATAAAAGCTTGCATATGGATCCGCACGTCTCACGTCTCATCAGCCCCGTTACAGAATACTCGGCCACACGAGGATCCAGTGGCTTTTCGAAGGAACCCTGGTCAGGTATGGACCCATTAAATCAGCTGCTCGATCTGCGACAAGGGAATTCATCTGTTGAAGAGTATGTCATTCAATTCTGCGAGCTGGCGCATAAGATTCCCTTTGATGAGGTAGTATTAAAAGACATATTTCGTTTTGGACTCAGTGAGCCTGTAAAGTCATGGTTACCAGAGGGGAGGTTTAATTGTAGTTCGTCAAAGTCGATCGTCATGAGTCTCGTCACATCTCAGCTGATCTACCAAAGCCTCGTCACGTCACTGCTGATCATCCAGATTCCAGTATATTTCACTTAAATCATTGACAGATTAATGAAACGAAAGAGAAAAAAAAAAAAAAAAAGCTGATTTAGGCCTACAGTTCATTGTGACGCATTCCAAAGTTCTCGGAAAGGAAAACGAGACGGCAGAAAGTAGTTTTATTTATTTTGCAAAAGCTTTACAGTCTTATTTTACAATTTTATTTGTTTTGCAAAAAGCTTGACAGTTTTGAATGATGTCGCATCTGTAACCTGTCAGGGTTGTGTGAAGAGATGAGAGTGAGGACTCAATTGCAGGAGGGAAAGGGCTTTATTAACACAAAATAAAAAAAAACAAACTACCCCGTAGGGGAAAAACAGACTGGCTCTTGACTGGCAAGGCTGGACAAGAGGATCACCGACCACATTCGACAACGAACTCACACGGGACTGCAAACACAAGGAGATTATAAAGGGAGCAAATGAGGAGCGTAACGAGGAAAAACAGGTGGGGTAAATTAACCAATAAACAGGTAACAAGATGGGTGGGGTCAAGACAATTGACATGAGAACACATGGCACATAGAACCAAACAAGACAAGCCATGTGCTCACACAAAACAAAAACACAAGCACATGGCCAGCAAAACAAAGTCACTAACCATGTGCAGAACAGGACACGAACACACAGCTAATGCGGAGACTCCTAAGCCGCGTGTTCACACAAAACATGACAAACATGAAAAGGACGCAGCTAGTGAAAAAAAAAAAAAAAAAAATATACAAGCTGCGTGCAACACAGAACAAGACAAAACGAGAAAGCACGCAGCTGAAAAACGAGCTGCGTGCAACAAAACAAGACAACGAGAAAGTACGCAGCCGAACCTGAACCGCACAAAACACACATTGACAGAGGAGCGCACGGCCCGAGCGAACTCGAGGCCGCACGCTCCCACAGCAAGACTAACCTGGAGCGTGAGTGTCCGAACCCCGACACGAAAACCAGAACCGAGCCTGAACAAGACAGGAGTGCTGGGATCCGAACACCACGCTCCAACATGAAACAGAGCACACAGACGAGAGAGCGTGCAGCTCGAGCACACTCGAAGCCGCGTGCTCACCAGAAAACAAGACAAGAGGGGAGTGTCAGAGCTCTGTCACAAAACCACGAATAAACTAGACCGAAGTGACAGAACCCTGACACTACCCCCTCCCCAAAGGGACGCCACCTGGCAGAAACATGACAACACAAGACTAGCACAAACATGAGAACACAAGACAGACAGGGGTCAACAAACAGAGACAAGGAAGGAAGGGTGGGAGGGAGGGAAGCCAAGCCAAGCCAAGCCAGAGCCAGTAGATCAGCCCAGGAAGTCTTTAGGATGGTCCAGGGTGGGACGGGAGGGACCAGGAAGCTCCAGTGCGTCAGGAGTCCCGGCAGGAGGCCAGGGCGGGGCCAGCAGCAAGGGCGGCCCCGGCAGGACAGGAAGCAAGGGCGGAGCAAGAGCAAAGAGCTTGCGCGGAGCCGGCAGGGCAAGGAGCTTGAGCTTGGGCAGAGCCTGCAGGGCAAGAAGCTTGGGCGGAGCCGGCAGGGCAAGAAGCTTGGGCGGCGCCGGCATCAGGGCAAGGAGCTTGGGCGGCGCCAGCATCAGGACAAGGAGCTTGGGCGGCGCCGGCATCAGGGCAAGGAGCTTGGGAGACTCTGGGACGGCCTCCTGGCCAGCAGCGGGCTGAGGGACAGCCTCCAGGCCTTGCGGGCCGGAAGAAGCCTTCTTCCTCTTCCATCTCCGAGAGCAGGATGCTGCAGTTACGTCGGCCGCCTCTAGGGGTGCTGCAGCTTCATTAGCCGTCAGTGGGGGCACAGCTGCAGTGTCGTCAGCCGCCTCTGGGGGCGTAGCTGCATCGTCGTGGGCTGCGTCTGGGGGCACAGCTGCAGCGTCAGCTATCACTGGGGGGCGCTGTAGCCTCCTTAGCTGGGGGACGTGCCAGGAAATCCACGAATCCCCCAAATGTCAGGTGGTCCAGCCCCCTCATCCTCCACCAGTTGAGGGGCTCGTCAACGGCACTATTGAAGAGGTCCTTGAGGGCCGCATCATTGAACCCCAACCCCTCTGTTGCACCACTGAACTCCAGGGCAAACCTACTGACATCTGTCCCCCACTGACAGAGGGAGCTCAGGGCCCTGAATTGGAGGATGCGTTGGTAGAGGGGGCTGGAGAGAGTGGAGGGTGGTGGACAGCGCAAGTCCTCATAGTGGCGAGTTCGTGCTGTCAGGGTTGCGTGAAGAGATGAGAGCGAGGACAAAAAATAAACACACAAAAACTACCCCGTAGGGGAAAACAGACTGGCTCTTGACTGTCAAGGCTGGACAAGACTGGACACGAGGATCACCGACCACATTTGACAACAAACTCACACGGGACTGCAAACATAAGGAGATTATAAAGGGAGCAAATGAGGAGGGTAACGAGGTGGGGTAAATTAACCAACAGGTGGGGTAAATTAACCAATAAACGGGTAACAAGATGGGTGGGGTCAAGACAATTGACATGAGAGCACATGGCATATAGAACCAAACAAGACAAGCCATGTGCTCACACAAAACAAAAACACAAGCACATGGCCAGCAAAACAAAGTCACTAACCATGTGCAGAACAGGACACGAACACGCAGCTAATGCGGAGACTCCTAAGCCGCGTGTTCACACAAAACATGACAAACATGAAAGGACGCAGCTAGTGAAAAAAAACACAAGCTGCCTGCAACACAGAACAAGACAAAACGAGAAAGCACGCAGCCGAAAAACGAGCTGCGTGCAACAAAACAAGACAACGAAAAAGCACGCGGCCGAACCCGAACCGCGTGCCGTACAAAACACAACACACACGGACAGAGGACAAAACCACGAATAAACTAGACCGAAGTGACAGAACCCTGACATAACCAACCAGTGTTGGTATGGTCATATCGCGCTGGCGCCTCACGCGCACAAAGACACGATATTTTAGCGACTTTGCAGCCTGTTCATTATCAAAATAAAATACAGTTAAAGGAACCTATAAAAAGTTACAGTGCTCGGTTATCCGATCTGTTGCGTTCAGCGTGACCATCACCTCACTGTGCTGATATAGCCGATGTGAAGGATGATGTTTTACGTCGATGAAAGTACAAAAGCCTATAATAAATAATATTTTAACATCCAGATACGGCGCGAATATGGACACATTTGGATTCGTGCCGAATGAGAGAGGTAGACATCATCACCTTTAATTTGTTTTTGGATTGACGTTTTTATAGCCTTAAGTTTAGAGGATTTGTTGTGGAGAGAAACTAATAACTGCGTTTATAATGTTTGTAAACATTTTTGATTTACCGGCATTTTAGCCTACATTATTTCTGAATGTAATAGCCTAATACAATGCGACGCAACTTAGCCTATGGGTTTTTTTTTTTTTTTCCCTCAAAACGCAATTTTATACAAGTAGCGTTTTGTTTTTTTTTTTGTTTTTTTGTTTTTTTTTACAATGCAGCAAACATTTTTAAATATCTTTAAAAATACTTTAATGTCTTTAAAGCATTAATAGTTTTTTTCTTCTTCTTCTTTTGTTTAGTAGCCTATATTTAGGCAAATCTAGAAAAGATGATGCTGTATTGGCTGTGACTAAGCGCAGCGGGTTAAGATACCTTCTCTTCCTGTTTTTTTCTTTATTTTTCTTTTTGTGTAAAGAAAACACTGTATTTTATTATTATTATTATTATTATTATTATTATAGGCAAAGACAATTTTTAAAAATAATGTTATTAACTGTTCTTTTTTTCTACTCGAACCGGTTTCGGAACGGTAATAATACAAAGGAACGCAGGAACAGAAATGTTAAAATATCGATTCTGCTCGGAGTGAACCGACTGATTTTTTATTTATTTATTTATTTTTTTCGTTTTCAAGCCCTGGTCAGATATAAGTCATAATTGATCAAAAAAGTCATTTTTGTGATAATTGTGAGAAAAAAAAAAGTTGCAATTACCCTTTTTATTTATTTATTTATTTATTTATTTATTCCGTGGCAGAAACGGCCTCCATAGTCCTGCTATTGGGGCATGTTGTCACAGAAGATTTGTTTAATTAACTGCATGAAATTTTCTGGACTCTGATGGTGGAAATGTTTTGAGATATACAGATATAAAGTGTGACAACTAGTCCCGATCTCCCCAACTAATGACTGGGATCATTCATGAATGTCTTGACTCCACAGATCCGTACAGTATTCACTCGTTCAGCTTTACATCAACACAGCAGTGGCTGACGGGATCAGAGAAACCAGAAACACCGACTGGACCGAACTACTATGCTTTCTAACTTAATGCAGATTTTTCAGAAACTTTACTTTCTTTGACTGTTTTCATCATAGATGCACATCTAAATGTTTAACCACAAAAGCATGCAAACTTCAAAATATATACTGTATATGCATGCCCTGATTCTCTGTATTACAAAGTCTGTTTTAATGCAGGAAGCAGGAGATTCTCTGTGTGCTCATTATGACTGATGATGATTGATCATATTTGGCAGTAGATCATCTTTTTTTAGCAATACTTTAGCTGTTCTGACCCTTTGCTAAAACTACGAATCATCTCTTGAGTCCGATTGAGTTTCCTCCAAGTTTCTGATGAATCGGGTGCCGGCTGCGAATGGAAACACAGAAGACAACGGACCGATATGAGCCGCTGAGAAACACAAATACTGCAGATGCTGAGGAGCTGAAGGGAGGGTGTTTATGGTGGCACACGGGCGCTGCTGACGGAGAGAGAGAACAGGACTGGAGTATTAGTGCACATCTGCTCCTCTCTTCATTATGTGGATCTGTCACGACTCCATTCACATCCACTGAGAAATCACTCCATTCAGATCTGTTTATACCTGAGCCAGCGATACTGCACTAATATTAGCTCAATCTGAGACGTGTGACAGACTCAAACAATCAGCTGAGCAGTGAGAATCATATCTACTGTCTCTGAAAAAGTCTCTTCTGCTCACCAAGGCTGCATTTATTTGATCAGAAATACAGTAAAAACAGTGAAATATTATTATAATGTAAAACAGCTGTTTTCTATGTGAATATCTGTTAAAATTTCATTTATTTCTGTGATGCGCAGCTGAATTCTCAGCATCATTACTCCAGTCTTCAGTGTCACATGATCCTTCAGAAATCATTCTAATATGCTGATTTGCTGCTCAAGAAACATTTCTGATTATTATCAATGTTGAAAACAGTTGTGCTGCTCAACAATGTGACAATGTAATTTTTTACTCTCACTTGATAAATGTAAAGTGTCGTTCATCCATCGAATCTATCCTTACATTCTGAACAAATCCAGCATAACCTCAACCTCAATAACAAAAAGACTATTGTCATAGCATGATTTTTGGACATGAAGCATGGTAATACCATGAATGCCAGTAAAAGAGTGTATTCTCTGACAAATTAAAACTAAAGGTTCCTGGCATCAACAATTCCATGAAGAACCTTTAACATCCATGGAATTTTTCCATTGCAAAAAAAAAAAAAAAAAAAAAACAAACAAACAAGTTCTTTAGATTATTAAAATGCATTTCACAATATGAAAAATGGTTCTTAAGAACTGACCACTGGAAGGTTCTTTGGGGAACTTGAAATGGTCCTCCTATGGAATCACTGTTTAAAGCTTTAGTTTAGGAGTAGATCTGTGGATCAGTCTCTCTCTGTTTGAGGTTTGTCCTGTATGTTTGGCTGGTGTTAGCAGCAGACAGATGCTCCTCGAGCAGCACATTCTTGTGTTCAGTCCAGTTCTCCAGGAACAGGAGCAGCTTCTCCAGCGTTTAACAGACCGGCCGCTGCCTGGATTAAACCGTAACATGAGCTTTCACACAGCTCCTGGAGAGATATTCTCCAAACCTGTGTGCCGTCGCTCAGAGAACAGGCTTATTCTGTCAGGAGCTCATAGGAGAAGATAATTGCATGAGCATTTTCATCTCAGAGTCTCGGGTCTGGAAGGAGATCAGGTGACAGTAGATATGAACAGAACATGCTCTCAGTCTTATTTGATTCTCTGCTCAGCCACTGAACTCAGCTCTGACAGAGAGTTTCTTCTCATACCGTAAGAAAACACAAGTTCTCTTGTCCAGAAAGAGAATTTTAGATGAGTTATGGACCTCTAGACCAATAGAAATGAGTCTTACAGCTTGAGAACTACACTTTCACATTCCACTGCACCAAGTCTTACTGTGAGTTATTCATCTACATTAACATTAAAAAATGTTTTTTTTTAAAGAAATGAATTAATCAAGGATGCATTAAATTGATCAAAAGTGACAGTAAATACATTTATAATGTTACAGTAGATTTCTATTTTAAATAAATGAATCTGAATCTGTGAATCCTGAAAAATGAATGCATGACAGTTTCCACAAAAATATTATTCAACATTGATAATAATCAGAAATGTTTCTTGAGCAGCAAATCAGCATATTAGAATGATTTCTGAAGGATCATGTGACACTGAAGACATGCTGAAATAATATTTCACTGTTTTACTGTATTTTACTGTACTGATAAGTGCAGGCTTAGGAAAAAAGCAATTTTCAAAAGAATTAAGCAAATGGCATACATGTGTTTCTGCAAAGTTAGTGCTAAATGATCATATCAGTCAATAAAGCTGCTTTTATTAAATAAATACAGCACTGGTTTCCTTCTAGGTCAGTAGTACATGCAGGATTGTGGACAGAGAGATTCAGAAAGCCAAAACTAACTGGAGTTCATTTCTGACTTGTCATTTACATTGGCAAAGAAATCATGGAAAATCAGAGGAAAGTTGAGGCTCCTGCCATGTAAGGTCAGAAAGTACAGAGATTCTCTCAGCGCACATACAAACAGATCAATAAAACCCCAACAGACAACATTAAACTGACAGACTCCCATCTCACGAACTGTGTACAGTGTGTTTGGTGGTAAACATCAGCGACTCGACGGCTGACAGCTGTGTTTAAGCAGCTGAGAGCTCACAAAGTGCTGAGAAATAAGAGCTACACGTAAACGACTCGAGCCATCAGCAGCCTGTCCCAAAATCCAAGCTTTCAGACCAAAGCCTTTAAGAGCCAGTGTGAAGCTTTCCAAAGGAACAGGAAGAGTAGAAAAAGAAACTGAAAAGAATAATGGAAGGAAAATGGGAACTGCTTGAGATCTTAAGTAACATTAGTGTAGGAATGACAGCTTTCTGCCCCTCGTGAAAATTCATTCCAACATGCTTATAAAAGTATTAATAGCAGAGTGCTGATAAACTCATCAATACTGTCCAAAAACGCTCTATGAAAACTGGCCTGAATCCTAATAATATAAACTCAAGCAGACGTTTTATATTCCTTTCAAGTCGTCAGTGATGAATGAGACGAGAAGCTTCATTCTTTAAGACACTCTTTATGAAGAATCCTGCAGGCACAAATCTGCCTATCATTGCCAAACCACAAACAGGTTACGACACACAGAGGACGAGCATGATCCCAAACACACTTATGTCTGCGTGATTATGATTCAGATGATAAAACTGCAGAGGAACCGTTGGGAGATCCTCGTCCTCTGCTGCAAAGCCAAGATAAACACAGCACATTTCTGCAGGGATGTGCCATTTAATGCTACTGTACTGATTTAATATGAATTAATAATGCCATGCCTCTATAACAACAATCCAATCACAATGGAAATCAAGGTTTCAAATAATGGAAATGAGTAAAACAATATTTAAATAATGCTTTTAAAAATTACATAACTATTCAAGAACACAAATGATTCACTTTTGTCCATTACAATCAGCAGGTCTTTAAAGACTTTTTAACATTTCAGGTTGTGATTTTCTGTTGCAATACAGAGATGTGACTCTCAAAATACATCATTTTGGGTGAATAAGACACTTTCAATTATACTGATCGATATTGTATATTTAGGACCAGATTTACTAACAGCTCGCACCAGCACAAACGTCACAAATGTCTTTTGGCATTAAAATAGTACTGTCAGGATTTACTATAGATGTGCAGTGAAGAATTAGTGCTGAAAAGGTGTGGACAGAGTTGTTTTTGTGCCTGACCTTATTTACCTTATTACATTACCTTATATGACCTTATTACATTTGTAGGAGTTTCCCTTTCTGATGCTAAATTTATGGGATAAATAAAGAAGAGATGCACTTTCGGAAACTTTGTGGATTCTTTGAAAAGGAGGAAGCACTGTTTAATGGCGTTTCCCATGTGGTAAACTAAAAGGAGTTTTTGCCGCTACAGAGAGTATTCAAATTAATCACGCAACGAGATTTACTTTGTGCCATTATTTCACCTAAAAAAAGCATGTTTTATGGCAGGTGGTAATTTGTGCTGCTTTTGGTAGATTGCACTGGTTATTATGGAAATGACCTGGCTGTGTCTGTGTTCTTTAATGTGTGCAATGTCAGTAAATCATACGCAGAATTTTCTAATGCTAATTTGCCCTGTTTAGTAAATCTGGCCCTTAATTTTGAGTTCTCATTTCCCCTATTTTTGCATTAAGATTACCTTTGACATCATCTAACATTCATTTAATGTTTAAAAACAGGTTTCGTCTCTAAATTATCTATATCCAAATATTCATTTTTCATACTGTATTTTATAATGTTGTGATGCCCAAATTTACTTGTAGCATTTAAAATGATTCTTTTAGTTTTTTGTGTTTTATTTTTAATTTATTTAGACAATAAATATATTAAAATTGGCCAAGAATAATCGTCTTTAGTCAGTATGGGAAGGTCTGATGACTGTCATAAATGAGCCGAGTGCAGCACTGAGGAACATCAGCTCCATAATAGAGCCACTTAAACATCTGCTTGTTCTGGGAGGCTCACACACACGCACACACACACACACACACACACACACACACACACACACACACACACACACACACATACTGTAACACTCATGAGTACAAACATGTTCAGACATCTAGGAGGGTCCCTGAGGAGCAGTAAGTTAAAGAGCAGGGTTTGATTGAGTATCTGAGTGTGCTGGGAGGGTTACTCAAGAGCTCCTCAATCACAAACAGCTTTTATGAGGCTCATTTTCCATATCACTGAACCTGAGCTCCTCCGTTCTCACTCTGGCCACCGACTCAAGCCCAGATGATCGGCTTCAAACGATCACAAGCTCCATCTGCATCTGGACTTAATGCTTTTCCACATTACAGCTACAGTAAGTGGACTGAGGGATGTGAACGTGTTTACGGGAACAAAGGAAAAACCACAACCTGCTTCACCAATCCAGCTTCAGGGTCATTTCACTAATTCAGGACTCAAACAGTGTGACCTAATTATTATATAGCAAATATATATCTAATTATTTATGATTTCACTAACAGCTGCTGGTGTAATAGCAGTGTTGAGCTGAGAGAGGCTTATGAATCCGAATGTTCAGTGTTTAATGGGAAACCTGCTGCTGTTTGATAGCAGCTTTAACTTGTGTTTGAACTCCACGTGTGCATCCACACATAAATCACACAATCCAGCCATAGAAATCTCAACCTGAGGCTCTACAAATGATCTGGAAACCATTTTGACAGGTTTGTGGCAGTCAGATGAGTTTTTCTGCTTATATATGACTTATGAGGCTTTACAGCACAAACACTTCAGGAAAAATACAACTGGAACATTCATAGGACATTTTTCATTAGCTTTTCATAGGGGAAGTTTCTGATTTTGCATCCTGAGATTTACAGGAAACAATATGGTTTAAAAATGCTGGAACTGCACAGTTTGAGTATCTTGAAATGAAAAACAACTTAGTCTGCAACTCTCAGCTGGTTAAATCTGGAGTTCAGCTGTTTTAGTTATAGCAGGCCACCTGGTTTGACCAGTCTAAAAACCTAAAATAAGCATCCGAAACCCTGTGGTACCAGGCTGTCTCTTTAGAAGTGAGATTTGCTGAAAGATTTCAAATAATAGTCATAGTAAACGTTCACTAATCACAGCAAACACAAAACCAGCTCAACTCAAACTCATCAAACCAAAGCCCTGCTGCGGCTCTTCTCTCGTTCCTCAGATTCACTCTCTCTGAATCCCGTAAATCCTCCTCTATCTGCTCATCACACTGCTTTCTCTAAGCTTGCACTGCTATATGTGTTTCCTTTAATACTCTTGTACTCTTTGAAAAGCAACACTAAACTTTCACTAAAGTTATGAGGCACACATTCACTCACTGAAGACGCCAAAAGAATGTACAAAAAGCATTATTAAAGAGATAGTTTACCAAAATGAGAAGTCTGTCATCATTTACACGCACATTAAATTTTAGTTTCAGTTTTAGTTAACTATAATAACCTGCTTTCAAGACATGATATTTTCAATATGATGTAAGTGAATGAGGATGGAAGCATTCAAGCTTCAAAAAGGACATGAAAGCACCATAAAGTATCATAAAAGTGGCTCATGTGGCTTGTGCACTATATTACAAGTCTTCTAAAGTCAAATACAAGTCATTATTTCAGATTTAAACCATTATTAACTGATAATGTCCTATCCAGTGAGCAGCTGCAACTGAATCAGTGAATCAGTGAATCAGTGGATCAGTGAATCAGTGGATCAGTGGATCAATGAATCAGTGAATCAGTGGATCAGTGGATTGGTGGATCGGTGGATGGGTGAATCGGTGGATCTGTGAATCAGTGGGTCAGTGAATCAGTGGATCAGTGGATCAATGAATCAGTGAATCAGTGGATCAGTGGATCGGTGGATCGGTGGATGGGTGAATTGGTGGGTCAGTGGATCGGTGGATCGGTGGATCGGTGAATCAGTGGATCTGTGAATCAGTGGGTCAGTGAATCAGTGGATCAGTGGATCAGTGGATCAGTGAATCAGTGGATCAGTGAATCAGTGGATCAGTGGATCAGTAAATCAATGAATCAGTGAATTGGTGGATCAGTGGATTGGTGGATCGGTGGATCGGTGGATTGGTGGATCGGTGAATCGGTGGATCTGTGAATCAGTGGGTCAGTGAATCAATGGATCAGTGGATCAGTGGATCAGTGAATCATTGAATCAGTGGATCAGTGAATCAGTGGATCAGTGGATCAGTAAATCAATGAATCAGTGAATTGGTGGATCGGTGAATCAGTGGATCAGTGAATCAGTGGATCAGTGGATCAGTGGATCAGTGAATCAGTGGATCAGTGAATCAGTGGATCAGTGGATCAGTAAATCAATGAATCAGTGAATCGGTGGATCTGTGATTCAGTGGATCAATGAATCAGTGGATCAGTGGATCAGTGGATTGGTGGATCGGTGGATCGGTGAATCGGTGGATCTGTGAATCAGTGGGTCAGTGAATCAGTGGATCAGTGGATCAGTGGATCAGTGAATCAGTGAATCAGTGGATCAGTGAATCAGTGGATCAGTGGATCAGTAAATCAATGAATCCGTGAATTGGTGGATCGGTGAATCAGTGGATCAGTGGATCAGTGGATCAGTGAATCAGTGAATCAGTGGATCAGTGAATCAGTGGATCAGTAAATCAATGAATCAGTGAATCGGTGAATCTGTGATTCAGTGGGTCAGTGAATCAGTGAGTTGAACTCAAGAACTAGATCAACCTGATTCATGGACAAATCCTTCAGACTGGCTTTGTGACCTGAATCAACATATCATCAGACTCAAAAAATGATCTGTTCACAAATTAGACAACAGCGCTTATCTTAGGAAATCTCAAAAACATCTTAAGATTCTCAGTCGCTTGTTTTTGTTCTGTTCCTCACATAAAACTATCATATGAATTCAGAAGATGTGCAATAAGCTGTACAACCACTTTATGGTGTGTTTTGATCATTTCAGAGCTTGGCAAACTCATCAGCAGGATACAGAACTGATAAAGAACATGATAAATTATCCTTCTTCTTATCAAAGTTTTTAGCTTACGCCACAAAAACAGTGGAACATTTGATCAAAATAATCAAAGCGCTGAAACCTCGTGAGCTGCCATCACAAACACGAGCCTCACGAGGGATGGACGAGGATATTTGATTAATGAAGCTTCATCTGCTCTGATCCAGCCAGACATTCACAGTAAACACTGCTGCTCTCCAGTAGCGCTCTTCTCTGCTTAGCTCAACTGAAAACACATCCCTGCATTTAATACGCTGTTTTTACATGAAGCCATTCAAGCCCAATGCAATTCAGCATATTAGCTTATTAAAGAAATCACATTTAGGAAAGGAAATTGCCTTGGCATGAGCATAAATCAGCATCGCTGGAGGTTATTATAGATTATTACAGATTGCACATCCAGACAGCTTCAACCAACCAAAGAGTGTTCAGAAAGCGATCTTCCCATTCATTTTCTCAGGCTTTTATTGCTCTTTCTCTCAGTCTGAGCTCCTCCAGCAGGAGCCTGGGAACTTTCTGAAGATGCTCTTTGATTTGTCCTCAGGTCTCCACTTCCGGAGCCCCAAAGCGTCCCTTATGAAAGACCTACTGTCTCTTTTACTTTTATTGGGCCACAACAGCATGTCGGATCTGAATCAGCAAATTTCCCCTGCGCAGATGAGCTGGGAACCACTTGAAAAGGAGGAGGCCATATGTTTTAGACACCGTACCATCTGGGTTTGTCTTTGACAGTGGCGTTTCAGAGCTTCAACTCTACAATCGCTGGATTGAAACGGCCAATCTGGTGCATAATTTGGACCACCCACAACAACTATAAACATTACAGCTGCTTTCCAAATCAGAGTCAATTTGAGATTTGTCTTTCAATTTTGAAGCTGGAATGAAAATGATTAAGAAGGCTTCATTTTAAGTCATAAATTACGAGAAATTTAAATTTCCACTTTAATGTGCAAAGTGCTGCTGTTTTGAAAAATAGGCTCTCAGTTTGGAAACTATGAGCTTTTATATCATAACTCATAGTGCTGAATTCTGGTTTGGCATTAAGTCTTAAATGAATGAATGTAAATATACTAAGTCAGGACCACAGCAGCATATCAATATAATCATTACTATTGTGTTTAAAATACACAACCATTCAAAACTTTGGGGTCAGTATGATTTCTTATACTAGAAATTAATATTTTTATTGATCAAGGATGCATCTTTTGAACTTTCTATTCATCTGTGAATCCTGAAAAATAAAATGTATGACAGTTTCCACAAAAATATTGGGCAGCACAACTGTTTTCAACATTGATAATAATCAGAAATGTTTCTTGAGCAGCAAATCAGCATATTAGAATGATTTCTGAAGGATCATGTGACACTGAAGACTGGAGAAATGATGCTGAAAATTCAGCTGCGCATCACAGAAATAAATTACAGTTTAACAGATATTCACATAGAAAACAGCTGTTTTAAGTTCTAATAATATTTAATAAATTTTTAATGTGTTTTTGCTCAAATATATGCAGGCTTGGTGAGCAGAACCGACCCCAAACGTTTGAATGACAGTGTAAACACCACATTAATGTCCAAGACATCAAGTTCTTAAGTCAAAACAGCAGAACGACTCATGTTGATGTTGTCATCTCAATAAAGCGGTTTTCTTCCCCAAGGGTAAATGTAGATTTGGTAGATTTGGTCTCACGGGACACCATAAAGCTTTGTAAACAATGTCATTAACATTGCATGGCGATGTGTTGTTCCACACACATTAAATCCTGGACAATCATGAACTGACAGGCGTTTCTCCTGGGGTGTTGGACTCAACAGAGGACGCTCTAACAGCCAAAGCTGCCTACAGATCCACCGTCAGCATCTTAAGACTGAAGCCAATCCCCTGAGGAGAGCCTGGACTTGATTGGGTGATCTGCTAACTCACAGCAGAACCAGGTGAATGAATCCCTGCTGCGCTGATTTTATGATGTTGGCTGGAATACACTGTGCCTCATGAATGGAGGATGTGAGAATGAGATTTTTAAGCAGCTCCTGCAGGACTTTCCTCTGTGTAATGTGAATATTATACGGCCGTATGTTTGTCAGCTGCGGCGCTGTCTGTTTTGTGAGGTGTAGAGCAGTGGTTTTCAATCCTGTTCCTCGGGACCCACTGCTCTGCACGTTTTGCATGTCTCCCTTATCTGACACACTCATTTCAGTTCATGGAGCTCTTTCCTAATGAGCTGATGATCTGAATCAGGTGTGTAAATTAGGGAGACATGCAAAATGTGCAGAGCTGTGGGCCCCCAGGAACAAGTTTGAAAACCACTGGTGTAGACAGACCCGATTCAGTAAGGAAATCAGCTAATACACATCAAATGAACACAAACGTTTGTGAATCATCTCTGATCAGGCTAGTTTAAATAGAAAGGAGAGATGGTCATGCTGAAAACTATTTTAGGAGGTGATGAATTCATGCTCACGCTGTGAATCATACAGAAATGTACAATTTTTGGAAAATAAGTAAGAATTGTCCACTGCTAAACCTAATCGTCACTGAGGCGTATGAAAATCATATGAAAACATATGAATGAGATCATACAAGCCAATAATTTGCTAATATGCAAAATAGTTCTAAACTGATTGTGTTGGTATTTCACAAAAATATTGTTTTATTAACATAATGCATGAATGCCTGTGTCAGGGATTACAGATATTAGAAACCCTTAAGATTCACCATCAAAAACATTTATACAAGAAATCAAAAGTAATAAGCGCTCATTGATGCATCTGTTCACACTATCACTAAACACTCCCTGTAATTCATTTCACTTCCTTCATGTAACAGCTCTAGAAATGCCAGCTTTTATTGTGTTTTTCAGCAGTGTGGTTTGAGGGCAGTATGGATATACATCTGAAGGCAGGAAGGTCATATCCTTGTTGGCAACATTTAAAACATTTACACCCCTCTTCTAGTCCTCTATTGTCCAGAGCTGACAAGAACTTTCCACTTACTCATTTCAGCCAAACGACATGAAAAAAGCACAACAACAGTCATGAATTCCATATGTGTGAGTTTAACATCGCTGCTGATGAATAGCTAATTCACTGATAATAACATCGTTCACAGCAAACCAGGCAACACAGGCACAAAATGTGCATCTACTCACATTCCTGCTAAAAACACACATATAAACATACAGATTACTGCAGTTTTCAGCAGAAATGAACACTAGTGGCAGTAAAACACCAAGAACTTTACTTTTTACACAACCTATGATCACAGAGTCAGATTATTGATTAATTAAGATTTATTTTCATGTGTTTCCTTGCACTACACTATGAGCTCAAAACACTTTTACCAGAGTGCATGATTTGTAAATAATAAATTTTGATGTTTGCATCACATAAGCAGCTTCATATGTTTGACTTTTCTTATGTAGTAAACGTGCTCATTAGCACACCCGGTACAGCATTACACCTGTGGAGTGCTCAGGTATGAGCCCGTTAAAAACACAAAGTCACGATAAAAGAGATTTTTTCGATTTTTTTTTAGAAATGCCTGGCACATTTTTTCAATGAGTCTGGACTGAAATAAATTTCTCTCTACATAATATACAAACCCAAGCATTTAGATGTCTGAGTCAGAGCTTAAGATTTGCATAATCAGCTAGAAAGGAACATTACAATTTAGTAGTATTAGAAGTATAAGTACTCTTCCAATATAATGTCTCTCATTAAAAACCCATAAGAAGAGCACAAAACATGTTTTCACCTATCTATATTTTCCAAAGGTCAGAGATCAGTAGGGTGTCTGTATGCCAGATGCAAACAATTAGGTTGAGTACAACGGGAAGGTGTTTTTCTATTAGGCCATGGAATCATCCAGTCATGCTTTCCTGTTGTGGTTTGTGTCTCATGGATGTTTCATTCACTCCAGTCAGACTTCCCTGCCCGGATGGCAAAAATAATCCTCTGTTTTTCTCTGTTTGGACATTCCTGTTGTGATGACATAATAGGAAAAGGATAGGTAGGTACGAGTGCAAACACTCTCCATCAGCCTGCTATTTTAACCTTTTCATGCTCTTTGGAAATATAAGCGCTTAAACATCATCTGTATGGGAACAGGGAGGATGGCACTGTATATAATATATATAAATATATATATATATATATATATATATATATATATGTGTGTGTGTGTGTGTGTATGTGTGTGTGTGTGTGTGTGTGTGTGTTATAAAGTGATCTTGCTATGTCTTCACTGTGATGTATACAGCAGTTTGACCCAGGATAGAGAGCGGTAACAGCGGCTCTCAGCTTGGGTGTGTTGATATTAAGCATACTGGAGATGGCACAGGCCTCTTAAGGCGGATCGCTTGGATTACTCAGCTGTTATTCTGATTGCACAATGGACAGAAACAGGCCTCATTTGACTTCTTGGCCTGTAGGAAACAGTGGCCATGTGCATAACGCAGCTAAATATGGTCATCCCATTCCGTACGCACAGATTGTGATTGTTTAGAAGAGTGGAAACCACATTCTACAACCAAAAATCACTCCTGAAACATTCATATTATATTATATTCATATTGCATGGATAATCGAAAAAATAAATAAATAAAAGTGCTCTCAGAGTGAAGCATGGTTGTTGTCAACAAAAGAGATGCTTTAAGGGATCTCTGCAGTTTTCTGTCAAAATAAAAGCATGATAGTTTAATGTTTGAAAATAAAAAAATTAAATATTAGTATCAAAATTTTACAGTTGTCTTATACTTTTTTCTTTTTACTTATTGTAGCCATATTTATATATACAATCACAAAATTTGGAGCAAAATTGTGCAGCCCTACAAACAAGCTCAGCAAACATAAAGGTTTTTTTTTTAATGTATTTACTTTTTTTTACAGAAAAAAACATAATTAGATTTTTTTTTTAATTGGCCAATATTAGATTTTTTACAAATGTATTTATTTATTTACTTGTTTATTTATTTGGATATTTATTTCATGCTCAGTTTCAGGTTTTTTTTTTTTCTCAGCTTTTTCAGCTCAGTTTTTTTTTTTTTTTTTTTTTTTTTTTTTAACATTTAAATCAACTTTGTCATCATCTAATGCTCATTTAACAATAAACAGGTTTCCATCCATGTTTCTTGTTCACAGCTGGTCACTGTCATCATCACTATATAAATTCAATTCAATTCAAGTTTATTTGTATAGCGCTTTTCATGATACAAATCGTTGCAAAGCGCTGTACAGAAAATTAAGTTTCTACAATATATTTAGTAGTAGCTTATCATTGGTGAATATGTCAGTTAATGTGCATACGGCAGAAATGTATGGAAAAATCAATTAAAGACAATCAAACAGATGATGAACACTATTAACAGCAATTATTATATGTTGAAATCAAACTTATAGTAAGATTTGGTAGTTCTAAATGTTGTTTCAGGGTTGGCATCGTCTGAGGTCCTCTGAGGGGTTGGCATCATCTCTTCTTAGGTGTTCTCAGTTGTAAAGCATTATAATTTCAGGAGTGACTCCTGCTTGACACACACATTAAAGGATTCAGATTAGAGGATTCACTCCCATATTGTCAGTGTGAAAACACACTGCTGTGTGCACACGGCCAGTATGTTTCAACAAGCAGCTTGTAAACATAATACCAGATCTGGGTAAATCAAGCTGTAATAAAAGCACATTAAGCACTGTTTTCATTGACTCTCACATTAGAATCAAACAGCCATTAACATCAGAAGACCCTTCACAACGAGAAAAACTAAACTCTGCGGTTAAAGCAGTAGAACATGCCACTGTTTCCTCCAAAACAGAATTAGCATCTCCCACAATGAGTCTCCTGTTCTCCAGGCCAGCGAGGGAAAGGATGAGACGTCTTTTTACCATTCTTGTTTGGACACTCTTGCACATTTCCTTTGATGGAGTTTTATCCGTCGCCTAATATTTTCCAGAAATTGGAGGCAGACGTGTCAGAGCAGAGGAAGAAAAATCTTCTCACACTGTCAATCCAAATGTTTTAATATCATGGTGTTTGGGTGTGCTAATGCTGCAGTATGTCATAATACATTCCTGCACAGCAACAACTGCATTATGCAACACACACACACACACACATCTGATTCATATGCCACATGCATTTAGCTGGTGTGAAACACACCCAGACAAAAACACTGCAACAAACAGAGCACACCAATCTGAACTGTTCTGTCAATATTCACACTGTATGTCTTGGTAAAGTCTGTTCTGTCTGTGACAAATGAAAGAGAAGAGCAGACATGGTGGTCTCTGACTGCTCAGATTATTGTTGGATTTAAGCCAATGTAAGGAGGAAGAACTCTATATACACTTGGATATTGATAAATTGAGAGGGAGAAAATATATTTATATAAGGGAATAAATATGTAATATAGAATAAGCGTATGTATGTATATATTCAGATAGTTGATTCTGCTAACAAATGGTGATCTCTATCTTCTCCAAATCTCTAAGGAACATTGTAAAGCCAAAGAATAGAAGGAAGTCTTTTTCATGATATGCTAACAGCTGAGCAGGTGAATGACTTTGCCCTCAACTCTATTAAAGCACCTGGAAATTCTGTCAAAGCCTCAAAATAACCTGAAACAAATGAGATTGTATGACTGTCAAACCTCAGAAAACCACAGCCAGAATTTACAAAAGAATATAAGCTCCACAGAACAAGAAATGGTGCTATTTCCTCAGCTTATAATGTTGAGTGAAAAGTTATAGTGACCACAGACATAAAACACTTTCATTAACATCATTCACTGAACACCATTAGAAACTAAGGCTTTTTTTAAAAAAGCAACAAATTAGGTCAGATTATACTATTAGACTGGTTTATCAATCTTAATAACTCCTTGCATATTATAGCATGTTTTCTGGATACCTTCACTAAAACCTTTATAGCTACTAGACTCTTTAAAATAAAGGAACTTGACTGACATTGATGCTTCCATGAAGCATTTCCACTGGAAAAAGATTCTTTGGATTATTAATATGTTCTTCACACTAAAAAAAAAAAAAAAATGGTTCTTTTAAGAAATGTTCACTTAAAGGTTCTTTGTTCTTTGGGGAACCAAAAATGGCTCTGGCATTGCTGCAAAATCCCCATTTCAAACCTTTCTTTTTAAGAGGAGAAACTCTTCAACAACAACAGTGTATCTTGCATTATCAGATGCATTATAAGTTAATAAATGAGAAGCAGAGGAGATACTGCAGAGTCACGTAGCCACTCTATAATTATTCTGAGGCCATGATGTATAAAACATCTGATCAGGACACCAGGGTTAAACAACCTCAGCCTGGACATTATAAAAACCCCAAAATCTGACGGACATTCCCAATCACAGCACAGTCTCTGGAGGTCTTCCATCAGGTCCTGGACCAAGCTCTGTTCTGGCATGAGTCTCACAATCTCAGGTTTGTTTTCTGAGAGTAGTCATGTAGCTCAACGTTTCAAAAGTTTAAAGATAATTCTTCACCAGTAGGATTCATTACAAAAGGTCAGCCTCGATTCCTGTGGTTAATACAGCTGTCAGCGTCCACATTAGGACCGCTTCTGAAGGTAAGGAGAAAAATGACTGCAATACAAACTAAACAAGAACAGAGGAACCAGAACTACGGGAAATCAAAGCCCTGGAGATCCTGCTAAAAATCTCAGAGATTCAGTTTGTGTCTTTTATGCACTGAGTCAATTCTGGGTCAGTGAAATACAACATCCACAACTGAGTGGAAAAAGGTGTTTGATTCCAGGTAGATTTTACACTTAACTGCCACTTTACACAGAAAAACTGAATCTGAACAAACACAACCTTAAACTACGAGATCAGCTGAGCTGTGTGGACGCAGCAAGAGACCTCGAGCAGTAAAGACCAAACGCTGTTTAGGATCTGAAGTTCGTGCATCAAACAAACATCAGAATTAGAAAAGCAGCTGCTCTTTTACAGTACATTCAGAAGGCCAGTTTCTGTGGAAACAGCTCTATTTCCTTTGTGTTTACAGCTGGGGCTGGAAATATTTGTCCCAAATCAATCGTCTGGCCAGAGCCGTGCTGGCCGAGCCCTTCACAATCATCTATCATCATATATTACAGGAGTTCTGGTGAAATCTGAATCACAAAAGCTCTAGAAACGGTAATCTCAAACTGTGGGAGGAACATCACACTCTTTCCTCGAGCTTAAAGGAATAGTTCACCTAAAAACTAAACTTCTGTTCACTTAAGATTTCTGCTCATGCAGTGAAAGTCAGTGGGGTCCAAAACAAATCACTTTGATTCTCTCCTGAGTAAATGCATTTGTGGCTGAAGCATTCAGAAGCTTTGCTCTTGCATTCGGTGTAATGTGTCAAATATCAGCTGATTTCCAAGCAGAGAAACTGCAGTGTTATTGAAGCCCTGTAATAACAGCCAAGCTATTCCTCAAAACATATTAAGTTCATCATTAACATAAAACGAGGTCAAGAATGCGATCCTTTGGCACGGGTCCCGTTTGGACAGAGTATGAACAGCTCTGCGTTATTTTACAGATGGAACACAATACAGCTTTTGTGGATATGATGTCATCCTTAGGGAAGATTACTCAGGCTCCGCCGCTTGACATAATGGCAATTTGAGCGAATGGAGTCACTGTGCCAACTATCTGTCATGATGAGGGTAACTGAGGTAAAGAATAGGGGTTTATCCCTCAAAGACCACCTTCTGTGACCTTGAGCTCCCTCACGAAACTATGAAGCTCACCTGGATACAGGGATGGAAAGTGACTTTCACTGTGCCTTAAAACTACCAAGGAAAAACTCTATAAAAATAGCGAGTATGGACATAAATGAATGAATCATGTTGCAGCAGCAGTTGATTGAGTTCTGCAGAGTCAGCGCTCAGAGCAAACCACATCAGAGCCAGAGCGCTTCATCATCATCATCATCATCATCATCATCATCATCATCATCATCACGCCCGTCTGAGCTCAACCTCATTCATTCATTCATTCATTCATTCAGTCTCCCAGCTTCTCAGTACTTGTCTGTTATGAGCATTTAGGGGTCTCTAATCACCCTGAAGGGCTTTATTTTTTAATAATGACAAAAATGCCCCAGTATTTCACAGCTACTTACAAAACACATCCACATGAAACATTGATTTGTACTCTTAAAGACACATGGTGTAGTCAGTAAAACATGAGATGAGAGGAAAGATTGTATTTCAATGCTTTTGTGTTCACTAGCAAAACTTGTGCGATCCCCTGATAAATTCTGAGTTTGTTTGCAAAACTTTTTGAACTATTTCAGGAGAGAAGCAATACTTTTTTGGATGAGAAGATTTGATATGAATCTTAAATTTAGATTACATTAAAGCTTACAGAATTAGTCCAATGCAAAACTGAAAACAATGTTAAAATTGGTCCCAGCAGGCACCAGATGTCTATGTAACCAGGTTGACGTTGGACATGACGTCGGACAGACGTTGCATTTTGGTTGAAAATGAAAATCGGGTTGACGCCAATATTTGACGTCAATTTTTGATTTAACGTTGGATTTTGGTTACACAACCTAAAAACAACAAAATCTCAACGTCAGCTGACGTCAGTATTGGACATCAATTTAACATTGACATTAGACATTGAATTTGCATTGAATTTTGGTCCCCCGATGTCGCAACCAAAATTTAACTAAATATCAACGTCTTATGACGTTGTGTGCCTGCTGAAGTGGTTTGTGAAAAAGATTACCACAGGAATGGAAGAGGTTAACGCAATTTTGGAACTCTGTCTTATTTATAAGAATCATAAGAATCGGTTCAAAACAGATTCAGCCAATAGGTGTGTTCGACTTGAAGAGGCGCTGCGCAGAGCGATCGGGTTTGACATCAAAGTACCGCCAGAGCGATTCAAAGGCATTCGGAGCGTTTGATCTCGAGAGCTCTGGCGGTACTTTGATGTCTAACACCGATCGGTCAGCGCAGCGCCTCTTCAAGCTGAAAACACCGATTATTTAACGCCATGACCTAATTGCATCATCCAGTGACTATGACTTCAAGTTCACACCTCTAAAACAGCGAATAGCGCTGCATAAAATCTAATTTCGCGTTTTTTTTCCAAAATGTTTTATTGATATGTGTTTGTAAATTTATTATACATGTTGCAGATTAAGTTTCTAAAAGCAATAATTTAGAAAATAAATATAATTAGCTTTTACAACAGTCAACTGGAACGTATTTACATCTCTCAGCTGAATGTTCCGAGCAATAAAATACTTCTGTTTATTAAAATCAACTCCTGTTCGTTGACAGGACAAATCTATCACAAAATCAGCTCATAAACACATCTCCAGCGCATTTCATGTGTAACATTTCTGCTAATCGATTTTTAAAGTAACTTACTTTTCGCTCCATCAGTCACATTTCAAGGTTTACTCCCAATCCTTTTATTAATCCTCATAAACACCAAAACAACCATGACTCTCGGGTAAATGAATCAGTGAGTTGACTCGAGAACCGCTCAGACAGATTCAGCTGCGAGCCGATTCATTAAAAAAAAACCTCAAAAGAACGAGTCGTGCACTAATCGAACACCCCACTCTAGCTGTATTTTCTGCATCTAATATAAATGTGCAAAGCATAAAAACACGTCTGGTTTGCTTCTCTAAAACATGCAAGTGATGTGCCATACCTGACTCCAAGTGCTGAAAGGCAATCCCAGAAGAACAGATGCACACAGTAAGGAAAGTCCAGCACCAGACTCTGCTGATGAGAAATAAAGATGATGCGAGATGTTTCTCAGAAGCAAATGAATGAAATATGGAAGCGCAGGTCAGAAGTTGATTCACCTCAGAGATGAGTCGCTCGCTCGCCCCATATCGCGCATCTTCAGAGAGATCTGCTCCTGTCCTGCTCACACAGCTCCACGTGAACAAAGGCAGTCTCAGTTCATCCAGACTCACTCAAACACTGAAATACGACTCCGAGCTGGAGCTCCCACCTCCTCAGCCCAACACATTCAGATGCAAACCCCTCACCTCACAAACATCAGCGCTCATCTGACATCTTTTCATGCTCTTCTCACATTAGATGGGTTTCCTGGATTCTGCATGATTCTACAACTTGTATGTATGAATGCAATCTATATATTAAGTCTGTCACTGCAGGTTGTGCTGCATAAGACCCGCAATGAACAAGTAGTTTATTTGTGACGCTGGACCACAAAACCAGTCATCAATTTTTTGAAATTGAGATTTATACACCATCTTAAAGCTGAATAAATTGATGTATGGTTTGTTAGGATAGGACAATATTTGGCTGAGATACAACTATTTGAAAATCTGGAATCTGAGGGTGCAAAAAAATCTAAATATTGAGAAAATCTCCTTTAAAGTTGTCCAAATGAAGTTCTTAGCAATGCATATTACTAATCAAAAATTAAGTTGATATATTTACAGTAGTAAATTTACAAAATATCTTCATGGAACATGATCTTTATTTAATATCCTAATGAATTTTGGCATACATAATTTTGACTCATACAATGTATTTTTGGCTATTGCTACAAATATGTACTACTTAAGACTGGTTTTGTAGTCCAGGGTCACATTTGTGCATCTACTATAAGATACAGTATATTGATATAATGTACAGTAGTCATGAAAAGACACAAAAGTGAATGGATGTCATTGCATTGCTTAATAAAATATTAAACCTATTGTTACAAAAGCTGCAGGAGCTTTTCTCAGAATTCACTCTGAGATTTTTTTTCCTGATGGTTTTCTTTTATAGTACATGTAAGTTCTTAAGTTCATTCTGTGTGCTAGCAGAGGAACTGCAGCTGTAATTCATCACATGAACACGACCCACTTACATCTGAGCTCCAAAAATCTGCTGAAATACTTTTTGTCTTAATTTTGAACAGTATGGAGAGACTGGGGCTAGTTGTCACACATGATGTTATCACATGAGCAAAGTATAAGGTCTGTAAAGCATGTTTTTGCATATGTTACCTTGCATTTTTGCTTTTTAATGAACAGATTTGTACTTTTTGTATTCAGTTTTGCTTCAAATCCATTAAATCCGACACATTTAATGGCTCACTGTATCCTATATAGTGTTACACCAGGCCTTGACTTAACCTGTTAAATTAACTTTTTGTAGTCTAAACTTTATTTACCTATACAGAACTTTATTTTTAAATAATAAAATTATAATTATCATTGAAATAAATAATAAGCAAAATAAACTCATCCTGTAATATACACTACAAAGTGAATAAACCTTAAAATGATAGATAGATAGATAGATAGATAGATAGATAGATAGATAGATAGATAGATAGATAGATAGATAGATCTTAAAGAGTGACTGATTCAGATACTTTATGGGGCCTTATTAAATAGCATTATATACATAAATAACACATAAAATACATGAAAAACCTGTGATGACTGAAACTGTAATTTAATGAAATTCCAAGTCTTCTTATGTCTTATAAAGCACATGTTCTACATGAAACCCAATACAGTATTTAAGAGTGAGGGAATCTGACGCAGGGCGATCATCATGCCTCTGTGATTACTGCAGCATCTCAACACTAAATCATTTACACCAAACAATTCTGAAACAAGCTGTTAAAGCGATGCCAGCACTATCTCAGCTGCTCTGGGGAAACACATCATTCACTGACAGGATCTGATCAATCAGTCACCATTCAGACCACAAGACCACAGCCATATCTGCCAGTCCTCCAGAAACCTGACGATTCTGAGACACTGAGAGGAAAACTCACAGCTTTGATATCATGTCTGCATGTCCAAATCAGTGAACTGATGCTTGTGGTATATTTTTAAATGTGTGCTGGACATATGAAACATATGACAGCAGACAGGGTGAATGATTGCATGCATTCTTTTACTAGATGGTATTCATTTATTTAATGGCCATTACCTGCAGTTGTGTAACACTTAAATCCTCAGACATGTCTCAGAAGAGTAAACACCTGTTTTGAGAGGAGTTTGCCAGATATCTGAGGTCGTGTTGCTCCAGCAGTGAATGTGGCAATTCTCAGAAGATCTGCAATGAATCATTTTTCTCTCAGATTTGAGAATGACAGGGACTTTCCTAAAATTGCTGCCCAATTTTTAAGGGTGTTACACCATCTACAGCAACAAATAGGAAACATATTTTGTGCTTGTGAATACTGAGATTTGATTCATTAAAAGGGGCAGATTTTTGAAGGGTGATGACATTATGCAAGCCAGTTTATCAGTAAAAGCCTAGCGACAGCAAATTTCGCAAACGTTTTTTTACACATTTTCAACATTGCCAATAACAAAACAGCACAAAAAATGCTGCTACATGGCACTGGTTCCTGCTTGTCTCATAAGTCAAGCAGTTTCAATTCAATTCAAGCTTTCAAATGAGTGCAGAAGAACTGCACATTTTACAGGCTTTTTTTTTTTTTTTTTTTTTGGCGCTTGATAGTCCTTAAAGGAATAGTCACTCAAAAATGAATGTCCTCATCCTCAGGCCATCCAAGATTAGGATGAGTTTGTTTCTTCATCAGATTTGGAGAAATGTATCATTCCATCACTGTATCACTATTGGATCCTCTGCAGTGAATGGGTGCCGTCAGAATGCCTTCACTCGAGGAACCGTTATTACATTTACATTTATGCATTTAGCAGACGCTTTTATCCAAAGTGACTTACATTGCATTCAAGTTACAGTTTCTACATTTTATCAGCTCTTGCTTTCCCTGGGAATCGAACCCATGACCTTGGCGTTGCTAGCGCCATGCTCTACTATTTGAGCTACAGGAAAGCCTCCATATTATGGATTATGGACTTGTATTTTAGTTAAAAATATCTCGATGGATTTATTTCAGCTTCTCCAGATGTTAACTGATGGACTGGAGAGGTGTGGATTACTTGTGGATTATTGTGATGTTTTTGTCAGCTGTTTGGACTCTCATTCTGACGGCACCCATTCACTGCAGAGCATCCATTGCTGAGACACTGATGCAGTGACATATTTCTCCAAACCTGATGAAGAAACAAACTCATCCTAATCTTGGATGGCCTGAGGATGAGCACATTTTCAGTTTTGGCTGAACTATTCCTTTAATAGTTTGATTTTGTAGAAAAAAAAGAAGCATGAAGATTCCTCAGATGATGACAGTGTTTTCATTTTTGGATGAACTCTCTCTTTAACCGGTGTCTGGTTAATGGAACATGACTCAAGACCAAGTTTTTTTTTTTATTGTCAAAACAAGACGTTACTCAGTCTGAGGGAGAACCTTGTACAAACCACTGACTTTGCGTTGGGGATTTCTTCACTTTGACTCACATTCTCTCAGCGGTCAACACAATAGATGAGTTCATTCTTGCTGATGTGAGACGTCTAGGATACGTTCATCAGATCTTTATAAGAGACGCTGTGAGTCCTCATCCATCGTCACGCGTGAGGAATCCACTCCTACAGGCTCTGCGAGGTTACGAAGATAAAAGAAGACGAAATTCCTGCCCAGCCGCCTGATATAGCAGCCTCTGATAAACCTTCCGAACTTCTGACTCGATCTGTAAGACATATCTGCAGCACACAACATCTGGGACATTTTGCAATTACTGGCACAGTCTGATACGAGAGCAACAAATATGACATTTCAAGGCAGCTCCAGTGATTTTCTCATGAAAACAAACAGAAAGCATATAGTTCTGGACCCTGGATCACCATCAGATCAGTTTCTGAAACGACACGTCCTTTTCATCAGTGAGGTATTTAGTTAAATTGGTGGGCAGAGACTCGCTCTGGGATTGAGAAAGTAGGTTAAGTTGCTCAAGGAAGGGTCTCTATGGCAATGTGGTGTTGTTGTATGAAAATACTCGCTGAGAGAGCGCGGGTGGCTCATCTGAAGGTTTTTAAGGATATCAGTCGAGGTCCAGCGTGACTCAGCGCTGATTCAGTCGTGAGAATGCTGCTGGAAACTCATGCATTCTTTCATTTTCTGTAGTGACTGGACAGATGTTCAGTGGGCCTCGCGGTTAGAGAGAGATTCGAGAGGCCATTCAGTTCACTTTCTGGAAAACATGTTTATTCGATGAGTGAAAAAGAAGCACATATTACCATACTTTTAAAATTAATAATTATAGAAATAATATGCTTTAAAATAATATACTTAAGTGTGAGCTGAATATTAACTGCAGTTAAATGAAGATGTAGTTTAAATGTATATTAATTGCAATTATCTGAACTTTGAGTAGGACTTGAGTACATCATTATATGTAATTTCATAATTCTATTGTCTTTTGAAATATAGTTAAAGTGCTGCTACATTTACTACATTTAAAATATATTAACTTTAAATGTAATATCCAATAACACTCTACAGTTAAAATGATAATCGAGTACTTCACATGTGCTTTAGTAGAATAGTCAACACATCAATATAAGAGTACTTCTCAAATGATTATTCAAACAATTATTTAAAATGTACACAACCAGTCAAAAGTTTTTGAACAGTAAAATTTGTAATGTTTTTTTTAAAGAACTGTCTTCTGCTCACCAAGCCTGCATTTATTTGATCGCAAGTACAGCAAAAACAGATTTTTTTCTTTAAATATTTGTATTATTTATAATAACTATGTGAATATCTGTTAAACTGTAATTTATTTCTGTGATGCACAGCTGAATTTTCAGCATCATTACTCCAGTCTTCAGTGTCACATGATCTTCAGAAATCATTCTAATATGCTGATTTGCTGCTCAAGAAACATTTCTGATTATTATCAATGTTGAAAACAGTTGAGTAGAAGTTTTTCAGGTTTCTTTGATGAATAGAAAGTTCAGAAGAACAGCATTTATCTGAAATAGAAATCTTTTGTAACATTATACACTATTCTATTCAAAACCACCATACTATTTTTTATTTTTTTTTAATTTTTATTTTTTTCTTACTGTTCAAAAACTTTTGACTGGTAGTGTACTTTAAAGTCAAACTTTTGATATTATTTTATATTTGACAAAGGTCACTCTTTAAAAGTGTTGAGAAACAGTCATGAAAGTGTCTCTCTTTAGGTCACTTAAGTGGCTTTTTATTTCATTCATATTATATTATCTACAAGTACATGTAAGATTTGAAGTACACTACAAGTGTTCATTTAATTCAATTAAGTACACTTCTTTTTCAGAAATGTACAAATGAAACTATGATGTCCTTACAACCACAAATGAAGACCAGAACACAACAGTAGCCAAATCCTAATAAATCATCATGTGACGTGTGGCTGAGTGACTCAGAATAGAGGGGTTTAATTTAGCTCTGGTCGACTCCTGCAGAGCCGTCTGGAACATGATGAGACTGAGCATTTGAACTTAAAGTCTTCATTCATGTGCCGATGGGCCACCCACAGCCTCTGTGTTATCAGCTGCTGCTGAGCTAATGTGAGCAGAGCATTCAACATCAGTCCACCTTGCTCTCAAACACCCCAAAACCAGCGACTGAATCAGTCTGAATGAGCTATTTATTCATTCAGGAGAACTTTACTGATTTATCTATTCATTTAGCTTGAGCCTTTTGTTTTTGGTACACAATCAGTTTGGAAAATATCAGTATGTGCAACAACAGACGTAACATCTCCTCCAAATAAACATGCATTCAGTCAGTGGTTGACCTGCTGTCATGGAGATTTGTGTTTGAATCCTGCAGGCCAATACATATGAAGAGAGTGAATAAACAGCCCAAAGGCAGATAATAATAGACGATTAGGGTTTTTCCTGAGAAGGTCACACTGTAGACTGAGGAGGAGGAGGACTGTTGATCCACTCCACAGGACAGAAGACTTGACGTTTACACATCGCTTTTCACATAGTCACCTCACACACACACACACACACACACACACACACACACACACACACAGATGGGAAACTGCTAAATAATTCCCACTTTTCTGAAAATGAAAAGGAGACACATATGGGCTTTGTCCTTCTGAGAGAGATTTGCACAGCTTTTATGAATAAAACATTTTGCCATTTAAAACAGCCTTTAGTAACGCTGCATTAATTTCCTCCACAGAGAAAAGATCCAGCATGAAGTGAGCTGAAAATCAAACACTTCCAGTCAAACGTGTGTATAAACTTAGAAACTCATTCTGGGTTCCCTGAGGTCAGAGGTCGTACAGATAAGGTGCTCAAATAAAGCTCAGATAAGATGTCTAAGTAGAGCCTTGAGAAACCTGACTGTCATTTCAAACATTTTGTTTGAAAAAAAGTTTTGCAGCTCCTTCACACACAGACTGACACACGCGACGCAGGGAATTACTGCTGCAGGCTGTCACGCGTCACTTTTGGCCGTTCTGATGAACCGTATGCTCTAAAATCCTCCTGCAGGCCAAACCCTTCATTTGTACTTGAGCAACATCAGCTTATACACAACCGGCCGACAGTCTGGAGTCAGAGCCTGTTTCTCAGTGTTTCTGAAAGAGTCTCTTCTCAGCTGCATTTATTTGATCAAAAATACAATAAAAATTGTGAAATATTATTCCAATGTAAAACAACTGTTTTCTATGTGAATATATGTTAAAATGTAATTTATTTCTGTGATGCGCATCTGTATTTTCAGCATCATTACTCCAGTCTTCAGTGTCACATGATCCTTCAGAAATCATTCTAATATACTGATTTGCTGCTCAAGAAACATTTCTGATTATTATCAATGTTGAAAACAGTTGTGCTGCATAATATTTTTTTTTTTGGAAAATGTGATACATTTTATTTTTCGGGATTCTCAGATGAATAGTTTATTTGAAAAAGAAATCTTTTGTAACATTATAAATAAATGCCATTATTTAGCATCAGTCTCATGCAGCATGATTTGTGTTCTATCAGGCAGATTTGCCCTGTTCTGTACTCTCACTTTGTTTCACGTCTGAGCTGTACACTGAATATGTGATTTTGTCTCTGAGATCAGCATTAATGTCTCCCTGTGCTGCTGGATCAGCTCTCAGTCTCTGGACGGACAGATGATGATGGAGATGGCTGCAGGGATTCGCTCTGTTCAGGTGATGAGCTCTGGATCTGATTCAGGTGCTCAGAGGGCTTCAGCTCAGGGTTATTCAAGTTCATTTACACCAGATCCAGACAATTATTTTTTATGGATTTTGCTTATGGTCAAAAGGCAATAGTTCTGGCTCTGTAGTGTTTCAGCACATGAGTCACTGCTGCTGTAGGAGCCAAACACGCTGGGGGAATTAATGTTGTCATAAAACAATACCAAATCATGAAACAATTGCAGCTAGTTATTCTTGAAAAGTGATGTGTAATCATCTGAAAGTTGGGTATTTAAACTAAACGACTCTACCAAAGTAATAAATACTGTATTTCTGCATAACAATGAAAATAAAATATAAATGACATGAGCTCTGAATGAGGCAAATGAGCGGTATGAATCGAAAACAAGATCATTAGGCCTATTTAAAAGCAGTTTATTGTATTTTAACTGGTTTTGAGAATGGTGTATGAAATGTGTGTGTGTGTATGTGTGTGTGTTTAATTTAAAATACCTTTTTTATGAGTACTTATCTACATTTTATTTTTCAGGATTCACAGATGAATAGAAAGTTCAAAAGAACAGCATTTATTTAAAATAGTAATCTTTTGTGACATTAGAAATATCTTCACTGTCACTTTTGATCGATTTCTTTCCAAAAAAAAAAAAAAAAACAAAAACAAAAACGTATTGACCCCAAACTTCTGAACGTTAGTGTATATGCATACTGTACGAAATCTTTAGTGGAAGGAGATTAATCTCTTTCAGTCGTCTGATTTTGTGCTAATTATGTTTTTTTCTGTGCATGTCATTTTAACATGCTGTCTCTTTAATGTTAAAAGAATAAACATCATACATTAGTGTAAGTTTATGTGCTGAGGATTGGGACTGACCAGCTGTTTTTAGTTGCTGTCTCAGCTGGACTCACTATCCAGGACTATATCTCACCAAAAAACCCCTCTCTGCAGTATGTGTGGGATTCTTCTAAGCGTCTGACTCACCTGAGTGTGTGTCACGGCTGTAAGAGCTCTGGATCTCAGACTCACAGAGAGCTGAGCCAGATTACGCTCCTGACGCAATGGAATCACACGTGTGTCCTCTAAAGGAGCGACTGACTCTGTGTGGAAACATGGAGCTGGAGGAGAGGAGAGGGAAGTACCCAACAGTAACTAAAGGAGCCCTTGTTTACAGCTGAAGGTAACTCCCTCACTGCCATAAACAAAACCAAGCACTTCCAGAAGACTCATCCATGGGGATGTTGTATATTTTCAGAAAATAAGGTAATAAGAGCCATCACCGGGGCACACCTTTGGACTTTATTCACCCCGGAAGTCTGTATATTAGTACTTTTTGAAAGGATTCCACCTCAGTGACAGCTGAGCAGTCACAGCTTCTTTTGATTTAAACATTTACATTTCTTCCCATAATTAATTAGCCACATGCTATGGATACCCATTTTCACCATAGGATAACAAAAGGTAATTGCATCTTTTTATCTCACAATGCAGACTTTTTTCTTGCAATTCCAAAAGCCAGAATTGTGAGATATAAAATCATAAAAAGTCTGAATAGTGACATATAAACTTACAATTCTGAGAAGTCAGTATTGTGAGATAAAAAGTTGCAATTACTTATTCATTTATTTATTCCATGGCAGAAACAGGCTTCCACAGCACGTACATCTTTTAGGAATGCAAATTTTGTAAGTTTTAACAATAGAATAAAAAGTTATAGCTGTTCAAAGAGCAGATTTACATGAATAATGTTCCAGAGGAAAGCAGTATGATGACTGAAGGCATTCTGAGTATCATTATACAAACACATATTGGAAAAAAAGTCCCACAAACCATCTAAACAAAACAAGACTGTGTGTTTGTGTCACACCCTGTTTTATTTCTCTTTTGAAGTCATTCTAATGTTTCATGCAATACTTTGTCGTTTTTCTACATGGATTTAATGGGATTTTTAGAAACTGCTTACAATTAATGAGTTGTACTTCCCATCACATCTTACATTACAGAGATGAGATAACTACAAATAATAACAGCACATGGAGAGCTGATCTTTACCTCTGGAAACGCTGATGTTGAGTTCCTGTGAATCTATATGCTTTATTTTTGTTAACAACTGTTTATTGAATTTTCTTCTGGGAACAATAGTATAAAACAAAAGGCAGCTGTGCATATTTAGAACTCACCCCAACCCATCCCACCCCTGGTAGACTTAAAAAAATTAAAAAATAAATAAAATAAAATAATAGATAAATAAATAAATATAAAATAATTTTTACATAGATTTTAGAAAAGATGACACAACATTAAAAGCTGAATGCTATAAATGTACAGTTTTCACATTAGATCCATGTATATGAGAGTTGAGAGTTCCATCGAGATAATGTCCAACAAATACACAGTCCAGGTTCATCTGTCCATTGTGTGAGGAGGATTCTAACGGTCGACTAGCAATTTATTTGCTGCTGTGAGAGCAGCTAACAGTAAACATCTTTGTTGGACGGACATGGTGAAGCCCCAAAAGTCCTTCATGAAAAAATGGCACGGAGTCAAACATTTCTCAGTACCCAACAAATATGATGGTCTTGTGAGAGCTGAGTCCAAAAAGATGAGAGAGAAGGGCACTCACAAAAATAAAAAATAAAAAATAAAAAAATGCAAAAACGTGCCTAAAGCTCCTCGGGAACAGAGATTAGGCTTTTCATTGGAGTCAAGTAAACCCTATGCAGCAATTTCCCTCCATGTGGAGAGGAGGTGGGTTACAACGGGACCAAACCGAGGAATCTATATGCTTTCTGCACAGTCGCTCATACTGTAAATGATGCCAGCAGAAACACAATGAAGCAATTAGTTGAGCTAACGAGCTCATGCGTTGGGAAATACGTCAGCATCAGAGGAATGAAGATCATGAGATCTATCGTTAGGCCTTCGGCATTCTCAGCAGTAATGTACATTTCTCATCAGTGATCTGAAATCATCTGGCCTCAATTCAACAGGTTTCCAATCAAACACGAACATTATTACTGACCTTCTCTGGCTCTGAGGCACGACTGACAGAAAAACAACAAACTCCATACAGTATGATTTAGCAAGAGATCTCAAATAAATGTTCTAGCTGATTGCAGTTCATAAAATGCCTGTTGTGACCAAAATATGTTTATAATCCTGGAGAAAGCTATTCATTAGCGTTCATTCAGCTCAATGGCAGTTGCTTGGCTGACACAGAATGATGCGAAATATGAAGTCCTGAGTTCAGCAGTATTTTTAAAAACATAATTTTATTTTATTTCTGTTTTATTTTGCTCCTAAAAGACTGCCACAAATCATGAAATAAATCACAATTATTTAAATTTTTCATTGGAAAAAACAGTTTCAAAGGTTTGCATACTTACGGTAACTCTAACAGTGGGTAGGATATAGAAAAAAAACATAATTACTATAAAATATTTTATATTAATAAAAACTAAATATTTTTGAAATGTATTTAAAATATAAATCAAAAATTTGATTTGGTTCTAGTACAGTGTTAATATGAAATCTATTAGAAACAACATTTTATAATATGACATTTCATACACAGTATATCTGCCAATGGGTCAAGAAAAATAATCTTGTTTAGCCTTTGAATTAAGATTATTTATCTTATTTTTCTTGGCAGATATTTTTGCTTGTTTTAAGCAAAAACTAACAAAAATTAGATTTTTTGAAAAACAAGACTTAATATCTGAAGTCATTTTACTTGTCAAGTAATTCTTGATTCTTGATTCAAGAATGTTTAGATATTTATACTAGAAAACTGAGACAAATACTAAGCAAGAAAATCATTTTTTGCAGTGTAGTGAGTGTTTATACATGAAATTATTAATTAACGTGTTATATTTCAGGAACTGGTCTCTTGAATCATATTTTGGGGTCTTTGGCATTAGAGGATTTGAACATGACCGTTTAGTCCAGAACTAAAACATGACCTTCACAAACAAGAAATAAGAATGACCAGAATCATAATTAGCGTGGTTTTAAAGCTCTCAGCTTTCCCTCCATATTGCTAATATTTCCTTAATGAAGTCACTAATGACTGCTTCATGTTGTGGTATGTAATGTCTGGGCGGCTGAGGATATTCTGGGTATTTCAGAACAGGTTTCGGCTGTTTGGTCAGTGGTCGTCTCTCATGGTCACTCTTTAACCATCATGACTAATGAGGACCGAACCTGCCGGAGCAGACGAGAGGAGGCTCTGCTGCCAGAGAAAGACTTCACAGTCGCACACAGAGAAAAGCAGATCAGACTGGGCACAGTCGCTCCTGCAGAGGCTTTAAAGGCTTCTCAGTCACACACGCTGTGGAGAATCACAGTAATGATGCAGAAACACAGCTTCATTTGCTCCAGTGACGTCACTGTGAGAAGAATTTCTTCATTCAGAGCTTGTTTTTGACTGGGATCTTTGTTTCTGGCCAGAAGAGCGAGTGCAAAGATCTAAGCTCAGGTTTGCACTGACAATCCAGTGAGGCCAATTAAAGTCTTAAAGATTGCTTTAGGATACAAGAAAACTGTAGTACTGCTGGTTTAAATGTTCTATTGTTCCTCAGTATATGTGGCCAGTCAGTAAAAAGAGAGGTGTACATGCATTTTCTGTGCGTACGTTCATTCTATGAATCAAATATACGCATATTCAAGAGATGATCGTAAGATCAAATTTAGGATGCTTTCTGTGCAACATTTTATAAATGAGGCCCTAGATATAATTTTTGATATTTTTTACTAGTAGATGCAGGACACATTTTTACTAGTTAATTTATGTACTAGTTGATTTACTAGTTGATTTATGTAAGTGAGGATAGCAAAATAAAGTAAGCTGTGACATATTATACCCAAAAATTCTTCATACAGTGGACGAAGAGTAAAATTTGGGAGCAAAAATATGATTTGACACTTTGACCTGAGCATGTTTTGTTTCATACCTTTCTATCAAAGTTCTCTGACATTATCAAGATGAATTTATTCTGACACAGTTTAACTCTGAGTTCTTCTCATATTTTATTACCATTTTCTAAACTATAGCCAATAAACTGTGATAATGTGAGAAATGTGCCTGAATAAATTTTGGTTTGACTGTGTTTGACTTTTTTTACGATAAGTGTGTAACAAACTTTTGTTTGTTTTTTTGTTTTTGTTTTTTTGAAATTGCATTCAAAATCCACTTACAGAAATGAATCTGCTTGAAAGAGCAGAATGCTTCAGTCTGAGATCGCCCTTTTTTCTCACGTTATATGAAGCGTTGTTTAAGTCATAGTTGATTATGAGTCCCTTCAGTGTCCTGAGCTCCTCAAGACTGACCACGATCTCCCAGCGGAGCTCCACTGAGCTGAGGCCCTGCCCTGTGTGAGAACATATGAAGCTGCCCGCCAACACTCTGACATTCAGGGAAATGCCTACAAAAATCATTCATTTAGTGGATGACCCTGACAGCTTCATGCAGCGGTCGAGCAGAGCTTCATCATCCGGGAAATGAGCTGCTTCTCTCCTGACCACAGACTCACGGTCACTCCATCACACATCCTCATCCACACACGGACAGCTCATTCTTTCTCCATGTGTACATATTATCCTATATTACAGGACAATAAACACTATAAACTCACAGAAAACTTGACTTAATGTTTTAAATCCAGGGGTTGTACTTTTATAGATTTTAATTACTTTACAAAGATCCTTTAGTAATGTGTCCCTGTTTCTTATTCAGTTCGTTTTTATTTCTGAAAAACATATTTCATGACATAAATAATTAAATAATCCATTGATTTCTTTCATAATTCATTTATTTTTATATTTGTATTTTTCTACTCTGCAAAGATCTTTGCTTTAATGCATCCCAGTGTCTTATTCAATTTGCTGTTATGTAAAAATGTCATATTGTTTTTTATTTGTTCACTGTTTTCAATTATATATTTTTATTTATTTTAATTAATTATTTAATGAATAATAAACACTACCAGTCAAAAGTTTTTGGACAGTAAGATTTTATAATACTTTTTGCTATTTAAAATAACTGTTTTCTATTTGAATACATTTTAAAATGTAATTCTTTCCTGTGATTTCAAAGTTGAATTCATTACTCCAGTCACATGATCCTTCAGAAATCATTCTAATATGCTGATTTGCTGTTTAAGAAACATTCATTATTATTATTATTACTATTATTATCAATATTTAAAACAGTTGAGTACACTTTTTCAGGATTATTTGATGAATAGAAAGATCCAAAGATCAGCATTTATCTGAACGTTATGCACTATACCATTCAAAAGCTTGGAGTATATATATATATATATATATATAGGGAATGAAATTATAGAAATGAATATTTTTATTTAGCAAGGATGCTTTAAATTGATCAAAAGTGATGATAAAGACATTTATAATGTTACAAAAGATTTCTATTTCAGGTAAATGTTGTTTTTCTGAACATTTTTAAATATATTCAAATAGAAAACAGTTATTTAAAATAGTAAAAATATTTCAAAATGTTACTGTTTTTGCTGTACTTTGGATCAAATAAATGCAGGCTTGGTGAGCAGAAGAGACTTCTTTAAAAACATTAAAAATCTTACTGTTCAAAAGTTTTGACTGGTAGTGCATATTTGTTTTAATATTACACAAATCATTTATTTTAACTGGTTTAGGGTGAGATAATAATTCAGTATTTAAAAATGTTGTACATTTGTAAATCTTTTTTATAAAGTGTCATAACAAGCTCTTTGGACTGAAGGAAATGTTTTATCCATCATGACATGATAGTATGCAGCTTTACAGAAACACAATAATTGTTGACGTGAATATTTACTGAAGCATGGAGCATTCACTGCCTCCACTTGCAGCACGATCACCACGACCTGATCCAGAGTTCATCTGCTGGCTCCAGCATGGGAAAGACCTCAGTAAGAGTCAGTGAGCAAATGTGAAGAAAAAACAAAACAAAAAACAAAACCTTGTTATCCTCAAATAAATAATCAGTCCCAGTTACAAAGTACTATTCATGTTGTTTTGCATAATTAGTATATCTGGTCACAT
>CM077263.1:26587779-26658235 GCA_039654775.1 Spinibarbus caldwelli
CAGGTCACTGATATCCAGTACTCTAAGAGTAATCTGATTCATGTACAGTAGTCCAGAATTAGGCTTATTCTGTGATTAACAGTTTACTGGAGCGTCTGGGAATTTATTGGAAGTGTTGGGAAAACACCATCTTCTCTAATAATAATGAACAGCAAATTGTAAACTGAGAATATTAAAAAAAAAAAAAATCTCCAATGGAAGTAAGTCTGACTTTATATTTCATAGGTACTTTATTTCTCTTAAATGCTTAACTTTATATCTCCAAACTGTGACTCTCAATGTGAGCACACTTGCAACTTTTTCTTGTAATTGTGACTGTATCTAGTAATGTGACTGTATATTTCTCAATGTGAATATATATTTTATAATTTAAACTTTTTTTCATGTAATTGTGACTTTATATATTGCGATGTGACTATATTTTCCAACTTTATATTTCACAAAGGGACTATATATTTCACAACTGCAACTTTGTATCTCACAATGCAAATTTATATCTTGTAACTGTAACTTTACCCTTAAAACTGTAACTTTTTAAGTGACTCACAATGTTACTTTTTTTATATTTAACTTTATCTCATATGAATCTATTTATTTTGCATGTTTTAGGCAGGCTTCCATGGTTTCAGACCTGCATTAACACTCATAGTTCATCAGACTTTGACTGACTCCATCTGACAGCTGAATCAGAACAAACCTCTTTAACCGTGTTCTGAATCAGTCAATGGGATGAAAGTCTTTTACTCTTTGTCTTCTGAAGAAGAGGTATGCTTCTAAAACTGCGCTGGCCAAATGAGAAAATGGTTTGTGTAATTTAACGGTAACAAGTCACAAGTTTGAGTACAAACTCACAAATAACTTTGAGCGATTCAGCGTGGAGGAAATGAAAGCGAGTTGTTTGTTCCTGTTAGAAGATGGAGGCCATTAAGATGAAAGAGTCTGAGGATCGCTTTAGATGTTTGTAATGATACAAGGCACTGGCAAACACTGGGACATCCTGACCGATCTGGACTGCAGAAAACACCTGCATATGCAGCAGTGCATGTGTGCAATTCACACTCACACATTCACACTCATGCATGTGTTTTATTCTATTTACAGAACCTCCCTCTTCATGCACCCAAAGGGTTAAGTGAGCCTGACTGTGAAACAGCTCCTAAAACTCTCACGTGTGAATGTAAACAGCAGTTTAACAGGAGCTGCGGATGTTCTCACAATCGAGAGTCAAACCCTGAGATGTGGGTCCTGTAGCAAAGCTACAAATGAAAGAGCATCCATTTCAAAGACGGATGCAGATTTCTGGGCATAAAGAGCTCCATTCAGCAGTTCCTCGCTCCAGACCTCACTGCCAACAGGATGAAACACAAGCCTCTCAAAGGTCAAAGGTCAAAGCCAGGTATACAGACACATGATACAGATAGAAAACATGGACAGGTGCACTCGCCTCTGATCGGATCTTTGAAGATGAAAACATCCATCAGTCCTGACCGGGAAACTCAACCAACCCAATACTGCTCCAAAATAACTTTATTAATCAGTATGCTTGTCTTGTTTTCCAGTAAAATACCTAAACATCCTTTAAACAAGATATACAATATACTGTACTTGACAAGCAAAATTATGAAAGAAAATAACTTATTTCTGAAAATGTATTATATTTATAAAGTTTATAAAAATATTTTCATATATTTTATATAATAAAATAAAATCATAATGTAAATAAATTAATAATTTATACATAAAACTATATATAAATTACATTTATTTTAAATTAAAATATTTTTTTAGATTAATGATTAGAGCATGAAAAAAATAGCAAAGGGTATATAAAATAAATAAATAAATAAACAAAATAAACTTGACTAAAGATATAATCTGTAAAGAAGTATTTTGATTTATATATAGTGGTGGCCAAAATTATTAGAACACTAGTATTTTCAGCAGCTAAAAAAAGCTAAAAAAATGGTTTTTATTTCTATCTTTTGCTGTAGTGTGTCAGTAGGAAATATAAAAATATAAATATTTATATTTATTTTCAAACATTAATTTGGCCATTAATTGTAATAATCCAGTGAGATTTTTGAGATCTGATCTGACCATCATCAGTCTGTCTGGAATGACATGAAGAAACAGAACAAACTGAGACAGACTAAATCCAGAAGAACTGTCTCCAAGACGCTTCAAGAAACCTCAGATCTCTGTGTGGAGCACAAAAATCTCACTGGATTATTACAATTAATGGCCAAATGAATGTTTGGAAATGTAAACTGATATTTCCTACTGACACACTACAGCAAAAGATAGAAATAACTGACTTAAACCATTTTTAGCTGCTGAAAATACTGTTTCTAATCATTTTGGCCACCACTGTATATATATGTTTTATTAAGGACATTTGTACTGGAAAACAGGCCATTTTTGTTGTTGTTCAATAACAGTAGTGTTATGTTGGTCAGTCTTACTCTGAATTCCTCCAGGACTTTATGCAATATGTGTTAAATATGCACACTAAGTCTTGGACTGAATAAAACCTAGCTCATGTATTTTCTCTCTCTTAGTCTCTGGTTGAACAGGCGGATCACAGAGTTACACTGAGGCTATTATATCAGCCCAATCATCTCCTGACGACACGTCTGATTTGAGGGAATTCCTAAATCATCTGTAAGTGAAGTATTGACTTGGGTAATTATTGTTTCAAACTGATTGCACTGGGATTGAATCATGAAACTATTCACTGGAGAAAGCCGCAGTTTTTCTTGTTCTTCAGACACCTCCAGACAGTCATTCCTGATGCCATCTGACAGCCGAAGTGTCTGCTGTGAGACTAAACACATCTCAGTCTTCAGTTCCTTTGACTCGGTGGATCAGAAGACTGCAGACTTTCAGCAAACGCATCCCTCGAGATCTTCAGCTCATTCCGGTCCAGGAGGATAACGATTAATGAGCTCAGAAAATGAATTCAGACCGACTGGTGTTAAAATACTGGGCTGTTTGTGTCTATCTTTCACACACACCATATTAAATCAAGAAGACTCCTGAAGCTAGTTTAGATATTACTGGGTCAAAGGTCAGGAGAAATCCTCACATGTGCATTAAATACTGGATGAAGCAGCGAAAGATGAATTTACAACAACTATTCATCTTCAAATAGTCACTAATTCCTCTGTTTCCCCACTTATTAAAGCAAATGTGATTCATAATCAAAACAAACTGATTCTGCTGTCCATATGTGCACAAGCATGACAGACAAATAAATGCTTCACACTGACAGCACTGACTGAAGACCAGCAGCACCAGTTACTGCTGTTCACTCACTCCTTCAGAGAACTAAAAAGTTTTGCAAGATATATATCTAAAGTATATGAAGTCACATATTAGAATGATTTCTGAAGGATCATGTGACACTGAAGACTGGAGTAATGATGCTGAAAATTCACAGAAATATATTACACTTTAACAGATATACAGAAAACAGCTGTCTTACATTAGAATACTTTTACTGTATTTTTGATCAAATAAATGCAGACTAGATGAGCAGAAGGGACTTCTTTCAGAAACAATAGTCCAAAAATATAACTATGACACGAGTTACACGACTGAACCCAACCACTGAGAATAAAGGGAGTGAAAATGTTGGTGAGGATACGCTTCATTATCAGGTGTTTCTGTGTCTCAGTCAGTCTGATCAGGATGAGAAACACGGAGTCTGTCAAAGAGACCAAACAAATAACCTGTGCAGGAGTAAAACAATACTGCTATAATGAGTCAAAACAACAATTCCTGCCATTATGACAACACAGGACACAAGTATTTCTCAAATATACAATTACAGTCAATAACAAAAGTAATGGAAAAGAGGAAAACAAACATCCTAAGGTTTCAGTGAAGGCTGTGATTTCACCTAAAATGAAATGGAAACAGCAGAACAGGACAAACTTCATTCATTCTTTCTATTGTTTCATTTACTGATGTATGAAGGCTGAATGCTAATCAATGTTTCTTCCCTCAATCACCACAGGTTTTATCTATAAAATCCATTTAAGTTTGATATAATGAAATTTAGTCAAAGTTTCACAGCATAAAGGCTTTCTGTCGGTCAGCTTGGAAACTGTATTTCACCTGCAAAATTTCACTGAAAATGTCATTTCATATCATTGTTTCATTCTGATTTTTAATAATGTTTAGCCGCTTTTATTTTGATTAGACTATGCAGTGAATTTAAAACACTTTGATGAATCCAGCCAGCCTAATCAAATTAAAAGCGTCCAAACTTGAAATGAAACATTATGACAATGATGTGTAAACAATGATTTACACACTAAACTCCAGCAAAATCTGCTTATTTTTAAATACTCAAACATCATTACCTGAACCTTACAGTGATTGGCTGCTGTTCGTTTCAAGCTCAAGTCAAGTTCAAGCGGCATGAACTAAAACGGACGAGCTTGAATATTAGGAAATACCTGACTGCTAGATGTTGCCATTGACCAATCAGAATCCAGTATTTCTGACAGACGTGTAATAAAAACTGTAAAACACACAGGGAAGACAGCTGTTTGAACTATTGTGCAGATTTCTTTCAGTAGCTCCACTGATTATAGTGTGTTGATCAGTAATGACTGGCTCATGGACGCTAAATGTGAGCGAGTCAGAGTCGGACAGGCCTCACTGGGCCTCTGAGAATCAGAGGGATATTCCAGCACCTGTGCTGATGGGAAAACTGTCTGGACACACACAAAGACGCGGAAACTCAAGCACTTTCATGAGTAACAGAAAGACTGATGTCAGTCAAAGGCTATGCTTTAACGCTCCAGCTGATGGTTTCCACAATAACCCAGGGTTTGCCCACACTGACTTCTGATCTAAATGTTTCTAGACATTAAAAATGAGTACAGAATGACATGAGGCACTTCAGAAAATTCTCCTACTTCTCCTAACTAAATGTTTGCTTGTAAGGAATAACACAGGCTTCTGGAAACCAATGCATCATGTTGTTGGTGGTGCTATGAAGAAATGACGCCCTCGTGTGGACATGCAATGTAATGCAGACTCCCATTATAATGCTTGAAACATCACTATATATGACTTTTATCCACCTTATTTTTAATGTATGTGCAGATGTGTTTAAACTGAATGTGCAAGGCTTCAGTGTCAGTCATTCTGTGCAAAAACAAAAACAAAAAACAAACAAACAAAAAAAAACAGTCTGTTATGCTGCTTGATTGTTATGGCATTATTTTATTACTGTAATCATCAACACTGGTTTAATGGGTTTAGTGCACTTCATTCTTATTCTACACAAGAAGACCAAACCTGACCTGATCTTGTGTTTCTCAGTGGTCAGGAAAATGAATCAATAAAAGAAAAACAAAAACCCAGCAGCTGTGGATTCCCTTTTATTCTTAAAATTTTATGTACAAGTGCAACTGATTTACTTTTTTGTTAATGTACATTCAATATAGAAAGTTATGTACGGCATATTACATTTAACATTTCACAATTGCACTAGTCTTTCACATACATTTGTAATCAGAGTCAGTACAATTTGTCCTTTGTCCTTTCAGACGCTCGTTTTCGGTTGGTCTTGATTTATTCAGGTATAAATAGACGAGTGCTCTCTGGGGAAGGAAGGTTTACAGGACGATGAGATGAGAGACAAACCAGGACAGATCGCAAGCAGTGCGGCACAAATTCATGACGAATAATCACAGTTTCACAGGTTCCTTCTCGAGGCTCTCTTTCCTTCGGTTATCAAGCACTTAACTCCAGTAATTCAGAATAAAAATAAGAATACAGAGGTTCAAAGAGAAAGTGTGTGTAGACGGGGACAGATATAAGTCGAGACAGGAGCTGAAAGTGAGACGCAGGGAGACGAAGAGAGGGGAAAAGACAACGAATATGGCCACCATTCATCAGCTCACTGAAACGAAGAAAAAACAAATGCATAAAAATATCTCACTACAGAAGTAAACTATTTTACTCTCCATGGAAAGAAATGATTTAGGAGATGCAAGAGAACATAAAATGAAGGAGGAAGAGTTAAAACGCAGGAATCATGAAGTGCTGTGGGATTCTCTCTCTCTCTCTCTCTGTCTGTCTGTCTCTCTATCACTCCATCTTCTCTGCTCAGGATCAGGATCAGGATTCACTCTGGAGAACCGGTCCGTCTGTGTGCAGGTTTGTCTGGGGTTTTGTTAGTCTGGATCAGCCCAGGTCTCCGATGTCATTGTCTACAGGCGGCGGGACACTCGGCATGACTGTAGAGCCACTGCCTGCTGTCAGATAACCTGCCACTCCTGGACCTGAACATCACAAACCATCAGATTCAGCATCAGCATCAGCATCATCATCATCATCACACACCATCAGATTCAGCATCAGCATCAGCATCATCATCATCACACACCATCAGATTCAGCATCAGCATCATCATCATCATCATCATCATCATCACACACCATCAGATTCAGCATCAACATCAGCATCGTCATCATCATCACACACCATCAGATTCAGCATCAGCATCAGCATCATCATCATCATCATCATCACACACCATCAGCATCAGCATCATCATCATCATCACACACCATCAGCATCAGCATCATCATCAGATTCAGATTCAGATTCAGCATCAGCATCATCACACACCGTCACACACACATCACACACCATCAGATTCAGCATCAGCATCATCATCATCAGCATCAGCATCATCATCATCAGCATCATCACACACCGTCACACACACATCACACACCATCAGATTCAGCATCAGCATCATCACACAATCAGCATCATCATCAACATCATCATCATCACACACCGTCACACACACATCACACACCATCAGATTCAGCATCATCACACAATCAGCATCATCATCATCATCAACATCATCATCATCACACACCGTCACACACACATCACACACCATCAGATTCAGCATCATCATCATCACACACCGTCACACACACATCACACACCATCAGATTCAGCATCATCACACAATCAGCATCATCATCATCATCATCATCACACACACACCGTCACACACACATCACACACCATCAGATTCAGCATCAGCATCATCACACAATCAGCATCATCAGCATCATCATCATCATCATCATCATCACACACCGTCACACACACATCACACACCATCAGATTCAGCATCAGCATCATCATCATCATCATCACACACCGTCACACACACATCACACACCATCAGATTCAGCAGCATCATCATCATCATCACACACATCACACACCATCAGATTCAGCATCATCATCATCATCATCATCACACAATCAGCATCATCAGCATCATCATCATCACACACCGTCACACACACATCACACACCATCAGATTCAGCATCACCAGCATCATCATCATCATCATCATCATCATCATCACACCGTCACACACACATCACACACCATCAGATTCAGCATCAGCATCATCATCATCACACACCGTCACACACACATCACACACCATCAGATTCAGCATCATCAGCATCATCACACAATCAGCATCATCAGCATCATCATCATCATCATCACACACCGTCACACACACATCACACACCATCAGATTCAGCATCATCACACAATCAGCATCATCAGCATCATCATCATCACACACCGTCAAACACACATCACACACCATCAGATTCAGCATCATCACACAATCAGCATCATCAGCATCATCATCATCACACACCGTCACACACACATCACACACCATCAGATTCAGCATCATCACACAATCAGCATCATCAGCATCATCATCATCATCATCATCATCATACACCGTCACACACACATCACACACCATCAGATTCAGCATCAGCATCATCACACAATCAGCATCATCAGCATCATCATCACACATCGTCACACACACATCACACACCATCAGATTCAGCATCATCACACAATCAGCATCATCAGCATCATCATCATCACACACCGTCACACACACATCACACACCATCAGATTCAGCATCAGCACACAATCAGCATCATCAGCATCATCATCATCACACACCGTCACACACACATCACACACCATCAGATTCAGCATCATCACACAATCAGCATCACCAGCATCATCATCATCATCATCATCATCATACACCGTCACACACACATCACACACCATCAGATTCAGCATCAGCATCATCATCATCACACAATCAGCATCATCAGCATCATCATCACACATCGTCACACACACATCACACACCATCAGATTCAGCATCAGCACACAATCAGCATCATCAGCATCATCATCATCACACACCGTCACACACACATCACACACCATCAGATTCAGCATCAGCATCATCATCATCACACAATCAGCATCATCAGCATCATCATCACACATCGTCACACACACATCACACACCATCAGATTCAGCATCAGCGCACAATCAGCATCATCAGCATCATCATCATCACACACCGTCACACACACATCACACACCATCAGATTCAGCATCAGCACACAATCAGCATCATCAGCATCATCATCATCACACACCGTCACACACACATCACACACCATCAGATTCAGCATCATCACACAATCAGCATCATCAGCATCATCATCATCACACACCGTCAAACACACATCACACACCATCAGATTCAGCATCATCACACAATCAGCATCACCAGCATCATCATCATCATCATCATCATCATCATCATACACTGTCACACACACATCACACACCATCAGATTCAGCATCAGCATCATCATCATCACACAATCAGCATCATCAGCATCATCATCACACACCGTCACACACACATCACACACCATCAGATTCAGCATCATCAGCATCATCACACAATCAGAATCATCATCATCATCATCACACACCGTCACACACACATCACACACCATCAGATTCAGCATCAGCATCAGCATCATCATCATCACACACTGTCACACACACATCACACACCATCAGATTCAGCATCAGCACACAATCAGCATCATCAGCATCATCATCATCACACACCGTCACACACACATCACACACCATCAGATTCAGCATCATCAGCATCATCACACAATCAGCATCATCAGCATCATCATCATCATCATCACACACTGTCACACACACATCACACACCATCAGATTTAGCATCATCATCATCATCATCATCACACACCGTCACACACACATCACACACCATCAGATTCAGCATCATCAGCATCATCACACAATCAGCATCATCATCATCACACACCATCAGATTCAGCATCAGCACACAATCAGCATCATCAGCATCATCATCATCACACACCGTCACACACACATCACACACCATCAGATTCAGCATCATCACACAATCAGCATCATCAGCATCATCATCATCATCATCATCACACACTGTCACACACACATCACACACCATCAGATTCAGCATCATCAGCATCATCACACAATCAGCATCATCATCATCACACACCGTCACACACACATCACACACCATCAGATTTAGCATCATCATCATCATCATCATCACACACCGTCACACACACATCACACACCATCAGATTCAGCATCAGCATCATCATCATCACACAATCAGCATCATCATCATCTGATTTAACAACAACAACAACAGTAATAATAATAATAATAATAATAATAATAATCAAATTTTTTCTAATAAAAATGGACATTGTGATTATTTTAAAATATAAAGCTGCACATTTGAGGAAAACTCTGAATTTACATCAATATGGCTTTGAAATAACAATGATAATAAAAACAATAACAGCCTCATTATTATTGTTGCTGTTAGTAAATAAAAATATAAAAATACTAAAAAATAAGAAATATTACTGTTGTAATATTTAACTGTAAAACAAAATTAAGCATTTAAGAAAAATTATAAAATAATAATTTTACTTTACAGAACAACTATAAAATTACAATGCTAATATTTATGATCGTCTTAATTCTATAATTTTCAAGTGTTAAGCCATCATGCTTTTTTTGACAGAAATCCACAGGAGGTCTTAAAGCGTCTCTTTTGTTGACAGCAGCTGGATTATAAGCTCTTTTTATTACTAGTTTGTGAAGATGTTTGGCGTGTGTTTCATTCCCAAATGCACGTTAAAGTGACTCAAACTCTTCACAGAGGCAGATGGAGTTCATGTGGATCGTTTACTGAGAATTGAGTCGCTCTTGACACTCAATCATGAGCTGCTCACGTGTAAATTAACACAGTGACACTTCACTGAAACAGCGCAGATATTTAATTAAATCACTTGCTTTGCAATTTGATAATCACACTAAGCCATATCACGATTTTGGTTTTATTTTGTTTTATTGTGCAGCTTTTGTAAATGATGATGATCTGGAACATCACAGATGTGGATGAAATGTTCTGTACTGATATCTGGCTGGGAATGTGACCTTCATTCACGTGAAGAGTGGAAACACAGATGGAAATAAGTATGAAATGAAGCCATCAGAAGAGAGTCTACCTGCTTTACAGTAATAAATAGGAGGCTGGAAAAAACCAAGTGAGCTACTAAAGCCCACTGCGCAACGGACTGCTGCCCGCCAGAAGAGATGGAGCGGACACACCTGAGGAGAGATAAAGAGAGAGAGAGACAGAGAGAGAGAGAGATAAAGACAGTAAGCAAGCAGATGTCAGGATCAGCAGATGCAGAAACCACAGCAGAAAGACCAGACAGGAGTGAGCAGCTCATGTCAGTCAGTAAAGGTCAGGAAGGGTTATTAAGGGTACTGCTCATCGCTCATATGCGGCGCTGTGGTGGACTCACCTGTCAGGTAACCTGCCGTCTGAGAGTCAGAGATGAAGAGGTCGTGTTTCTGGTCTTTGAAGGCACTCCACACAGTGGAACGAGAGAGGATTTCATTCACCTGAAACACACACACACGTCATTCACATCACTGGATTCAGTCTCAGAAGGATCTGTCGCGCTGCTGGAGGAGGATGATACCTGTTCTCCAAACTGCAGGCTGCGGGACATGGATTTGAGTGCTTTGACGATCTGAGCTTTGGTTGCTGATGGGTTTTCAAGAGTCTCCAACCCGACTCCCTCCAACAGCTTCAGCAGGTACGGCACCAGATCCACCTGGAGAGCCTAACACCAGAGATTATTCAGCAAAGTTCCATCAAATTGTCAGTCACAATTTACATTCAAAGAATCTTAAAAAATTGAAAAAATGTATTTCTGAAGGATCACGTGACACTGAAGACTGGAGTAATGATGCTTAAAATTCAGTTTTGATCACAGAAATAAATTACAGTTTAACAGATATTCACACAGAAAACAGCTGTTTTACATTGTAATAATATTTCTAAAAAAACCCTAACCAACTAGAAACTTATTAATAAGAGGTTATAAATTAATTAAAAAAATATTATTAAATTAAAAAAAAGAGGCTCTAGTGTGTGTGGGTCACCTGTGCGACCAGTTCGGTCTGCTCTCGCTGGAACATGCGGTTCAGAGCCTCACAGGCCAGTCCTGCCATATCAGCCCTGAGCTTCATACCGCTCATCAGCGGGCCGATGGTGTCTAACGCAGCCATGGAGCGCACACACAGCTGCAGACAACAAACACAGCTCAGAAATCACTCAGAGATTCACATCTTCACACGCAGATAGTGGTGCAACGGATCACAAAGATCAGTTTGGATCATACTATGGATTTTGAGTCACGCATCGGATCAGCAAAGAAAAAAAAATAAAAACAGTTAGCTTTTCATTTATTAGTATTGAACACTTAATTTAAGTACTTCTATAGTGTTTTTAGGCTGCTGTCTCTTTAAGAGCAAACGCACGGACCTGACACAAATCCGGTGTCTTTCTCAGCTTTTTAAGTTCTCTTAAGACATAACTGACTGTGTTCACCAGAATACTTCCAAAACGGGTGTTTTAACATAACTTTGTGTTTATGTGAAAGAGGAATTCATTTGGTGTTCACGCACTCTCTCTCTCCGCGCGGCAGCGGCTAAGCACAGAGAACAGCACACTTTCACGTCAATGGCTTGATTTCTTGAATGTGTAAATTATCAAGACAAAACGTGCAAATGATAAACTTTTACTCTATGAGTATGATGGTTAAACAGTTAGGGCCAGTTTTACTAACAGCTTGTGCCAGCGCAAACCGTCTTTTGGTGTTAAAATAGTACTGTCAGGTTTTACTAAAGACGCGCAGTGATGAATTAGCGCTGAAAAGGCGTGGACACAGTTATTTTTGCGCCTGATCTTATTGAATATGCATTTGTAGTAGTTTCCCTTTCAGACGCAAACTTTATAGGAGGAGAGTACTCAAATGAATCACGCAACGAGATTTACTAACGTTTCCGCTCGTCAAATTACTGGTTTTTGCGCCATTATTTAACGCTCAAAAAAAGCATGTCTTAAACTATTTTGTGCTTGAAATGGCTGCAGTTATTGTTGCTAGAGGAGGCACTGCAGAGAACAGAGAGCACGTGATAGAAGGAGAGGATTAATTAATTTATCTGGAATGCCAGAAGAACACATTATCCGAACATATCGTTTGCCAAGCCATGTTATTTTTAATTTGCTTCAGGAAATAAAAGATGACTTAGAACCCTCAACTAGGAGTCACGCAACACCAGCTCTATCAAAACTTCTTCAACCCTTCATTTTTTGGCCTCCGGTTCTTTTCAACGTACTGTGGCATCTTTATTTCTTTATTTGTGACTACACTAATTTGAGGTGCGCTTGGTATATTGCGTTGGTCGATATGTAAATGAGATGTTGCGTCTGTGTTCTTTAATTTGCGTGTTGTTAGTAAATCACCCGCAGAAACTTCCACATCCATCGGCGTGGTTTTGGAATTGCGCTCTCGCACTAATTTGCCCTACTTAGTAAAACTGGCCCTTAATCCGCAAACACATTCGTGCCGAACCATGGGGCCTGGTCTGTACGGATCACAGATCATCTACGATCCGTTGAACCCCTATCGCAGAGCAGTGTCTGATCGCAGCAGTGTGTTCGTGCTGTACCTCATTGTCTGAGAGCACATGGATGAGTCTGATGGCACTCTTGGGCACGGCATTGTTCTTGTGGCTGAGTGCGGTCAGGACTCGAGGAAGGTGACCGAGAGGAGGAACCTGATCGGCCAGCTGCGTCTGCGTGCTGAAGAGACACACGGCTGCAGTGGTCACCGTCTCCAGAGCCTCACCCTGAGGAAGAACAACACAGCACATTCATTCAGACGCTCACTCTCATCGATCACCTGAGTCCAGCTGCGCTCACACTCACATTCGGGTTGTTCTTCTCCAGCAGAGCGGTCAGAGTGTCCATCAGAGACACCAGGAACTCTCTGGGCTTCCGTAAAACCCAGCCGGGCTGAGCGATGAAGATCCGCAGAAACACCCCTCCAACCTCCAGCTCGCCCTGACCCGCTCCATAGGCCACCGAGAAATCCTCCGGCAGCTGCAGAAAACACACATCCATTCAGCAAGAACACACTGAAATCATCAGAGGTGACAGGAAAAATACAAGAGATTTCTATTTCAAATAAACGCTCTTCTTTGAACTTTCTATTTATCTGTGAATCCTGAAAAATGTACCAGTTTCCACAAAAATATCGGGCAGCACAAATGTTTTCAACATTGATAATAATCAGAAATGTTTGTAGAGCAGATTAGAATGATTTCTGAAGATCATGTGACTCTGAAGACTGGAGTAATGATGCTGAAAATTCAGCTTTGATCACAGAAATAAATTACAGCTTAACAGATATACACATAGAAAACAGCTATTTTAAATTATTTCACATTTTTACCATATTTTTGTGACCTGTGCAGGCAAAATGAGTCACAATGAGCAAATTTTCATTAAAAATCTTCATTAAAAGACCTTCAAAATGATGTATGATTTGTTGGAAGCTACACCAGTTTGAAGTCGATGAAGTCAGTTTTGAGTTTAAAGTTTTCTGAAGGTTCCAAAGAAAAATCACCAAGCAACGTTGCATTGTTTCCTCCACTTCCTTTCTTAATAATAATTACTCTATTAATAATCACAATATAGCTATTTTTTATTTGATCTCTGTTATTATAAACAAGAACAGATGCAAAACAGTAGAACAAATGTAAGAAACAAACAAATAATGCATTACATTTTTCATTTTACATTTAAACAGAAGCATTCAAGAAAAACAAATAATCAAATGTAAAATTCCATTTAGTGTGTTCATTACAGATAAATTGATTATAAATACTATAAAAGCAATTCAATCAAGAGCAGTGAGTGATTCCCTCTTTTCTTTTATTGTTAGATTAACATTAATGAGACAGATGGCCTATATACACTCCCTGACAAACGTCTTGTCGTCTATCCAAGTTGTAGGAACAACAAATAATAACTTGATTTCTAGTTGATCATTTGGAATCAGAAGTGGCTTATATGAAAGGCAAAGGCCTCTAGATTACGCTTATTTTACCAAAATAAAATCTTATCATGCCTTGATTTTTAATTATTTAATTAGGACAGAAAGGTCAGACTTTGCTTAGACAAAAGTCTTGTCTCTTAACAGAAATAATGTACAGTACAGAACATAAAGTCATGGTGCAGTGGAAAAAGAATTAATATTGTGTATGACTCCCATGAGCTTGGAGGACTGCATCCATACGTCTCGGCAATGACTCAAATAACTTATTAATAAAGTCATCTGGAATGGCAAAGAAAGCATTCTTGCAGGACTCCCAGAGTTCATCAAGATTCTTTGGTTTCATCTTCAATGCCTCCTCCTTCATCTTACCCCAGACATGCTCAATAATGTTCACGTCTGGTGACCGGGCTGGCCAATCCTGGAGCACCTTGACCTTCTTTGCTTTCAGGAACTTTGATGTGGAGGCTGAAGTATGAGAAGGAGCGCCATCCTGCTGAAGAATTTGCCCTCTCCTGTGGTTTGGAATGTAATGGGCAGCAAGAATGTCTTGATACCTCAGGCTGTTGATGTTGCCAACCACTGTGCCGATCTCTCGCACGCCCCCATACTGAACGTAACCCCAAACCATGATTTTTCCTCCACCGAACTTGACTGTTTTCTGTGTGAATCTTGGGTCCATGCAGGTTCCAATAGGTCTTCTGCAGTATTTGCGACGATTGGGATGCAGTTCAATAGATGATTCATAGGAAAAATCAACCTTCTGCCACTTTTCCACAGTCCATCCTTCCTGCAAGCTGTGGGCCTTGGCAAATGCAACACGATTTTTTAGTTGTCTTCGGTTTAATCCTGGTTTCTGAGCACTATTTCGGCCATTGAGACCACTGCGTGAGAGAATTCGACAAACTGTTCTTGTAGATACAGGTGTTTCTGGTGACCAGTTGTTATGTAGCTCTGCTGCAGTTGAAAAAGGGCTGGCCCTGGACTGTCGAACCAACAAACGGTCCTCTCGAACAGTTGTCTTACGGGGTCTGCCTGACCTGGGCCTGTCATGAACTTCACCAGTTTCTTCAAATCTTGTTCTTATCCTCTCCACTTGACGTTTAGACACATTAAAGATGTCTGCCACCTCAGCAGGAGACTTGGTCTTCAGGCTCTTGATGATCAGCACTTGGTCTGTGGTTGAATCTTTGGCATGCTGTCAGAGGTCAGGATGCATCTCAAATGAAGGTTGGGTGTGCTGGGCTTCTTCTTCTACACACCTGGGAATGTGTTAATTACAGTATTTGTCACAGGTGACGCTCTAATCTGTGATTGGTTGAATCCTTTAAAGATGTGACAAGACTTTTGTCTAAGCAAAGTCTGACCTTTCTGTCCTAATTAAATAATTAAAAATCAAGGCATGATAAGATTTTATTTTGGTAAAATAAGTGTAATCTAGAGGCCTTTGCCTTTCATATAAACCACTTCTGATTCCAAATGATCAACTAGAAGTCAAGTTATTATTTGTTGTTCCTACAACTTGGATAGGCGACAAGACTTTTGTCAGGGAGTGTATTAGGACCTACTGTACTGCGCAGATCTAATATAATGTTACACATCAGATGTTTTTCCCCAACAGTTCCCCAAACATTCACTTAAGACATAACTCATTATGTTTTCATAAATACTTAAATACAGCAATTTTGTGTATATATGTATATTCATCGGGATCGCACGCTTCGGATGACAGTCAGAGTGAAAAGTGAGCAGAGAAAAAGGTGCTCCTCAGAAAACGCACAAATAAAAATACTTTTAGATGTTTAATTACTATTTGGAGCATTGGGATTGCTAGACGAGGGCTTAATGAACTCAATTTTGTGAAAAACTCAAATTAGACTAAAATGGACTTTTCTTCCATGTAGTTCAAAATTAGCCTGTGCGCATTCAGACTCATTTTGCCAGAACGGGTCACAAATGCAGCCTTCTTTCAAAAACATTTCTCACCAAAACCAAATGGTTCAGCAGTGAGACTGTAAATGTGATCTGATATCACTAATTCAGCTCCATCTCACCTTCCAGTTGACGTCAGGATTGTCCTTCTGCTGCTTGAAGTGCCTGTGGGAACAGAAGCAGAGTGAATGAGCAGGAGAATGGAGGTGAATGTGAATGACTGATCTCTCAGAGCTCTCACTCCAGCATCATCTCTCTGACTGTAGTGGAGACCGTCTCTCTCGAGCTGTCGTTCCAGATCAGCTCAGGGTTCTCGTGCGTTCCCTCGAATATGTGCACCGCTGCCTCTGGATTATCACGCATGGCGTCCATGAAGACGGCCGGCAGAAAGCGCATCAGGGTCAGACGCACCTGTGAGAGGAGACACAGATGATTGAGTGATAAAACACACCTGCAGTAACGAGGTTCCTCCTACAGCTTACATACCTCGGCTTTTAACCTCTGTTTTCAGTTTGGTTTGGTTCTGATAGCTTGGCACATCAGTGCTTTTTGTTTTGTTTTGTTTTTGTAATTTAAAATGCTACTAATTAAAACTCCAGTACACTTCTGTACACTGGAGAAAAACATGGATTATCATTTGTGACCCTGGACCACAAAACCAGTCATAAGGGTCAATTTTTGAAACTGAGATTTATACATATGAAATAAATCATCTTTCCATTGATGTATGGTTTGTTAGGATAGGACAATATTTGGCTGAGATACAACTATTTGAAAATCTGGAATCTGAGGGTGCAAAAAAATCTAAATATTGAGAAAATCACCTTTAAAGTTGTTCAAATGAAGTTCTTAGCAATGCATATTACTAATCAAAAATGAAGTTGATATATTTACGGTAGGAAATTTACAAAATATCCCAAATTACTTAATATCCTAATGATTTTTGGCATAAAAGAAAAATGGATAATTTTGACCCATACAATGTATTTTTTGGCTATTGCTACAAATATACCTGTGCTGCTTATGACTGGGTTTGTGCTCCAGGGTCACAAATGTGTACTTCAAATTTCTTTTGAGAGAAATATTATTTTATGGATTGGCCTTTAACGCTTCTCGTTACAAGGAAAGATGTTCGGCGTGTGTTGCTTTTTCAAAGGCACATAATAAGCGGGGAGGCGTGGACTCACGGACACACACAAACAGTTCGGAGAGAAATAAAATGCACGGAAATTATTTAAACACCAGCAAAAAAGTGAAATAATGACTACTGTAATGTCCTCACTTAAGAAATCAGTCAGGCAAGGGTTTCCACGGGTCATTTTCAGAGTATCGGCTCTAGGAGGGGAATCGAGTAGGGTTTTGTGTTGCTGGCAGGTCTGTGTGTCTAACTCAAAACAATGATACGATATGTGACCCTGGAGCACAAAAGCAGTCATAAGTAGCACAGGTATATTTGTAGCAACAGCCAACAATACATTGTATGGGTCAAAATTATCCATTTTTCTTTTATGCCAAAAATCATTAGGATATTAAATAAAGATCATGTTCCATGAAGATATTTTGTAAATTTCCTACTGTAAATATATTAAAACTTAGTTTTTGATTAGTAATATGCATTGCTGTGAACTTCATTTGGACAACTTTAAAGGTGATTTTCTCAATGTATTGATTTTTTTTTTTGCACCCTCAGATTCCAGATTTTCAAATAGTTGTATCTCAGCCAAATATTGTCCTATCCTAACAAACCATACATCAATGGAAAGCTTGTTTATTCAGCTTTATGATGTATGAATCTCAGTTTCCAAAAATTGACCCTTATGACTGGTTTTGTGGTCCAGGGTCACATATGGTGGAAACTGCAGGACTCTTACCTTGGGTCCCACCAGCTTGTCCGAGGTCATCTTGGAGAAGAGCTCAGCCGTCTGCGAGCGCACCTGAGGATGGGTGGAGTTACAGAACAGGTCCAGCAGGTAGATCAGAGCACCTGAGAGACACAGGAGTTTTCATGTGACTGAGACTCAAAGCGCTGACTCTGCTCTAAGATCAGACACTAAAGACAGGATCGCACCTTTGTTCATGGCCTCAGTGACGATCTTAGTGTTGGAGGTCAGAGCGTAAAGCGTCTCCAGCACCAGCTGACGGCCTGCGGATGGCCAGAGAAAGAGCGTTAGACCAGAGGAGTAGAGTTCAATATTATCAATAATGCTGACATATGCATATGAAAAGTCATGGTTATAAAAATAATAACAATAAACTCTTTATTGTGGATTTTATGCCCAAATGAACTTTAAAGTCACGCCAATTTTCAAATCAAATCAAAATTCATTTATAAAGCACCTTAGAAAAAAAACACAGAGTGTACCAAAGTGCTGTACAATTACAATAAAACACAAAGAGAGAGGTAATAAAAATACAGCAAGAGCAAAATAAAATACAATAAAATAAACTATTATAAATCTAATCTGAACCAATAGTCCTCACAGAGTAGCAAAGGCATCATCAAACAAATGTCTTAAGACCGGTTTTAAATAGGCATATTAAATTAAAATAGAAATAAAGACACATAAAATCAGTGTAGTTGGCTTAAAATAATATAGAGAATATTATGAATCTTATTAAAAATAAAGAAAGAATATGTATAAATAAAAATCCATAAATTGAAATATATTAAATGGCACTATAAAAATACTACATTCATACCTCAATGACCTGAATGTGACCTCAGCATATCATTGACACTGTATTATAGTTATTACTAATCTTTAATCAGTTTCTATTATTAGAAAAACTTATTATTTTTATAGTTTTATTAAATATTTAGATATAGTACATCAACTCAAACTAATTTAAAATGGAAAAATTTTGGGTAACACTTTATTTTAAGGTGTCCTTGTTACACATTACATGTACTTACTATAGTATTAGCACAAAATTATGCATAATTACATGCAATAACCCTAACCTAACCCCCTATTGTAAGTACATTTTGTTAATTAATATTACTTAGTACTTAAATGTATAATTACACAGTAACAAGGACACCTTAAAATAAAGTGCAACCAAATTTTGCCTTGGCATCCAGCTGAAAAAGTTTTTTTTTTTATACTACATTACCATTAATAGCATTTATTTTATTTCAAGTAACAAAAAAAAAAAAATTATATATATATATTTTTTTAATGATTTTAAATGTAGTTTAATTAACTATAATAACACAGCAGTCCCTATGAGGGCTGATCCACCTCTATTAAATGCATGTTATTTTTCAGATGTCTTACTGGACGGTAAGGAGTGCAGCAGCACCAGCAGATTGGGCAGAACCAGAGACTCAGCGATGTTGATGACGCAGTCCTGGTTTGATGTGACAGTATTCACCACCTACAGCAAACAACACAATGTTAGCAGACGCGATGATGATGTCAGTGAAGGACTGAAGTAGCATATCATGTGTGGTTTCTGATGTACCTCTAAAGCCAGCTGCTGGACTTTGCCTGCGCCATGGACTCTCAGCAGAGAGAAGAGGAGCTTGAAGTGACCGATGCACTCCGTCTCAGAGCCTGCGACACACACATCACATCACCAACGAGCCTCACACACGCATCAGTCTGTTGTGTTTTAGGCACCTGGGTTTAGGGATGGGCGTTATACCAGTAAAAACTCCCCACGATAAGAATTAGTCTTCCCAAGATAATAACGATAAAGTCTAGTTGTTGATGTACTTCTGTGTGCGACAGAGCGGAGCGACACTGTGGAAGGCTGACGTGAAATTGAGGAGGAGTTTATCGCTAAATGAGGAGCTCCTTCTACAGTCTGGAACAGGTTTGATTAGGTGTGTACAGTGCACAAAAATCAGTCTGAATAAATGTACTACAGTAGCACAGTTTTGCATGTGTATGAGCCTGTTTACAAACCTGCTGGCCAACAAAGATATCATTTATTGACATGCTTCCTCCAAATTAACTTAACATAGTCGAGTTCTTGAAATAACTTCTTTTTGTGACCAGACGTGGTTTCATATTACAGAATGATAGTATTATCTACAGTGATAAAGTCTATGTCGATTAGCATTGCATTATAAATATACTTTCCTTATAACAAATACACAAGATTGCTTGAAGAACACCGATAAACCATATATTTTGTGCAATTGTTTGTTTATTGTCTTCAAGTTTCATCAGTTAGAATGTCTCTATCTCCGTTGCGTGTTTTATTCAGCGATAACTGTATAGCGTGGTCAGTGCTATTACTTCTGCGATGCATATTTCCAGTATGAATTAAACAGTCATTACATTACGTGTGTATTACTCAGTAATGCCCACAACACCCTATTTTGGGTAAAAATATGAAAGATAATACTTTTCTCTAAAGAAACAGGATTCCCTGAATTATCGTCATTGATATAGTTATCGCAATAAATAGCAGAAATATGGTGATATATTTTAAGCCCATCTCGCCCATCCGTACCTGGGTTGTTCTTGATGACGTTGCGGAGAGCTTCCAGCGCCATCTCGGCCCAGCGCAGTCTCTGAGCGTGCTGCTGCGACTCCAGCTTACTCGTCTGCGTCATCGCCAGCAGCGTGTGCAGATACTGAGCCTGAGAGCCCACATAGTCCAGCAGACTCGACGCGAACGCCTTCGGATACTGAGAAACACAGAGCTGAGTGTTCAACTGAGCTGACAGACGTTTAAAGAGATTAACACTTCATTCATCAGGGACACATTACATTGATCAAAAGTGACAGTAAAGACATTTATAATGTTACAAAAGATTTCTGTTTGCTGTTCTTTTGAACTTTCTGTTCATCTGTGAATCCTGAAAAATCAAATGTATCAGTTTCCACAAAAATATTGGGCAGCACAACTGTTTTCAACATTGATAATAATCAGAAATGTTTCTTGAGCAGCAAATCAGCATATTAGAATGATTTCTGAAGAATCATGTGACTCTGAAGACTGCAGTAATGATTAGGGGTGTTGAAATGAATCGTGTCTATGATGCATCGCGATGCGGACGTGGACGATTATGAATTGATGCAGTAATAGACCATAATCAATTACAGTCTACTGACGTCATTCGCATCCACGCTTGTTGTGCGAGTATTAAAGATGTACCCACTATTTTTAAATCCAAGATCTGGGCAAAAACCAAGCTCAGAATGGATTTTGAATGCAGTTCGTATTAGATGCACCTGCGCTTTGTGTTTGTCCTGAAGCTCGATCGTGGCTGCGGTTAAATGCACTTGCCGAATACTTTTATGATACGAAATTGACGTAAACCCAGTCAGTCATGTTTTCAGAACAGGACAAAACATCTGATATGTGGAAACAGATCTGTGCATTAATGTGAATGCAGCCGATTAAATCTGCCAGTGTCTATGATCTCATCAGCAATAATCAAACGACATTATTGCGGAGGAAAAAAGAAAAACCCATAACCATGATTGTCTGTAAACTTTCAGACACTTAAAGCACTCTCAGATTCTGAAAGCACTTTTTGTTATCACCTGTAATTGTCTTTTTCCCCCTTTATTACTTTTTATTTGCTTGTATGTTTTGAAGCTGTTTATTTGGTTAAATTCTTAATTGTTTTGATTAATAATTTGTAATTATTTTACAAACTAGCCTGCTTATATAATTTACTAAAAATCCACAGAATAAATTTGATATAAAATGAATATGAAAATGTAGCCATGTGCCGTAATATTGAAAATTGAGGATGCGATGCATCATGATATTGAACTGAATCGTTGACATGATGAACGTAATCAAATCGAATCTTGAAGCCAGTGATGATTCACACATCTAGTAATGATGCTGAAAATTCAGGTTTAATCACAGCAATCAAATACAGATTAACAGATATTCACATAGAGAACAGCTGTTTTAAACTGTAATAATATTTCACTGCTTTTACTGTATTTTTGATCAAATAAACGCAGCCTTGGTGAGCAGAAGAGACTTCTTCTGGATCTTCAGTACAGTATTTATTTATTTTTTCAGTAGTATAGGCATCTCTCACCTCCAGAGGAAACGCAGGCTGCTCGTTATAAACCCTAACGAAGATCTCTCCTACAATCAGCTCCTTCCCGTGTTCACTGAACTGGAACTCAGAGCCGAAGCTCTTGTCGCACTCGCCCTGAAACACAGAGAGAGAGTGAGTGTGATCTGAATCAGACGAGCGTGTGGAGCAGCAGACGAACCCGAGGAGCGTCTCACTCTCTTAATGTTGCTCTCCTGCTGTGCCTCCAGGAACTCCATCAGCTCCGCTCGCGTCCCGTTATTCCAGATCAGATACGGCGTCTCTGAGTTACTGTTCAGCAGCTTCAGCACCTGGAGAACCAACAGACGAACCGCAGGTGAACAAACCACCAGAGTGCATCTATCCTTCCATTAACCCTTCACACTCTTTATATCACACTGCTGACTGGTGTTGTCCCCATACCAACATTTTAACTCTCGATACTACTACTGAACCGATACTGCGACAAAAACAGGAACAACTGGAAAATTAATTGAATAACACATGATCCAAATAGAGGTTATAGTTATTTTACCTATTTGGAAAAAAGAAAAGCAATTCATCCCCCTTTAAAAAAAAATATAATAATAATAAAAATCACATGCCAGTGCTGCTACACAGGACTATGGTGAGCGACTAACGAGCCTAAAGGTGTGCAGAGATCTTAGAAACATTGGTTAGCTAAATGGATGAAGCCAAATCTCATGATATAATCATTTTATTTCACAATAACACTTTATATCATATTATATAGTCATTTTTGTTATTTTATCTTTGTACTTAATAATAACAACAGATGAAAGTAACAAACTAAAGGAAGATATAACAAAACAAACACACAAATGAAATCCATTTTATTTTTTCCCAAATTACATTAATTTTTCTGGATTTTTTTTTTTTTCTAGACTATTTTAATGGTTATGTTAAAAAAATGTTAATCAAAAAGCATGTCTAACTAATTGAAATCATGAAACACACAATTTAACAGCAATGTATTAAAAGTTTAACAAAATTACTTTTTTTTAAGGCCCTATGAAATACGTTTTATTATTTTTCTCAAATTAAGTTTTATTTTTATCAAATCCTGTGAATGTGTGTTTCCATTAATTTTCTGGATTCTATTTTAATCATCAAAAGCATGTCTAATTAATTTAAAAAGATGAATTAGATTTTATAAAGAATTAATTTATATTATTATTTATTTATTTATTTATTTATTTTTCAGAAATAGCCTACTATGTGTATTTACATTTTTCTGGTAAATAAATTCTGGTAAATCCTTTTTCTGGTAAATATTCCTTAAATACTGTTTATATAATATTTTTATTAGTAGTATAATACTATCATTACATTAAATAATATATATCTGTCAAGTTAAACTGTGAAGATCTTTAAGTTTGTTTGTATGTGATATGACAATAGTTTTCCGGAGAAAAAAACAAAAAAAACAAAAAAATTTAAAAAAAAGGTAAAATGCTGATGAAGTGACTCTAGGGATCATGTTCATGTGTTCATGTTCTCATATTGAGGCGGCAGAGGCTGAAAACACCGCGAGCGCTTCAGTATGTGTGAGTCTTTGGCTCCTGTACCTCCGCAGGCGAGCTGCTGCCCAGTTTGCGAGAGATGTAGGGCGTCAGCATGGAGGCCAGGCTCTTGCGGATGGCAGGGTTCTCTGGAGGCTGCTCTGCGGGCCCCTCCTCAGGGCCCCGGGCCCCGCTGTGACCCGCCAGCCGCCCCAGGGCCTCCACGCTCAGCTTGGCCAGGCTGTTGGCCACCTGCTGCTGGTTGGTGTCCTGGCTGGCCTGCACGCCGCTCTCCTCCAGCGTGTAGTCGTAGCTGAAGAGGCTGAAGAGCAGGTGCCACAGAACACCTGCCTGATACAGGTGCGTCTGCAGGAAGAAGTCCACCGCAAAGGAGCTGACGCACCGCACCGCCAGAGATGCCAGACGCGGCAAACCCTGAGAGACGCAGATTCACACAATGAGCATGAAGAGACAAAGCTTACTTATCCACACAAACTAGACTCTCCAGACCATTCATGGAAATTAAACTGGAAAAACGACTAGTTATAACAGATCAGACTGAAGGTGGAAAACAGTAATATGAAAAATTAGAATAAGGTTACACTTTATTTTATAGTGTTCTTGTTATAGTGTAAATACACAAATAAGCACTGAGTAATATTTATTAATTATGGTAACACTTTATTTTAAGGTGTCCTTGTTACATGTACTTACTATTATAATAACAATAAATTATGATATATGATGATGATGATGATATAACTTTGTCAGACTTAAGTCTGAGATTTTTCTTGCATAATGGTATGTTTGTTGCACACTCTTTACAATCAGACAAAACACAATTCACAATGAACACAGACACAGTAAATACAATATAAATTCTGAATCTGTTTTGATTCTCCAAAAGACATGAGACGACGGAGAAAATAAATTCTCTGCTTTGTCTTATTACACAAACTATCAATATGATTTTTCCTTGATACCTTATTGTCTATTGTTACACCTAATTACTTATACTTTTCTACCCGTCTAATGTTTTCATTATGTATAACTACGGGTTTGTATATACATCAGATGTGGACCTAAATACAATTTCCTCTGTTTTTTAATGTTAATCACAAGAGCATTGTTGTCACACCACTCCACTAATTTATTCACCCCCTGTTGGTGCAATCCCGGAGTTTCTACATCACTTAACACAGATATTAACGCACTATCATCAGCGTACTTTAAGATGAATTGATTAGACCTATCCATACGACAGTCATCTGTGTACACAGTGAAAAGCATAGCAGAACTAACGCAGCCTTGGGGTGCTCCAACATTTGTTTTAACTGCAGTTGACAGAACTGTATTCAATTTAACCATCTGAGTTCTGTTTGTAAGAAAAGAAACATACCATCGAATCAGATAGGGATTTACATCCAACCTAAGAAGTTTAGACACCAAAATATCAGCTCGAATTGTATTGAATGCTGAGGAAAAATCTAAAAAGAGAGTTCTTACATAAGTATTAGGTTTATCTAAATGTTTAGAAACAATACGCACCAAAGCTGCCACAGCATCCTCTGTACTGCAGCCTTGTGTATACGCAAACTGACACGGATCAAGTTTGTGCTTAATAGTGCTCACCAGATGTTTAAGTAAAATTCTTTCCAAGCATTTCATAATACCTGAAGTAAGAGCTATAGGTCTATAATCTTTGCATTCCGTTGGACATGAAATTTTAGGCAATGGTTTTATATAGGAGCTTTTCCATAACCTAGGGACAGTCTGTGTGTCAATAGATTCCTGAAAAATTGGTTGCCACACAGGCGCCAACTCATAAGCAAAAATTTTTATGAGACAAGGACTACATCCATCAGGTCCTGCCGCTTTTCTTGTATTTGTAGACTGAAACATCTTCCTAACATCATCAACATCAATAACAATCCTTTCTGAGGAAGAAGGAACAACTGTGCCAAGTAGTTCATTATAGTTTACACCGTTATCGGTCATCTCAAATCTAGAAAAAAAAGTATTTAATTCACTGACAAAACAAATTTGATTATCTGTCGTGATTGAATGATTTAAAGATGTTAGTCCTGTAATTGTTTTAAAAATATTCCACACCTTCTTATTGTTATTGGCCTTAAACTCGTCTTCTAAACGCTGTCTATAAGATGCTTTAGCTTCCTTTATTTTGATTTTAGTGTTTTTTCTGTCTGTTTAAGTAGTGTAAAGTTCTTATTTTTAAAAGCTACTTTTCTCTGATTCATAACTTCCTTAAAATCTTTAGTTACATATGACTTATTATTTGGACAAACTGTGATCTCTTTAGTAGGAATAACCAACTGTACGCAGAAGTTGATATAATCATTTATCACTTCAGTCCCTTCGTCTAGCGAACCTTCATGAAAGATTTCCCAGTCTGTCCATTCAAGGCAAGCTCTCAGTTCTTCTCTAGTTTCATTCGACCACAACCTAAATCACTTTCTTTTCTGGTTTACCTCTTTTAAGTTGAGTCTTACAGACTGGAATCATATGGACCACATTATGATCAGAGTTCAATATCGGTGGTCTACACCTAGACACATAAGCATCCTTCACATTAACAAAGCATTTGTCAAGGATATTGTTTTTTCTTTTTTCTGTCTTTACATATTGTTCAAATCCCAGTAACACAAATTCCAAGTTACAATGATTTAATTCTCCAAGTACTATCACAGGTGCATCTGTGTAACTGAGCTGCAGTTCATGTACATGTTCAGTAATCAGGCTGGCCGCTTGTGTTGGTTTGCCGCTGGGCGGGACGTACACCACAAACAATAGAATGCATCCAAATTCTCTTGGCAGTTAAAAAGGTCTTAAAGTCATGCCTAGAATTTCCACATTTGGATCACAGATTTTACATTTCACAGAGGACGCTTGGCACCAGTTATCGCTTATGTACACACACGTCCCACCCCATTATGCATAATTACATTCAAGTAACTCTAAGCCAAACCCTAATCCTAAACCTAACCATATAGTAATTATATGTATTTAATTAATATTACTTAGTACTTAAATGCATAATTACACTGTAACAAGGACACTTTAAAATAAAGTGTAACAGGGTTAGAGTTTGGTTTAAGTTAGTTGTTATATTTATCCAAAATTAACTTTTATTACTACAGTAAGTACATGTAACGTGTAACAAGAACACTAAAGTGTTATAAAGCTTCACCTAAAAAATAAATAAATTAAATATTAATTAATTAATACAGTTCATTTATATAATTAATAAAATGTATAATAATAAATAATATACAATTTATAATAATTAAGATAAAACTATTTTATTTGATTTTATTAATAATATTTATCTATACCTTAAAGCTGCAGTCCGTAAGTTTTGCCTCTTTGTCGCCATCTATGTTTGAAAACCTGGAATTGCAGTTACTTGCAGAATTATCTTGCTTGCGTGGGGTTGTACTCTGGCACAGCTCCAGCGCGGATGAATTTAATGTTTTGAGGAGCATGTGTGTCAGGCTGTCAGTCACCGCACCGGTGTGGATATTTACTGTACTTCGCAATCACAGATTAGTCTATGTCTTGGAATATATAACCCAAATAAGAATTTTTACCGGATATTGTCATCTGAACAAGTAAGTTACAAGTCAGTCACGTTTGTTCTGACCAACTGAGGAAAAAAGCATTACCATAAATCACGCTACCAATGGTGATTTAATTTAAAGATCGGTTAGCTCATATCATATCAAACCGTGCAAATTATTACTGTTATACTTTATTCTCAAATTAACAACATCAGCATTGATGCACTATGAGTACAGTGTATTAGCGTGTAGATTTCAATTTCTGTACAGTCCAATCTAATTGTCATGCCATTCGAATTTCATATTAAGAAATTCTTTTAACCCAAAAAGCAAACTATGCTCCCTTCGAACTGGTTTTCTTTCAAATACAAATCTTGTGTATCAATCCGCCATCAAATTGATACATTTAATTATTGTAGCTGCTGTGAGAAAAGGCTATAAACGATGTGCCACCTGCAGCATCCGCACGTGCGATAAGTTAGTAGCTGGGACAACTTCATGTTTACAGACGTGACGTAATGACGCAGTGCCATGCTCGAATTTCCCATGAAAACCTACCCACACCACTCAAATTAGAAAAAATTACTATAAGATAACCGTTGTGAATCGTGCTAAAGTAAGGCGATCGTTTTGAACACTGGCTGGTTATGTACTTAAATATTACTCAAATATTGATTTCGGATCATTTTTATCCAAAAAAAGTTACGGACTGCAGCTTTAATTAAAAAAAAATAAATAAATAAAAAATAAAAAAAACCTCCACAAAAGTACAATATGACCCTTGGAAGCTAGTGTCAAATTCTATATCTAGTCCATAATTAAATTATACACATAGTGGTTTCTATTTGCAAAAAAATGAGATGTTTCATGCTCTCTGACAGTGAACGGGAGTCATATTTGTGTAATAAAGCGTTGTGTATTCTCACCTTGCTGTAATAGAGAATGTGACAAACATCTCTGATAATGTTGGGAAGCTCGACAATTTTCTCTCTGCACTCCTCGAACTGAGCAGCGACGCTATAGCACCTACAGACGTGCCCGCAGACCTGAAAACACCCACAACGCACGCAATAGCATGAGCTTGCTGTATTTACTCAAAACGCTGCTCTCTTTTCATTTATGGTAGTATTGACAAAGCCATACCTGCACTGCCATGTCCTCAGGTTTGCTGGAGGCGGTCAGCACAGCCACACAGCGCGACAGAGCCTCCATCAGCATCTGAAACACAGCACACAAGCCTCATCAGCGCTCTCATTCAGCACACACTGAGATCTCAGCTGGTTAACACTGTGAACTCGTCTGACCTCGATGCCGCTCTCCCGCCGCAGCTCCTCTGCGTTCAGTGCTGAACAGTTAACGGTGTGGAAGGCCAGCTCAGCGGCGGCCGGTAACAGTGGAGACGTCTTAGAGAAGAGCTGCTCATCACCCGTCTCCATGGCGATGGTCTTAATTAGCATGGGGTAGCCAGCGTATTTATAGGGCTCCAGCTCTGAGAAGAGAGAGAGGGAGGTCACTCGCTGACTGTCTGAAGATCAGGAGATCTGATCATCAGTCTGAAGTCTATCCGAGTCTGAAGTCTGTCTGAGTCTGAAGTCTATCCGAGTCTGAAGTCTATCCGAGTCTGAGTCTGATAGTCTGTCTGAGTCTGAAGTCTATCCGAGTCTGAAGTCTATCTGAGTCTGATAGTCTGCCTGAGTCTGAAGTCTGAGTCTGAAGCCTATCCAATTCTGAAGCCTATCCGATTCTGAAGTCTATCTGATTCTGAAGTCTGAATTCTGTCCGAGTCTGAAGTCTATCTGAGCGTGAAGTCTATCTAAGTCTGAAGTCTATCTGAGACTGAAGTCTGAGTCTGAAGTCTGAGTCTGGTCTGAAGTCTATCTGAGTCTGAAGTCTGAGTCTGAAGTCTGTCCGAGTCTGAAGTCTGTCCGAGTCTGAAGTCTGAGTCTGACCGAATCTGAAGTCTATCTGATTCTGAAGTCTGAGTTTGAATTCTTTCCGAGTCTGAAGTCTATATGAGACTGAAGTCTATCCGAGTCTGAAGTCTATCCGAGTCTGAAGTCTATCTGAGCCTATCTGAGCCTATCTGAGTCTGAAGTCTGAGTCTGAATCCTGTCCGAGTCTGAAGTCTATCCGAGACTGAAATCTGTCCGAGTCTGAAGTCTGTCCGAGTCTGAAGTCTGAGTCTGACCGAATCTGAATTCTATCTGATTCTGAAGTCCGAGTCTGAATTCTGTCTGAGTCTGAAGTCTATATGAGACTGAAGTCTATCCGAGTCTGAAGTCTGAGTCTGAAGTCTATCCGAGCCTATCTGAGTCTGAAGTCTATCTGATTCTGAAGTCTGAATCCTGTCCGAGTCTGAAGTCTATCTGAGACTGAAGTCTATCCGAGTCTGAAGTCTGAGTCTGAAGTCTATCCGAGTCTGAAGTCTATCTGAGACCGAAGTCTATCCGAGTCTGGTCTGAGTCTGAAGTCTGAGTCTGAAGTCTATCTGAGCCTGTTTGAGTCTGATAGTCTGTCTGAGTCTGATAGTCTGAAGATCAGTCTATCTGAGTGCTGCTCACCCTGCTTGTGTCTATTGAACAGGATGCTCTGGGCTTTCAGGATCAGGATGATGTTTTCTGGGTCAGGGCCGTCCACGATTCGGGCCGATTTGGTGCACAGGAACTCATAGGCCTTATTGACCTTCTCAAACATGTCCTGAACACACAGAGCGAGACTGGTTAGAGTTAATTATTCACTCACTCGTAAAGAGAAGCAGTATTTACTGTACATACCCTGCCCTCTGGATTCTTGTCTGGATGGTATTTCTGGGCCAATCTGAAATACGCTTTCCTTATTTTACTCTCTTCATGCCTTTAAAAGCACACACACAAATTATCAAAGGACAAAGATTAGAGTTAATAAGCATTATTCTCAGATGTCATATGAGAAGCTGTGAGAATGAGAGATGTGTATTATGCATGCAAAAATGTTAACAAAAAAAAAAAAAAAAGACTGATACACATAAAAGTCTTAAAGGGATCACATGACGCTGCTAAAAAGAACATCATTTTGTGTATTTGGTGTAATGCAATGTGTTTATGTGGTTTAAGGTTCAAAAAACACATTATTTTCCACATACTGTACATTATTGTTGTTCCTCTATGCCCCGCCTTTCTGAAACGCGCCGATTTTTACAAAGCCCATCGTTCTGAGAAGTGAGGCGTGCTCTGATTGGCCAGCTATCCAGTGCGTTGTGAATGGTCGAATACCTCAAGCGTGAGACAGAAATGTTACGCCCCTTACCGTATTGTGATGCCTTGTCCCGGCGCGACGACACAAAAACAATAAAATCCATTGCAAACGAGGCACTTGTTGCATCCAGTGGGGACATAATTACTGATTATAATGACTTATTACTGTCTTTTTACGTGTCGCGTTGCATCGCGCCGCGTAAACATTACCGTGTTTGCATTTGTGATCAGAGAAACGACAAACAACAAGCACTACTCTACACAGCTCAAAACTCGTGTTTGAATAGTCAGTGGTCAAATTCTTTAAATATGAAAACATACTTACAGGCTGTGAGTCAGAAGCGCCAGACTGTCCTTGCAAAGTTGGAACTGCCCCACTTTATAGAAACAGTCTTTGAGCAGCTGGCAGCTACTCCCAGCTTCAGGAAATAGTCCTCCGTTAAAATGCGATGCACACACTCGAATATTTGGGTTTAACTGTTCTGGAACAGTGTTGTAAATACAACTTAACCACTGATTCATAGTTTCTAGTTGTGTCCTGTTTTGGACGCCCAAACAAAGTAGTTTCTCTTTCACAACGAAACACAGTGTCTCCAGGACATGGCGCCGGCGGCAGCAACAACACTACAGCGAGAATAAAAGTCCCGCCCTCTTTCTTTGCGTAAACATTTGGGCGGTGTTTTGCAAATCTCCCCACACCCTGACGTAGACATGTGGGGGCGTGTTTGAACGAGCTGTTTCAGGGGGGCGTGGTCGAGTCTTAACTTTTATAAAGAATATCTCTTTGGGTCTGAGACTTTAGTCTTTGCAACTTCAGGGATCTTATCTATACACAAACAACTTGTAACACTCCAAAGAGAAAGGACAACTTGAAATCGCATCATATGACCCCTTTAAAGGAACAGTTGGAAAACAATGTTTTTTTAATTCGTAAAAGTAGGGCTGAGTGATTTTTCAGATTTTAATGATTAATTTGAATTTAATGTTTTGCCATGATTTTATTTTTTGGAAATTGAGAAATCACGATTTTGAATAAAAAAATATTATCAAACGTAAGAATTAGACACTATAACAGTTAAGAGTAAAGAATGATCCAACCGCATGTCGCAGTGAAGGACCGTAAGTAGAATATATACGACGCGGGGAGTGGAATAGGAAAAAATGCAAGAAGATGGGAGCTGAACTTCTTTTAACTTGAGCACTGCGTTTTTACAATGCCGTTTCATGCATGAGACAGTGCAAGAGACGCGAGCTCAACAGTCAAATGCGCCCATATTTACTTAGAAAAAACAACGGAAAAGCAGTGCAATCAAATACAAACCTGTAAAGAACTAACACTATGTCTGATATTTCATGTTTGCATTATGCTGACAGGCTGAAAGCTGCTGTTCATTGTTTTTACAGAACATTTATAGTTAATAATAGTCTACTGGAGTTATACCTTCAGTCATTTTGAATTTCAATTACCTTGACTTGAGAATTCTTTTAAGCATTTTCTTTATATTATTTCATAACATATAATATGTATAAGGTAAGTTTGTACAAGATGTAGTTGTAGTTCATGCATCTTTTCTGCAAAGATATTTAACAAGTGATTTGTTTAACATTTACATCATGCTGACAAGTTCATGTGTGCTGCACTTGGAGAGTTTTCTTTAACTAGAGGGGTTAAAAGAAAAAGTTACTTGAATCATGTTGTAGTTACATTTTCAAGTTGACTAGTTAAAAATAAATCAAGTTTTTTTATTTTTTATTTTTTTTGCCATATCGCTCAGCCCTACTTAAGAGTTAGACTGGGATTAAATGGTCATGTGACACTAAACTGACCAGTTTGAATGCAAGAAACACTAACAAATGTAAAAAATAAAGTGCTATAAAAGTGAGCTGTTTCGTCTTTAACATCAAGAGTGAGTCGGACTCACTGTCCCTGTCCTTTAGGGAGGTTCAAAACCTCATAGGCGTCATCCACAGACATGGAGGGCGGCTTCTTCTCCACCTCTCTCTTCCACGCGTCCAGAGTGTCCTTCAGCAGCTTCACCTGCAGAGGCAGAGCAAACACAAGAGGTCATCATACAGAGGAGGACCCTGGTCAGTCAGCAGTGAATGAGTCTAATGAGGCTGGTCAGTCAGCAGTGAATGAGTCTAATGAGTCTGGTCAGTCAGCAGTGAATGAGTCTGGTCAGTCAGCAGTGAATGAGTCTAATGAGTCTGGTCAGTCAGCAGGGAATGAGTCTGGTCAGTCAGCAGTGAATGAGTCTGGTCAGTCAGCAGTGAATGAGTCTAATGAGTCTGGTCAGTCAGCAGTGAATGAGTCTGGTCGGTCAGCAGTGAATGAGTCTAATGAGTCTGGTCAGTCAGCAGTGAATGAGTCTGGTCAGTCAGCAGTGAATGAGTCTAATGAGTCTGGTCAGTCAGCAGTGAATGAGTCTGGTCAGTCAGCAGTGAATGAGTCTAATGAGTCTGGTCAGTCAGCAGTGAATGAGTCTAATGAGTCTGGTCAGTCAGCAGTGAATGAGTCTGGTCAGTCAGCAGTGAATGAGTCTAATGAGTCTGGTCAGTCAGCAGTGAATGAGTCTAATGAGTCTGGTCAGTCAGCAGTGAATGAGTCTGGTCAGTCAGCAGTGAATGAGTCTAATGAGTCTGGTCAGTCAGCAGTGAATGAGTCTGGTCAGTCAGCAGTGAATGAGTCTAATGAGTCTGGTCAGTCAGCAGTGAATGAGTCTGGTCAGTCAGCAGTGAATGAGTCTGGTCAGTCAGCAGTGAATGAGTCTAATGAGTCTGGTCAGTCAGCAGTGAATGAGTCTAATGAGTCTGGTCAGTCAGCAGTGAATGAGTCTGGTCAGTCAGCAGTGAATGAGTCTAATGAGTCTGGTCAGTCAGCAGTGAATGAGTCTAATGAGTCTGGTCAGTCAGCAGTGAATGAGTCTGGTCAGTCAGCAGTGAATGAGTCTAATGAGTCTGGTCAGTCAGCAGTGAATGAGTCTAATGAGTCTGGTCAGTCAGCAGTGAATGAGTCTAATGAGTCTGGTCAGTCAGCAGTGAAAGAGTCTGGTCAGTCAGCAGTGAATGAGTCTAATGAGTCTGGTCAGTCAGCAGTGAATGAGTCTAATGAGTCTGGTCAGTCAGCAGTGAATGAGTCTGGTCAGTCAGCAGTGAATGAGTCTGGTCAGTCAGCAGTGAATGAGTGTAATGAGTCTGGTCAGTCAGCAGTGAATGAGTCTAATGAGTCTGGTCAGTCAGCAGTGAATGAGTCTGGTCAGTCAGCAGTGAATGAGTCTAATGAGTCTGGTCAGTCAGCAGTGAATGAGTCTGGTCAGTCAGCAGTGAATGAGTCTAATGAGTCTGGTCAGTCAGCAGTGAATGAGTCTGGTCAGTCAGCAGTGAATGAGTGTAATGAGTCTGGTCAGTCAGCAGTGAAAGAGTCTGGTCAGTCAGCAGTGAATGAGTCTGGTCAGTCAGCAGTGAATGAGTCTGGATGAGCGCACCGGATCGCGAATGGGCCAGTCGGGGAAGCGGGTGCAGTCGCACAGGTGACGCAGGTAATAGATGTTGCAGAAGAGCTCGTTGTCCAGCTGAGGGAAGCTGACCACAGGAATGGGGCAGTACTGATAGAGAGCGCGAGTGTTACTCTGCAGACGAGGAGTGAAGTCTGCCAGATGAGCGGCGATCTTCTCGATCATCATACGCCTGTCAACACACAACAAGCTCCATAAACAACGAGTATGAAGCAGTACTTCTTCTGTGCAAATTCAGTTTACCTTTATTATAGTTAACTAAAACCATGAAAAACATGTTTGTTATTGGAATAAAATAAATGTTAACTGAAAAAAAAAAAAAAAATCACCTGGTTAACATGGCAATATTTGCAATATTTACTAAAATAACTAAAACTGAAATAAAAATGAATAAAAGGATATTGACATTTAAAAACAAACAAAAACAAAATAAAAATGTCAAAAACAACAATTTCAAAAATTTTAACTAAACAGAGCAGAAAATATAAAATAAAATCTAATTCAGAATACTAACAAAACCTATAAGAGTATCTAGATGATACTAAAATAACAGGTTTACCCATCTAAAATCTCTCTTTAATTTTTACTGAAACAAAGAAAAAAATTTTTAAATATTTTTTAAAAATATATTTTAATTTATAGATTTTATTTAATAATTGAAACATTACTTTAGTTTTTTATAGTTTTAGTGTTTAGCATTCATAGAGACAAATTCAAGTGGTACTAAACACATATGAACCATAAAAACACACAAATAAATACAAAAAACGCCTCTAGATTCACAGAAGTCTGGATGTTCACCTCATCTCACTTCTCATTTTCAATTAGTTTAACTTAATGTATTAAAATAACTAAAATTGAAATAAAAATGAATAAAAACTATACAGGCAACTAATAATAAAAATGACAAAAACAACAAAATTACTAAAACTTTACCCAAAATTAACATGAAAAACGAAAACATAAAAATAAAATAAAATTCAAAATATTAACCAAAACTATAACAGTAATCACAAAAACAAACAAAAATTAATTAAAAATATTTTTTATCTATATTTGATTAATTTATAGATAGTTTTTTTTTTTTTTAATAATTTGAACCTTAGTTTAGTTTTTGTTTTTTTTTAATATAGTTTCGGTTTTTAGTGTTCAACATTCATAAAGACAAATTCAAGTGGTATAAAACCTGTAAATCCTAGATCCGCAGAACAGGACGTCTAGATCAGAGCATGTGAGCGGAGCGGAGCGGTCATATTTCCTTAAGACCAGAGAGCGCCTTTCCGAAGATTCCGCTCCGCTCGCTCAATGCGCTCAGCGCTGCTCGCTCAACCCAAAATGCCCTTCGGTAATTTGCTAGTTCGAGAATCTGTGGAATAGGCTAAGCAATAGTTTGTCAATAATGTTTCTAAAATAAGGTACATCCTAAAATCCTGTAAAGATTGACAGACGTTTTAATAGACTTTTAAAAGGCCGCATTTCCCCGCAGTTTTGTTCTATTAATTTTATAAAGTGTTTCTTTTATTAACGCCACTAAATAATTCGTTAAGTGCATTTCATCTTGTGTGTGGGCCTGATAAGCAAGGTGTATTTTGTGAAATTCTGCATTTCATCTTGTGTGTGTGCTTTGAATGTTCTGTTGTACAATAACTGAAGCTGTGTTTTCATGAAAATAAAGTAGGACTAATGAAAATCAAATATACTTTTTAAGTTATTGAATGTTTTAGGAAGGTTTGTTAAGTGGGTTCAAAACGAGACACATTTTTAAATTAATTTTAATTCAATACATTTAAATTAATAAAATTAATTTTAAAAAGTACAAGCTTAAAGTCACCCTGAAACATAACCGTTACTTATCGGACTACTGCTTTGAGACATTTATTCAAGAATTTCATTATAAACGGGGGAAAAAACACAATTCGGCCTACCGGAGAGATTTTAAGGTGGAGCGTGATCTGAGCGGGATTTGGTTTACCGGTGAGCGTGAGCGGAACATTAGAGGAGCGTTTGCTTTGACCGTGAGCGACTGAGCGGAGTGCATGCCCCCAGAGCGGAGTATTGAGCTGAGCGTCACGCCGCTCCGCTTCGCTCACATGCTCTGGTCGAGAGCGAGGAATGAGCAGCTGACCTCATCTCACTGCTCCAGATGGCTTCAGGCGTGTCGAACTCTCCCAAGAATATCTCTGAGAATCGCTCGGCCTCGTAATTCTCCAGGTAACACACCATGGCCTCCGGCAGCATCGAGCCCAAAACGCTCCTCTGAACGATGTCCAGACCTTTAGCCTGCGGGTCATCACAGAGAACACAGGTCAAACACATTAACACCTCTGAAGAAGCTCAGGTTTACTGTTCCTCATGTATAAGTGTGCTGCGTGAGACGTCAGATCTGAAGCTTTACCTCCTCTGATTTAAAGGCTTGTTTCAGGTGAGTGTATTTCAAGAACCTAGAGAGAAGAAACCCAGTGTTAATTTTGACAGCAAATTTTGATTTAGTTTTAGTCATAGGCTTCTGACTAAAATGCCATTTAGTTTTAGTCCTGTTTTAGTCGTCTGAATTGTTTTAGTTTTAATCTAGTTTTAATCGACTAAATATCATAAGATTTTAGTTGACTAAATCTACAGTAAATTTAGTCTGCTAAAATCTAATGGGTTTAGTTACAGTGTAATGCATTTATATTAAGCATTTCTCTAAAAAATCCAAACTCATTATATAGTTTTGATATCAAGGTTTTATCATGACAGACACCGATTTAACTGCGGTGACACACAACATGCCTTTGTTAAAATTAAATGAAACCACTTCTCATAAAGAACAAGAACATGGTCTCCTTTTCAATGAAATACCAATGGTTATATAAGCTAATTACGCATACAACTTGTTTACCACATTCTTCATTCTTTCAAGTAGACATATTTATTTCTATAAATAAATTTAGATTAATCTTTATTAGGGCTACTAAAGTGATTCAGTCAAGAGCAATGATTGATTTTCTGTCTTTCTTTTGTTGATTAACATCAATGACTCAGACGATGGCAACTAAATTAGGCTGCTATCCCTTTAAAACCGAATGCACAATGGGTGCAATGAACTGATTCACGTTCTCCCTACTGTTTATGTTCACTTAAGGCATAATTGACTGTGTTTATGTGAATACTCGTCAAAACAGACAATTTGACATCATTTTGTGTGTTTCTGTTCATGAGACGTGAAAGAGTACCTGTGTGCTGTGAGAGTCGCTGCTCCGCTCAGAAAACCAGACCGAATTGAGTTCTCTTTTGCATCTTCAAATTTATCCATATGTCTGCTCTTCTCTTACTCCCAAATATTGACATTTTTGAACGTTTTATGAGACGTGCAGCAAGTGTATATGTACGCATCTAACCTCCTAATCACGCAGCAGATTCGTTCTGAATGAATCTCTTCCCAAATCATCCCTCCCTAACATTTTCATCTCGTTTTTATTCATTGACGAAAATGTCAATAGATGATTTTGTCATTCAAAACGAGTTTTAGTTTGTTATCATCTGTGAAAAAAATGTTGTTGACGAAAATTATTCATCAACGAAATTAACACTGAAGAAAACATTATGCATATGACAAGTTATCAAAAATATAATTGGCATTTGTGGCACATTCCATTAGGATTTAAATTGTGTTGTCAATCTGAGTTTTCACAGCCTGAGGTGCGGAGTACCGTGCGACGGGCAGCACGTTGGAGCCGGTGTACATCATGATGAAGAAGAAGACTCCGGTCAGGTAGAGCCGCTGCAGGTTCGGGTTGTCCTGCATCACCAGATACAGCAGGTTGGCTACTTTCTCCACCAGGATGGGGTCAAAGGTCAAGAGCAGCTGCGAATAAGAGGAGAATGAAGACTGGAGTCAGGCTGATGAAAGCAGGCTTTAGAAACTCAGTTTCAGAGGAACAGAGTCAGTGATCTGCACCTGGACGATGTGCGGCAGACAGGTGCTGTCGCTTATGAGCCTCTTCACCTTCGGTAAAGGCCTGATAATGGCATTATCTTGGTCCCTAAACACACAAACACAGTGGGTATTATTATTTAGAGGACAAAAATAAATGCATATTTCAATACTTGACCATGTATGTCTTTGCATTACTTAGGAAATGATCAAATGTTTCTAAAACTTTTTCTTCAGAAGGAACATCAATGTTCTCAGATATTTTTACAATTGTTAATAAACTGCCACTTTCAATATTTTATTTAACACAAAAGCATTCATATGGAACCCTGTTCCAGCCATGAGATAAAAAAAGGGCAAGGCAAGTTTATTTATATAGCATATTTCGGTAACACTTTAGTATAGGGACCAATTCTCACTATTAACTAGTTGCTTATTAGCATACCTATCATTATTAGTGCTTATAAAGCACATATTCTACATCCATAATCATACCCAATACCTAAACTTAACTACCTTACTAACTATTAATAAGCAGCAAATTAGAAGTTTATTGAGGCAAAAGTTGTAGTTAATGGTTTGTTAATGGTGAGAATTGTACATTAAAATAATAAAACAAAAATAAATAAATAAATAAAAATTGATTTAAAATGAGTTAAAACAGTTAAGAATGAAAAATGATTATACATAAAATACAGTGCGGTCAGCTCAGACGTAGCACAGTGCTCATTCAGTCAAAGCACCGTGAAACAGATGTGTTTTGAGTCTAGATTTAAATGTGGCTAATGTTTTAGCACATCTGGGGAAAAAAAAAAAAAAAAAAAAGAAGGTAATTGCAACTTTTTGACTTCACAATTCTGCCTTTTATTCTCATGTTTCTGATTTTAAACTCAGAATTGCAAGATATAAACTCACAATCTTAGAATAAAGCCTCGTTTAGACTGTCAGCCCAAATCCGATTTTTATATAAATCTGTTTCAAATCCGATCATATTTTGATAGTCTGAATGGCAACGAACTACATGAAATCTGTTTCGAGCTACATTCACACGTGGTTTGGAATCCTATTCAAATCGCATTCCTGGAAATCAGTTTCAGTCTGACCGGTCAGATCGGATTTAGCCTAGCTTTTTCACATTCTCACGCCACGTAAAACATAAATACGTCAGACGCTTGTGTAGAAAACACACCTTGCAGAAACAAGTGGATAAAGACAATATACTGCTAGTGTACGCATCTCTCTGAGTTTTGAAACCAGGAGAAAGCCGCACATTCCAGCTTCCTACGTTTCTGCAGCCGCCTCATTAGACGAAATATAATTCAGCGTGACGGCAACACGTCACGTCGTAAGACAACATCTGCGCAGACTGTATTGCTGTTATTGTTGTATTAGCGTAGGCATAACAATGCAACGGCATTGCCATAGAAACGAACGCACATTCCGTAAAATGAAAGAGTGCTTCTGGACACACACATCAGATACGAACAGCTGCGATACACTCTGTGGACATTCAGTTATTCAAATCAGATACACAAAATCGGATTTGGGCTGACAGTCTGAACAAGGCTTAAAAGTCAGAATTATGAGATCAAATGTTGCAATTCCCTTTTTTATTTTTTATTCTGCAGCAGAAATGGTCTTCCATGTACTCATGCACTGAGATAGAGAATGTGAGGCCGCACCGGCTGGGGAAGTAGGAGCACATGCTGATCAGCATGTTGAGGATGAGCGTGGCCAGATCGCTCTCGTTCATCACGGCCTGTCCTGCGGCCAGCAGACTCCACTTCAGCTGCGGAATGGCCTGCAGAGGCCTCCAGCCGTCCATGCCCTGAGCCCAGCAGCGCGTCTTCGCCGTCAGAGTCCCAGCGCTCCAGAACTCCTGCATCTGAACACACGGACGGAGAGGTTACAGCCGGATCTCCTCCACACGCTCCAGCTGCGCTGAGAACACACTCACCTCCTCAAAGCTGAAGGGCCCTCTCCTCTCTTTATCTGCGTTACCGAAGTACCACTCCTTCTCGCTCTCGCGCTTCATATCCGGCGCCGCCTCCAACACATTACTCTGAAAACAACACACAGAGACGCTAACATCTGCAGAACTCACACCATATCACATCATAAACATACCACTGTTTAAAATATTTCTCTTCTGTTCACCAAGGCTGCATTTTTTTGATCAAAATACAGTAAAAATGATGAAATATTATAATGTAAAACAGCTGTTTTCTAAGTGAATATGTTAAACTGTAATTTATTTCTGTGATCAAATCTGAATTTTCAGCATCATTACTCCAGTCTTCAGTGTCACATGATCTTCAGAAATCATTCTAATATGCTGATTTGCTGCTCAAGAAACATTTCTGATTATTATCAATGTTGAAAACAGTTGTGCTGCACAATATTTTTGTGGAAACTGTCATACATTTTTATTTTTCAGGATTCACAGATTAATAGAAAGTTCAAAAGAACAGCATTTATTTGAAATAGAAATCTTAATAAAAGTGTTAATTTGTGTTTAAAAAATTCTATTTTGGACACACACCTGCAGTGGTACAGTGGCTCTGCTGGTGTGAAGGTGAGCGAGGGTGAGCAGATCCACTAATATACGCACTCCATTAGAGTCCATGATATCCTTGACATTTTTCTGTTTGAACAGAAATAGTAAAATAATGAATGCCTGATAAAGCATTTCCAAGACACACACGTCTCACGGTGTATGTGGCGTTTTATTAGCATTAGAGCCTGACATGTTCCTGACCTTATTGAGAATGAGTTTGTTGATGAAGAGGATCAGTCTGTCTCTCTCCAGCTTGTCTGTACACTGCAGATACACAGGAGCAAAAAACACCAGATTATAACACACTGATTCTAGTTACATATGATTATGACACATCAGCTAACCACACATCAGAGAAGAAAGAGTCACTGAAGCACCATCAAATCAGGAACTGCAATCTAGAGCTGGACACTGACCCGGTCCAGCATGCCCACGATGTACTTGGTGTCAGTGAAGGGTCCGATCTCCTCGCAGCACTTCCCGTAGACGATGGTGAGCGCTTGCAGACACAGACACTTCATGGCCACTTTAGGAGTCAGCAGAAAGCGGTGGTAGAGCTCATTAAAGAACTCGTACCTGCAGAGACACAGACGGATGATCAGGAGAATGCAGACGAGATGAAGATCGCTCAGAGTCTGTGTTCAGAAACCTACGATCTCTTGATGGCGCCAGACTCCTCGTTCTCATCTTCCTCCAGCAGCAAACGCAGGTAATAATCCCCGATCTTAATCTCCTCAGAGAGGCACTCGTACTTCACCTGAACACAACACAACACACTGTTCACAGACTCTCACGTATTTTTGAATGATCAGTTCTTGCTGTGATTCACAGGCTATATACTGGTATTGTCAAAAACACTGAATTTTGAAATAAGTGAATAATTTTCTCAATACATGTTGACACTAAAATATTTTTTGTTCCGGTGTTACAGCCTGCACCATTTTGACCATCATTTATCTGGTGTTTTCAGTGGCTCGGGAACACAATGACTGCACAATGACATTTGCATAATATCCATCATTTTTGTGGACAAATGATTAAAGCATTTCACTAGATCTCTAATGACGTGTCTTTATTCTTTCTGCCATTGCGGGTTAAACTTTTGCAAATGAAGAAAATAAGGCATAAGTATTATAATTTTACTACTGTAATATATTCATTTTTATTTTAAAGTGCAGTTGTCTTTGAAATAATAATAATAATAACAACAATAATAATATAAGATTACGCATTATGATTATTATTATATGAAAATAGTTTGCCTTCTGTTTGAGACACTATCACAACAAAAACCACACCAGATTGACTTAAAAAAAAGATTTAAAACGCACAAAAATGTATTACTTTGATAGAATTCAAATTTTATGCCCTTAATGCTGTAATGTCTTAATAATGCTTTAATTTTTCCCTGTGGTATCGAAACTTTTTTCCAATTTTGTCGATTAATTCAAATTTAATGTTTTGCCATGATTTTATTTTTTAGAAATCGAGGAATCACGGTTTTGAATAGAAGTATTACCAAACGTTAGTATTAGACACTTTGACAATATGCCAATGATAACAGTAAAGAGAAAAGGATGAAGAAACAGCATGTTGACGCATAAGTAGATTATACCACTAGGTCCCATTCACACAGAATGCGCTTTTGTGATGACAAAGATGCGATGCGGGCGGTGGAATAGGAAAAAATGCAAGAAGATGGGAGTGAACTTCTTTTAACTTGAGCGCTGTGTTTTTATAATGCTGTTTCATGAATGAGACGCTGCAAGAGACGCGAGCTCAACAGTCAAACAAAAGTTTATACAAGTAGTTGTAGTTCATGCATCTTTTCAGTTCATGCGTGATTTGTTTAACATTTACATCATGTTGACAACTTCTGCACTTAGAATAGAATTTTCTTTAACTAGAGGGTTAATGAGGAAGAAGATACTTGAATAATGTTGTAGTTACATTTTCAAGTTGACTAGTTAAAAATCAGTCAAACGTTCTGAAAAAAAAAAACAAAAAAAAAAAACAAGCTTTTTTAGTTTTTTTTTTTTGTCATATCGCCCAGCCCTAACTCAGACTCCTGTAGAGTCAGTGATGTGCAGACGCAGACCTCGAACTCCTGGTGGTTCCAGGAGATGACGCTCGCGCTGCCCAGCTCGCGGTCCACACCGAAGGAGCGCATCTCTCCCTCCAGAGCGTCCCGCAGCTCCTCGCGTGTCTTCAGGTTCCAGATCAGGTTAGGGCGAGCGTGATCCAGCTGGAACCTGCACACAAACACGAGCGTCACACACTGCAATAACCAGACAGAACTCACACTGAGTAAAACAGGCCTGTTTACTTGTAGTAAAACAGCTCCCAGTTGGACTCGATCTTGATCCGCTGCCGTCTCTTCCTCAGGATCACCGGCTTCTGGTTTGCGTTCTACAATCAGTGACAGAGAGTGAACGAAGCAGCACTCGGTCGATCTGTACAGCACATTCTGAATATAATGTTGGTTTATGAGACAACTACATCTATAATGGGATGTAAGGATAATGCTGATGACACCAGAGCTGTGAAATGATCAACATTTGTGACCCTGCAGCACAAAAGCAGTCATAAGTAGCACAGGTATATTTGTAGCAATAGCCAACAATACATTGTATGGGTCAAAATTATCCATTTTTCTTTTATGCCAAAAATCATTAGGATATTAAGTAAAGATCATGTTCCATGAAGATATTTTGTAAATTTTCTACCATAAATATATCAAAACTTAATTTTTGATTAGTAATACGCATTGCTAAGAACAACTTTAAAGATGATTTTCTCAATATTTAGATTTTTTTGCACCCTCAGATTCCAGATTTTCAAATAGTTGTATCTCGGCCAAAAATTGTCCTATCCTAACAAACCATACATCAATGGAAAGATTATCTATTCAGCTGATGCAGAAATCTCAGTTTCAGAAAATTGACCCTTATGACTGGTTTTGTGGTCCAGGGTCACATATGATATGAAGTTACAATCCTGCTCTAATAACTGAAGAGAGACATGGATGCCAACTGATCTAATAACAACGACAACGAGACCGCAGAATGAAAACACACGTTACATGAAACCAGGTGACTGACATGAGAAAGGGAGGGACTAACAGAGAGAGAGAGTCTCTGATTGGATAAAACTACTCACCAGGTTATTCCTGTCCTGCTGCATTGATTGACAGCAGAAACCACAATAAGAGCCGATGGGAGGGGCAGAGATAAGAGAGGTTATTGGTCCTGAGGTCAACCAATCACATGTCTGCTGAACACCAGCTATTTAACAAACACTGTGAGAATCTCAATCAAGCTGGATTTTGGTGGCAGGAACGTGAATTTGCGTGATTGGAGGCTCAAGAGCAAAGAAACCATGATGATGATGATGATTGTGTAACTCATGCTCATGATATCAAAGCTGTGCCTTCATCTGCAGCTCATGCTTCACATCAACAAATCATAATTCATCTTGGGTTCAAGACGGAGATTAGATGACATCAATAAATGCAAGATGGTGCATTGAAGTTTTGTTCAACACTCTGATCAAATTTAGGTGTTTATTACTGTTTTGGTGGAGATTTTTTCATTTATCGGTAACAGTCAATATTTAATTGTTCATGCACATTTCCACTATTTTTTACATTTAAATTACATTCGGTATCATCTAATGCTCACTTGAAGTTAGTCTTTAAAAAAACACTAATAATTTAATAACACAGCTCAATTTAATTTTTAGCAAACCTCAAAATGAATATCCATTTTTATACTGTACATTATGTTTTGATGCCTAAATTCATGCATTTAATATATATATTTGCATCTCAATAAATTAGAATGTCGTGGAAAAGTTCATTTCAGTAATTCAACTCAAATTGTGAAACTCGTGTATTAAATAAATTCAATGCACACAGACTGAAGTAGTTTAAGTCTTTGGTTCTTTTAATTGTGATGATTTTGGCTCACATTTAACAAAAACCCACCAATTCACTATCTCAACAAATTAGAATACTTCATAAGACCAAAAAAAAAAAAAAACATTTTTAGTGAATTGTTGGCCTTCTGGAAAGTATGTTCATTTACTGTATATGTACTCAATACTTGGTAGGGGCTCCTTTTGCTTTAATTACTGCCTCAATTCGGCGTGGCATGGAGGTGATCAGTTTGTGGCACTGCTGAGGTGGTATGGAAGCCCAGGTTTCTTTAACAGTGGCCTTCAGCTCATCTGCATTTTTTGGTCTCTTGTTTCTCATTTTCCTCTTGACAATACTCCATAGATTCTCTATGAGGTTCAGCTCTGGTGAGTTTGCTGGCCAGTCAAGCACACCAACACCATGGTCATTTAACCAACTTTTGGTGCTTTTGGCAGTGTGGGCAGGTGCCAAATCCTGCTGGAAAATGAAATCAGCATCTTTAAAAAGCTGGTCAGCAGAAGGAAGCATGAAGTGCTCCAAAATTTCTTGGTAAACGGGTGCAGTGACTTTGGTTTTCAAAAAACACAATGGACCAACACCAGCAGATGACATTGCACCCCAAATCATCACAGACTGTGGAAACTTAACACTGGACTTCAAGCAACTTGGGCTATGAGCTTCTCCACCCTTCCTCCAGACTCTAGGACCTTGGTTTCCAAATGAAATACAAAACTTGCTCTCATCTGAAAAGAGGACTTTGGACCACTGGGCAACAGTCCAGTTCTTCTTCTCCTTAGCCCAGGTAAGACGCCTCTGACGTTGTCTGTGGTTCAGGAGTGGCTTAACAAGAGGAATACGACAACTGTAGCCAAATTCCTTGACACGTCTGTGTGTGGTGGCTCTTGATGCCTTGACCCCAGCCTCAGTCCATTCCTTGTGAAGTTCACCCAAATTCTTGAATCGATTTTGCTTGACAATCCTCATAAGGCTGCGGTTCTCTCGGTTGGTTGTGCATCTTTTTCTTCCACACTTTTTCCTTCCACTCAACTTTCTGTTAACATGCTTGGATACAGCACTCTGTGAACAGCCAGCTTCTTTGGCAATGAATGTTTGTGGCTTACCCTCCTTGTGAAGGGTGTCAATGATTGTCTTCTGGACAACTGTCAGATCAGCAGTCTTCCCCATGATTGTGTAGCCTAGTGAACCAAACTGAGAGACCATTTTGAAGGCTCGGGAAACCTTTGCAGGTGTTTTGAGTTGATTAGCCGATTGGCATGTCACCATATTCTAATTTGTTGAGATAGTGAATTGGTGGGTTTTTGTTAAATGTGAGCCAAAATCATTACAATTAAAAGAACCAAAGACTTAAACTACTTCAGTCTGTGTGCATTGAATTTATTTAATACACGAGTTTCACAATTTGAGTTGAATTACTGAAATAAATGAACTTTTCCACAACATTCTAATTTATTGAGATGCACCTGTATATACACACACATACTGTATATACACGTGTATATATGTGTATGTATGTATGTATATATATATATATATATATATATATATTACATACATACATACATACATACATACATATATATATATATACACATACATACATACATACATACACATATATATACATATATATATATATATATACATACGCACACATATATATATACACACACATATATATATACACATATTTATTTATTTATGAAAGATAAATATACTAAAATGTATTTAAAATACATTTATTTCATGCTAAGTATTCTATAAATACATTTACATATTTATGCACTTAATAAAAATACCCTGCAATTGTAGTTTTGGTATACTGAACTGCTGCTATACTTAAAGTCTGCTAAACTGGAACAACTAATTTTGTATTTAATGCACTTTAGTGCTGATGTCCAACTATTACTGATATACTGAATTATATTTGTGCTAAAGCGGAACTATTTCAAGTATACTTCAGGTACACTTTAAATATCTTGCATTTATAGACTGATATTATTTAAACATTCGTACAATCATCATCAATAGTGACATTAAAACATGTTTTAGGCTTAATATTAAGAAATGTGTTTTGTGCACAAGTAGTACTCTAAATAAAGTTTAATTATAATTTTTATATCAGTAAGTCTCGAGTGATATGTCAGTAAATATCTCAATAGATTTGAACTATACTTAGTATGAAATTAATGTATTTTAAATATATCACTTTTTTAGGTAGCTAGAATTTCATCCATTTTTATTTACGTTAACTTTTTCAGCTGTGAAATGATGGGCAGTGCTATCAGATACAGAAACAGGCACGGTGATGGTCTGCTGATGTTTAGTTGGCTATGAGGATCATTAGATCTCAAGAATTAGATCTCCAGCAAGCCATGTTTGAGTGTTTATTATTAGTAAAGACCAGACACAGAAAATTAGAGAAATTAGAGAAACCCAACAGAGCCTGTATTGAAAATGCATGACACATAACACAAACCATAAAGATCAGCATCCACAACCAGACCAGCAAAATGAAGAACCAGCAGATCCAGAACTGAGAAGGCCCTAATAAACAGCCCAGCTCTATCAGCGTTAACATGCCCAGCATTCACAGAGCCTCTGAACGCCGCAGACAGCAGCTGAAAGCATCAGTAATAACACTCACCTCCTTCTGAGCGATGCCCATCTTATCTCTCCAGTGCATCAGCACGACGTCGGCCTTCTCTTTGGCGAACTTCTCCACCTCTTTAGCAGCTTTACCCGCGATACGCTGCCACTCCGGGACTTTATTCCTCCCAAACTGGTCCTGCAAAAAAATGATGATTAATGGATATTTAATATTTACAGACAAAACCACTGATTTCTCATTCACTGCTCAGTTTAGCTGTTCATAAAATCTTGTTAGAGGCTAGTGGAAAAAAAAAAACATCCAAAATACACATTTAAGTGTTTATTTTCTTGCACTGTATCTACAGTACTCAGCATCAAAACCTTTCATCAAAGTTGCCCTAAAACCAAAACAATACCCGTTCTTGTCTTAGGACATCTTTGATGAACTTTTTTGATCCACTTCAAATGTTGACTACTATATTTACAATTCCAATCCATATCTTTAAAGAGCTTTTTTCTTCATACAAACTTTACGGTTTTATTCCTCTCTATATTCTGAAGGTTTGTTCATATATCATTCACACTGATTTATACAACATTATACTCCTAAAAACATGGTGCAAATGTGTTTGTTTTCCGTCTGTTGACAGTATTTTCTGATTTATGGAGTGATAAAAAGAGAAATCCAGAATGCTCTCTGGAAAAACCTTTAACTCTAATATGACTTATGAATTATGAACCTGACTTTATCCAATGCTCAGGTTTATGTTCTGAAAATGTATGCAAATGAGTGCATATTTAATTAGATAATGCCTCGTGCATATTTAAACAACATTTCAGAAAACCTGCAATGCATAAAAAGTGATTCTTAATTTCATCAGTAAATTGAAGTATGGTGAGATCTGCTAGTTAAAGGTTTTCTCTATTCATCCTATGGCCTGAAAAGAGGAGATCTGAGAGTAAGAGTGCTGGTCGCTCGTACCGTGGCGATCTTGACGTTGTCGCGTATGTGCATCCTATCCACGTCTTTCTCAGGCACAGGGTCAGAGCTGTCCAGATACGCCAGCAGACCGGTGGGCTAAAACACAGACAGCGATTGGAGATTTCAGTGCTAGCTCTAAAAGAAAAGCCTAAGTGAACGTCCAGCTCACCAGGATCCTCTTGAGCAGGTTCAGGGCGATAGGGTTTTCTGCTGTCCACAAACCCACCAGATGACGACTCAGCTGCCTGCGTGTGATAAGAGAGCCATCAGCACTGCATTAAGGCCTTTTCACACTGAACGCGAAAATTCTGCATGATGACGCTTTTGAATCAAACAATAGATGCCTATGAGGCTATCCACACCAGACGCGATCATTCGCGGCGTGAAAAAGCAAGGATTTTTCCCCCGTCGCTCCGCGATGAAACGGGCCGTCCAATCAGGTTTGAGCTTAGATCATGTGCCCAGAGCAGCTGCTGCTGCACAAAAGGGCAAGAGAGGTGGCGCTGTTTCCAAAACCAGTGTAAACAAACTTAGAAGAAGAGTATTCTGAGAGAGAAGAGAGTGGATGCTGAGCTCTTGTTATTATATTATCTGAGAACAGATGTGTTCTCACATGTTCTTAATATCATTTCTATTAATTCTCCACTGAATTATGTGATCTGGAGAGCACTGTCCGTTTTCTTCCACATGCACAAGTGTTATGAGTTAGAGCGCATCAAGTCTCTAGATCTTCCTTATTAAAAAAATGAGTGAAACACGTTTCTACACATGAAATATTCAAGTAAATAGACATATGATTATGACGATATATTTTCTATATGTTTTGTATGCAGCTCATGGTATTTTTGGATGATTAAGACAATGTTAAATCCATAAATGGATTTCCTCAGACACACATCTGAGGAAAAATGCATTGTTGGTTGGTGCCACCTAGTGTGCAGGTGTGAATTAGCAGAAGGCGATCAATCGTTTCACGCTTGCACCGCTCGCCGGTGATTCGCCTCGCGCTCAGTGTGAAAGGGCCTTTACTCTGCGAGTCGGTCAGTCTGAGCTGAACTGACCTGTTGGTGAGCATCCGCTGGTCAGCGCTGATGGTGAACATGGAGGTGTGCAGGTGTCTGGGTAGAGCTCCTTCACTCAGAGCCAGCTCCTGCATCTTACTGGCGATCTCCTTATCTCCCTCCTGACACACCACACGCACACAGACAGACTATTTTTGACTTTGATTTAATTTAATTTTATCAGCTTTCACAGGCTATTTCATGACAATCAAAGATTATACATTACAATACAGTAGTACACAATACAAAATACAAAAATTTAAATGAATCAATTTTTAAACAGTGTAGATAAAATTCTATAAAAGATTCTTTAAATTTACTTTTGAAAGAAATTGTAAAAGTTTTTCTGGGGTTCATAGACAGAGAGAAAAAGACAAACGACTCACCTCAATGATGGCCTTCATGATCAGACCGGCGCCTTTGATGATCGCCATCGACGGATGCTGTGAGAGAAAGACAAAATACATCACCCTTCAAAAGAAGAATTCATCAGGGATACAATAAATTGATCAAAAGTGACAGTAAAGATGTTTATAATGCCACAATAGATTTCTATTTCAAATAAATGCTGTTCTTTTGAACTTTCTATTCATCTGTGAATCCTGAAAAATAAAATGTATCACAGTTTCCATGAAAATATTGTGCAGCACAACTGTTTGCAACATTGATAATAATCAGAAATGTTTCTTGAGCAGCAAATCAGCATATTAGAATGATTTCTGAAGATCATGACCTGGAAGAGCTTGAAGAGCGTCCGTCCGTCGGAGGCCACCATCTCCAGCAGCATGTCGAACTGCTGGCCCTCGGTGGTCTCGCTGTAAGGAGCGCAGAGGGCAAAGGTCAGGAAGTCCAGCAGCGAGCTGATCACTAGCGCTCCTGTGCCGTGCTCCTGATGAAACAAACACACGAGTGAGCTAAACGCCGCTCGCTGCATCTCATCACAGATCTACAGGCCTGAGACGCACCACGTTACTGATGAACTTCTCCAGGAGGTTCTCCAGGAACTTCTTCGAGGAGAGCAGAGAGGCTTTGTTCAGCTGCTCCTGCCGCAGGTCGTAATCATCGTGCATCGGCTGCACAAACACACAGGCATGTGTTACCATACGGACTTTAATGTGAATCTAGAGGAGGTTTAGCCAGCTTCACTTACACACATCAGAGCACACAGCATGTCTATGGCCGCATGTATCACGCCGTTGTGGTTTCTCTTCAGTGCTTTAACAGTTTTTACTCCCAGCTTCTCTCTAAACCTGCAACACGGCCATAAAATAATTGTAAAAAAAGTTAAAATATTTATTTGTAATATAAAATTTATAAAACATTAGAAACAACAGAGAAAAATAAATAAATACAAAATAAAATAAAAAAATCACTGTCAGAAAATGCCATTTCTGATAATCCATTCAATATTTGCATGTTTAATACAAATACCAAATGAATCCTAGATGTATAAATAGTGGACAGGAGCAATTAAAGTCAATCCATACATCTCAGTGACCCAGAAATAATGATATATGACAGAAAGATAAGAGAGAGAGAGCAGGTGTAAAGCGTTTAAACAAAAGAGGAAACGTAAATTAGCAAAACAAATGAAGGTTTCCTTAAAATGGTTTCAGACAGGAAAGCCAATGGAGAGACAGATGGACAGAAATGAGAAAGAAAAGGGGTACACTGAGATATATGGACTTATATTTACATTGCAGGTTCGAGTCCACCCATGGGACCAGACCTTAGAACAACAGAGCGTTTTATTAAACCAAACAGATCAATGTGAAGAATAACAGAGCATCAACTGGAGGATTCAGTGAATAATAAAGCAGAAGTGTCAGCTCAACACTACATTACTCTCAGGTAGGGCTGGGCGATTTCTACGATTTTATCGATTAATTCGAATTCAAAGTTTTGCCACGATTTTATTTTTTAGAAATCGAGGAATCACGATTTTGAATAGGAATATTTCCAAACGTTAGAATTAGACACTTTGACAATATGCCAATGATAACAGTAAAGAGAAAAGAATGATCCAACCGCATGTCAGCGCATGTTAAACGCTCATGTGTGAGGCGCTCATATCGCTGGGTGCCATTCACACAGAATGCTCTTTTGTGTTGGCAAAGATGAGACGTGGGCAGGGGAATAGGAAAAAATGCAAGAAGATGGGAGTTGAACTTCTTTTAACTTGAGCGCTGGGTCTTTAGAATGCCGCAACAGTCAAACGAGTCCATGCTTACATAGAAAAAACAATGGAAAACCTGTAAAGAACTAATACTATGTCTGATATTTCATGTTTGCATCATGTTGACAGGCTGAAAGCTGACTTTTGGAAAAAAAAATTAACATTTTTTTTTTTTAAAAATGTACGCATTTCCTCGTATTATTTCTGAACAAAGTATGTTTGTACAAGATGTAGTTGTAGTTCATGCATCTTTTCTGCAAAGATATTTAACAAGTGATTTAACATTTACATCATGTTGACAACTTCATGTGCTGCACTTGGAATAGAATTTTCTTTAACTAGAGGGTTAATAAAGAAAAAGTTACATGAGTTACGTTGTAGTTACATTTTCAAGTTGACTAGTTAAAAATCGTTAAAAAAAAAATAATAATACGAGAATCGGTCAAAACTAGATTTTAATTTTTAGCCATACGGCCCAGCCCTACTCTCAGGTTTAATTAAGCGTGATATGTGTGCTGTGTGTTAGGACAGAGGCTGGTGTCGTACTTTGGCAGCTGTGTGAAGGCCTGGAAGCCGGCTTTGGACGCCACCAGACGCCTGATGGCCTGGAACTGGGCCTCCAGCTCAGAGTTGGGCCCCGACAGATCCACATCTTGAGATAAGAGCGCCAGGACCGCATTGTTGATCAGTTTCTCCTTGTTCTCTGAGAACAGACCCTACAGAGGGAGAATAGAGGGAATTCAAACACTGATCGCACAGCACACAGAAATGAAGCACAGAGTCGTCACACACTCACGTCCTGAGTGACGGCGTGTAATACTCCACTGTAAGAGATGTTGGCATTAAATCTGAACACTGCATCTGCAAAATTGCAATCTACAAGAAAGAACAACAAACAGAACCAAGTTACTAGAGTTTACAACCAAACTGAAAAACACTCATTGGAATTATTTTCCCTTTTTATTGGATGGATTCTTTACATTTCACAAAAATGAATGAAACTCATATAAAGTAGGTATTTTGGTTGTTAGTATGTTTTCATTTTCAAACTTTTTAAATAACAATATAGATTCATCACATCCTCCATTTTTGGGGTCAGTAAGATGTTTAATGTTTCTGAAAGAAGTCTCTTCTGATCAGCAAGACTGCATTCATTTGATCAAAAATACAGTAAAAACAAACAAAACAGTTTAAAACAGCTGTTTTCTATGTGAATATCTGTTAAACTGTAATTTATTTCTGTGATGCGCAGCTGAATTTTCAGCATCATTACTCCAGTCTTCAGAGTCACATGATCCTTCAGAAATCATTCTAATATGCTGATTTACTGCTCAAGAAACATTTCTGATTATTATCAATGTTGAAAACAGTTGCGCTGCACAATATTTTTGTGGAAACCGTGATGCATTTTATTTTTCAGGATTCACAGATGAATAGAAAGTTCAAAAGAACAGCATTTATTTGAAATAGAAATCTTTTGTCACATTACAGTATAAATGTCTTTACTGACACTTTTGATCAATTTAATGCATCCTTGATGAATAAGAGTATTAATTAAAGAAATCTTACTGACCCCAAACTTTTAAATGGTACTGTATATGCATATACATAATTATCATAGCTCAGTCCTTCTAATATTTACTGCTCTCTGGAGCTGAGGTCTAAGATCTAAGGTTTAAGTTCACTGTGCTTCTCTCTCAGCAGTGGGTTTTCACTAATATGAGCTGAAAAACAATCATATTGACCAGCGGAGCCAAGATCATGACATTTATGAGAAATATAAATCTAATTTCCTGCTCCACAGCACTAAAGATCCCTGCGGGAAGCAGAGGACAGCACGCAGTTTGTGCCGCAGAGCGAGATCTGATTCTCCAAATCACTAACCATCGCACACTTTAGATCGGGGGAAACAGTATGTTTAATATGAGAAGCGTGATGAGCTGATGATGGACGTACTGGGAGGAGCGGCGAGGAAGCGCAGGTGCAGGCTCTCCACCTCCTCATCCACAGGCATACTGAGCAGGCCCCAGCGCTGGCCCCTGTGTGTGGGGGCCATCTTCACACACACGTCCCTGTTCCCCGAAGCCCTCACGCTGTCCAGCAGACTCGCCAGCAGAGAGTCCCTACAGACAGACAGCCACCGTCAGACTCTGATATATCTGACCCTGGAGCACAAAAGCAGTCATAAGTAGCACAGGTATATTTGTAGCAATAGACAACAATACATTGTATGGGTCACAATTATCCATTTTTCTTTTATGCCAAAAATCATTAGGATATTAAATAAAGATCATGTTCCATGAAGATATTTTGTAAATTTCCTACCGTAAATATCTCAAAACTTCATTTTTGATTAGTAATATGCATTGCTAAGAACTTCATTTGGACAACTTTAAAGGTGATTTTCTCAATATTTAGATTTTTTTGCACCCTCAGATTCCAGATTTTCAAATAGATGGATCTCAGTCAAACCATACATCAATGGAAAGCTTATTTACTCAGTTTTCAGATGACGTTTTCGAAAAATTGACCCTTATAACTGGTTTTGTGGTTCAGGGTCATATATGAGGAGCAGGAACAGGCGTCTGTGATGCAGTACCTTTCTGTGGAGCAGTACTTGCGTATCTGACCGCGGATGAACTCGACGGTGAACACCTGAGGATTGTCTGAATCACAGATCAGAGCGAACACCTGCACAACACACAAACACACCAGCACGCCATGATTATACAAACATCAACACTATATTCTGTATATACAGTCTTATTTCTAATGCAGTTCTCAAGTGATTTTGATATGCGGCCAAAATATGCAAATGTCAATTTATGCCATTATCAGTTCACGTTATTCCAAAGAAAAATGCCATCACATATAGCCTGCCCATTCATATTTTTATACGATCCAAACCCTATTCTATAACTTCCGCCCAATAACTTTTCATTGAGTATGCTGTTTTGCCCTGAAATATATCAGATTAATGCACAGTAAAATGCACTGCGATTAAGCTATTCACTATGGAAGCCTGTTTTCACCACGGAATAAAAAAAAATTAGTCTGCAAGTTTATATCTCATAATTCAGAGTTTATATCTCAAAATTCTGAGTTTAGGCCTATATCTCATAATTCTGATTTTATCTCTCACAATACTGAGTTTATATCTCATAATTCTGAGTTTATATCATATTTATGTGTTTATATCTCGCAATTCTGAGTTTATATCATATTTATGAGTTTATATCTTGCAATTCTGAGTTTATATCATATTTATGAGTTTATATCTTGCAATTCTGAGTTTATATCATATTTATGAGTTTATATCTTGCAATTCTTAGTTTACATCTCGCAATTCTGAGTTAATATCGATATTTTATATAAAAATAAATAAATAAATAAAAAGTCAGTTGCTTCATCAGACCATGTGCTGCTTCAGTATTTGACCTGAGCTGTGATCAGACAGACCTCTCCGAAGGGCTTGACGGTGACGATGTTGTAAGAGGCAGGGTCTCTCTCCACCAGACACGTCTCTGTGAGCGCCAGGATCCTCTTCACAGGCTCCTGAGTCAAACACAACCACCAGCATCCATCAGATCAACCCAACACACACCAGAAAGCACATCAGATCCTGAGCTGCTCTTACTGCACTCCGCGGCGTGATCTTCTGCACGATGAACTCAGTGAGTGAGGTGATGCACTCATCTGAACCGTACTTCCCCAGACGCTCGCCGAGGAAGCCCTCGAACGTCAGAAGCTCCTTACGCAGCCGCAGCGTGATGCCAATGAAGTTCCCGGCGTGTTCGATCGCGCTGCGAATGATCTCATCACGATGCTCAGACGCAAAGAGATGCTGGAGTGAACGAGAGACCGTTAGTACTGAGCGAATAACAGGTTACTCCTGCTCCAATCCTAAGTTGCTTTGGATAAAAACATCTGCTAAATGAATAAATGTAACCTTGGACCACAAAACCAGTCATAAGGGTAAATTTTTTGAAATGGAGATTTTTTGAATAAATAATCTTTCCATTGATGTATGGTTTGTTAGGATAGGACAATATTTGACTGAGATACAACTATTTGAAAATCTGGAATCTGAGGGTGCAAAAAATCTAAATATTGAGAAAATCACCTTTAAAGTTGTCCAAATGAAGTTCTTAGCAATGCATATTACTAATCAGAAATTAAGTTTTGATATATTTACAGTAGGAAATTTATAAAATATCTTCATGGAACATGATCTTTACTTAATATCCTAATGATTTTTGGCATAAAAGAAAAATGGATAATTGTGACCCATACAATGTATTGTTGGATATTGCTACAAATATACCTGTGCTACTTAAGACTGCTTTTGTGCTCCAGGGTCACAAATGTAAATGCATTCAGGACTGAACACACACCAGCCTGCTGAAGCCTCCATAGAGGACGCAGAAGCCGCCCTGATAGTCGGAGAGCTCGACGAAGCCCTCGACGCAGCGGTAATCATACGAACAGATCACGCGGTTGGTCTGAGGGTCGATCTGATCGATGCCTCCGGGAGTGACCTCCAAACACACACTCTTCCGTGTGTCGCTCCAGTGATGCTTAAAGCAGTTATAGCGCTGAGAAAACAAGAGCAGAGCTATGAAAACACTCACTCGGGCACATCAAGCATCTTAAACACTCAACAAGAGCCTCAAAGAGTGAGGAATATGGCCATTTGAGGTCTGAATTAGGGCTGTTAAACAGTTAAAATGTTTAATCTATTGAATCACATGATGTAATGATTTATTATTTGCACATCAATTTGGGCTGAGAAATTACCACCACAAGTCATTATTGCCTCAGATGAGAAAAGCATCGAATGGACATCAGAAAAGAAGCTTTAGAAAGAAATTTTGATTCAACATTACTTAATCATAAAAAAATGGGCATTAGTGTTTTTTTAAATGAACAGTGAAATATGAAATAAGCGAGTCGCTGTTTTAATAATTAAGTCATTGAATCATTCAATTACCCAATTCATTCAGTAACGAATCACTGCTTTGTGTTGATCAGAGATGCTCAACAGTTCTGCTGTGGTTTTGACTGAACTATTTCCATTTGTGAAACTGAGCAAAAGAGACAATATTGTGTCTATAATAGGGCTGTGCGATATGGACAAAAAAAAACCTATCGTGATTTCTTTGATCAATTTTGCGATTTCAATTTTAATCACGATTTTGACACACATAGACATGCTTTACAGTCATAAATGCATTCAGTGTGAATTTGAAACATATTTCCAAAAGAAAACAAATTAGAGCTTCATCAAAAAGCTGTAACATGTCTCTAGAACAGACATAAAGCAAAATAATCACTAAGTAAATGTGTAGCAAAATGTCGCTAGAACAGACATGGCAAAAAAAAAAATCCCTGGACACAAAATAAAAATAATTTTGTGTCCAGGGATTTTTTTTTGCCATGCACTGATCATAGAGCTCTTTGTGGCGTTGCCTCAGATGTTGAAATAGATTTGTTGTGCCAGGTTCACGTACTCCGTCTGCAGTGTGTATACAGTATGTACTCATTTTGCTTTCGCACAGGACGCGTTTGCAGTCCGCTCCTGATCCGCGGCTGTTTACAAACACAACATTTATCCATTATTTTGATTTCACGTGCAAATGTTGTTACTGAAAATGCTTTTTCAGCATTGTGATTCTCTTTTATCACTGTACAGTAATACAATCTTTCATAGACTTATTCACGTTTAAACTCAATAAATATAACTATTTTCCTACCTCCACGAGTGCCATCTATTATTGCCTTGTTTATCTAAAAGTGCACTTTTGCTTGTTTTAAATCTAGCCGAAAAGCCATGTGTTGACTGTGAAACAGTAGACTTTAAATATATGTATTTATGGTGTAATTACTACATTTTCGTGTCAATCAATGCTAATTTTTACCGCTAGCAATGTGCTGTCACATTAATTCAGCGCGTGCAGCACAGCAGAAAAGACTCTGTGCGAATCCATCGCTGCATGACCATGTGCAGTGTGAACGCTCTGATCCGATAACATTGATCCGATCCGATCCGATTCACATGTGTGAATCTTGTTTGTTCTGTTCTCACGCTGCATTCTGATTGGTTTAGATAGCATACTACAGAAGGTCGGGGGCGTGGAAAATTGTGCTATACAGTAATTTAGAAATGATGATTTAGTGATTTTATGACGATTTCGATTAATTGCACAGCTTTAGTCTACAATGTAACAGTATTAAGTTTTTGCTCACTGAACTGTTGTATAAATCAATATCGCATCATCAATGGTGCAGATATTAGGGAAAAACCGCACTCTTGCTGGTGTGATATTGCTAAACTATATCACATGATATAAATATTAGAGGGTGATTTTTTGCGCTCATATCTACAATTTTAGGCTCATATAACTGCATTCTCACATAACTCCATCACACAGTCAGTCGTCCTGTATTCAGTTCATCAGGCACTGAATCAGTGTGAGGTGATGGACAGATCTGGAACGGGCGCTGCGTTAAATGCATTTATCATTTTAACACTTAATTTATTACAAAATTAATAGCACCAAATTAGCTTGTTAAACTGACAGCCCTATTTTAAATGTTTGGTGGCCGGAGTCCTAACATGCTCATATTCGATTGTGTTTTTATGTAAAATATAAATTTGTGTGTCAAACGTCCTTCTTTGATGGGACTGTACTCACTCTTCCAGTGATTTTCCCCTCTGAGAAGTCTGTTCTGAATCTCTGTGGAGAAGAGAGAGAGCGTCAGAGTAAATCATGACGTAAAGAGCCGATGAAGAACGACTCATTCTCCGGTGAAGGACGATGATGTGGAATGACCAGTCACATGACTTCTTTAATAAAGCATGTCACTTCATTTCCGAGCATGTCATCGTTTAGCGTTTGCTTGAGCGTTCATAACAGAGCAGTATTCCTCACCAGCGCTTCTGTTAGCAGCTCTGTGCGATGCTCAGTGGAAAACTTGAGTGTTTCGGACTTCTTCCCGCTGCCCTTGCGGAAGGTGAGGTTGAACTCGGTGCCCTGGCCCTTCCCGACCGGAGCGATGCCACAGATATCACCGTAAGGCCACTGAGAGAGACAATATCACACAACATTCATAACATCTCCAATGCTTAAACACACGAAACAACATCTACAACATATTTAACTTCCTTAATGTGACGTATCATGAAGCATATTCAGAAGGAAATAATGTAAGGCAGGACTTGATTTTATCCATCAGATCATGAAAGGGTTTGGTAACACTTTATTTTAAGGTGTTCTTGTTACACGTTACATGCACTTACTATTATAATCACAAATTATGCATAATTACATGCATATAACCCTAAACCAACCCTAATCCTAACCATACAGTAAGTACATGTAGTTAATTAATACTACTCAGTACTTAAATGTATAATTACACTCTAACAAGGACACCTTAAAATAAAGTGTAACCAAGGGTTTCAATAATACTATTGGTTAAGATTATTTTTCTGTGCCCATGTGGCTTTAGTTATGTCAGAAGTTCATTATTTTTTTTAAAGAAAAAAAATGTACACTTATAATTTAAGATGTACTATTAGTTTAACTAAAGCAACAGCATATGTGCAGAGGTTTTGTTTACATAACAATAATAAGAGCTGTTAATGTTAATATAACAGCAATAGAGAATAATAATAATAGTAATAATATTTGTATTACCATTATCGTAAATAATAACAACAATAAAAATATGAAACCAACAAATATAATTGTCATCAATAATATAAAACTTATATTACTTATTCTATAAGCACGCATAACTGTAGATTTAATCTGTCAGCAGAGAGATGAAATGAAGTACCTGGTTAGTCACTTCTAGTGTGGTGGGGTTGTATGTGGTGATGCCATGTGTTCCCACGGAGAAAACACGCTTGTACCTGCAGAAACACAAAAACAACCATTCTAAAACTCTGCACTCAATCAAACCCTGAGATTAGATATTTTAATCTCATATAGTGTATATAATTGTGATATAACTTTTTCAAAACTGGACCGTCATCTAATGCATAATCTTCCGTCTTGGAGAATAAAGCGAGACTTGTTGTAATCAGAGACATGAAAAACCAGACATGGTCAATAATGACATTGTTTTCTGTCTCTGTGCCCAAAAATGCTGCCCGCAGACGGTCTGACAATAGCAGCTGCAGTAATTAGACAGAAGCGTGTTTGTGAGAGAGAAGCATAAACACAGAATCACTCTATTAAAGTCCACAAACCCAGAGCTCCTGTCACTGTGAGCCAATCACATTAGAGCAGCTCTTCTTCATCTGAAGGACATGACAGAAGAATCACCACTGGCCAGTACTTATATTACAGTTTACTCAGACTTCACACACACACACGCACACACACACACACACACACACACACACACATTATACACACACACACTATACACACACAAGACTGAATTGAGTTTTGAGTCACATGTTTGCTGCTTGAACTGAGGAGCTACAGCGATGTCAAGCCACATTAGAGCGTCAAAACCACACGAACTCTTTGAATAACCTGGTCAAATTAACAGAATAACAGACTCGGTTTCATATCAGAGGTAACAAAACAAAGCTTGTTTTGATTATTGTCTGGCAGGCAATATACTGTAGATAGCTAATATTAAGTGTTTTATTCACACATCATAGAGGAAAAGATCAGTTTCACGTAATCATAATCTCCATATATAGCTCACATAGTGTTGGATGGAAATTCAGTCAATTTCTGCATTTGATTAGTTTCAATTCAGTTTCAATTATGAGCTGTGTTATAATAATGGAGGGTTCATGGAATTATATCGGTCTGTGACACAGATACAGCTGCATTACCCAGCATCCTCCTCTGAGCCCAGGAGACCTGAAGCGTCATCATTATCACACACTAAACACACACACGTACACATATATATATTTTTTATATACATATACATATATATATATATTAATGTATTGAGCTGAGAGGAGCACAGAAGAGTCACATCTACTCACATCTACACACACCAAACACTGAGATTCTATGCGATACGCGTTTACATGAAGAATTATGAGTGAGTATTGAGTTTTCATTAGGCATACGGATGAAGCTTCAGTCCTGAGTCTGACATCAACAGAAACAGAGATCCTGAATATACCAGAAACACCCAACAAAAACCACCGACAGCTTGAAAAAGCCTCTTCCACCCACAAACATACTCGTTATTGTGTTATTACAAACAAACTGAACAAAAGACGGCTTAACAGGCAACACTCGTCTAACAGGCCGGAGGAAAAACATCAGCGCTTTCACAGACAGACACAGAAAGAGCCCTGCGTTTCTGATCCGTGGAGCAAGACGTCTTACAGCAGAGAAAAACAGAAGAGAAGTGGTGATGTGCACTTTCGCTACAGAGCATAGTATCGTAAACCCACAACAGAGAAACCTGCCCTGTCAGCAGTTTAATATTCTCAACGTCTCATCTGGGAACCAAACAAACCAGCAGGAACACAGGTCACCAATAGCCGTGTTTCCACTGTGGGGCCAAAAGCGGGCGTGCTAGTGTGTGCCAAAGCCAGTCGCGTTTCTACTGTCACTTCCGGGGCTTGATCGTGCCTCCTCGGTGCTTCATCGGGGCCAGTGGCCCGGGTTTTGTGGCCCGACGAAAACCTTGGGCCAAAGCGGGCCAGCTGGGGCTAGAGGAGTGATTATGAACAAAGACTGAGTTTCTGCACGTCTGGAGTAAACAGCTATAACACCAGCATTAAAGACTTTTAAAATAATTTTAGCTCAAAACTCACTTTCAGACAGCAGCGAGTGTTTGAAATAACTTCTGTTTGAGATCTGATGTGGATTATGATCACCATACAAGGCAGAAATATTAATAAGCGTTGCAAAAGATGCACGCTAGCCATTAACGTTACCATAGTAAACATGGTAAATACGACCGCTGGAAGAAATCAGACGTCAGCTGATCATTCTCTATCACAAACGTATTTATTTAGTAACATTTTATCTGTCATAAGTCTCGTCTCGAGACTTTAGCTCCACGCATGTCATAAAAATATAATGCTTTTTGTTCAGGAGCTCCCTCTGCTACTCACGTCGTATTTTTGATGGAAAAAAAAAATATATAGAAATAATCATCTAAATGTGATGTAGGCTATACTGTGACTACAAATAAACAGAAACAGACTCGACTGAATAAGCAGGCTATGTGTCCTCTTTCTTCCAAGTAGTTGTGACATAACGGTTCATACCGCTTTTTTTCTGTGACTAATTTTTAATCCAGATAAATTAATTCATTATGATCAATGTTTCACTTCTTATTGTAGAACATTGAAGCTTTTTTAATCTTTAACAAAGCATGCAAACAAACGGCCGCTTTTATCATGTTGGTTGTGTGATTGCGCTAGTTCCAGAGACTTATTTCTTATTAGTTTCTGATAACTTCTCTTTGTTGTGGAAATGATGGGGTTGCGTGAGGTTGTTCCAGAGAGGCGTGTTAAGGACGGGTTTCAGTGAAGCGCTGCGGAGCTTCTGGCCGACGGTGGAGAAGGGCTTGGTGCTACAGCTCCGAGGTTATTAGCCCCGCCGGCCTGTTTAAAGCACTGGCCCGAGAGTGGAAAAGCGGCTAATATGTGTGTGTGAAGGACCATCAGATACAAAATAAGTCAATAAATAAATAAAAACCCTTCTTCCTTTGTGAAGGGAGGGACGTTTTCATCAGCATCTCATCTGCTGCACAGCTGACAAACACACACACGCTCTAACAGAGACGCGTCAACACAGATATTAGAGTAGAGTTTACCAACACACGATAAATGACAGCAAACACTGAGAACAACTGACTCATATCTGTGGGTGGACACGCCGTTATCACTTCAGAAACAAACACTCGCTTTACATTTCTGATCCAATTCTGAGTTAAACTGCAAATATAAATGCTAGTATGACAATATTTCACTCGACTTCTTTCTGTCTCTCTGACCTTGTAGAACAATATACAGGCTGCTGAGAGCAGAGTCACATGAGCGGTTAATTATTCATCATCTGTGGCTTTTAACATCTTCCCTTCAACACCACACACACACACACACACACACACACACACACACTCTCTCTCTCACACACACACAGTATTCACAGAATACCACATATGTGAGAAATGCTCAACTACACTTGGTGCACAACTTAATCTTTCCTTCCTGAAGCAAGATTTTTTTTATATTTTTGGAAATTGTGCCAAAGATTCTTGCCTCATTATTTCATTAATAATGACTTTACACAGAATCAAAAATGCATGACAACATTTATAATTTCAGTGGTAATGACTGGATTCCACTTGTTGAATTAAACACAGAGCATAATGAAGTCATGTGACAAAGTAGCTTCAAATCAGTTTGAAGTAATTTTTGCATAATAAGCAATTTTTCATATACTATTAAATCACTAGGCAGTATACAGTGTGTAATGCAGATTATGCTGTACAGATTAGTACACATACAGCCAACGCATTTGAAGACACTGGATTAAAACAAGAAATGAAATCAGGAACTCATCACTGAGGTCAAGAAGTTCCAATCTCACAATCGAACATTGAGTTTTTGGCCACAGTCTGCAAACAGTGCATCTGCCAAAAAGACAAGCATGAGATACTGAGCCGTTCTCTGTTAACTGAGACGGTCCAAAAGCTTCATCATCATCAGCTCAGATGAGGTGATGACAGATGAATGAGATCCAGAGGAATCAATCCTGGCTGATCTCTGAAGAGATGACGCAGCTGGAGGAATCTCTTTACACGTCCAGAGCTGCGAGAAACCACAGTCTACAGCTGTATAACACTGACAGAATCAGACCTACGAGTCTTCCAGTTTGGCTTTACTGTCTCGTGTGCTGGCAAAGAGTAATCCTGCACACAACCAGTGTCGGGCAGTAACTAGTTACAGTAATAATATTACTTTGTGCAGTAACTAGTAGTGTAACTAATTACTAATAGATTTTAGTAATAATATTACAGTTACTATCCATAAAACAGCACGTTATTTAGTTACTTTTGATGCCTTAACCCCTACTGATTTGAAGTCCAACAATCCAATAATTCCTAGATTCATTTTCAGAATTTTCACAACTCATGAGCACATGAATTCAGCAGTGCAGCAGACAAGCTTGGAATATGGAAAAGCTTACATTCAGCAGATGGAGATATTGGCATTACATTGATTTTGTGAGAAGTGAACACTGATGTGTAAATTAGGGTTAGGGTTAGATTACTCTGGTATTACTCATTACTTTACTCAGGTATTACATCCTTCTGATCCTGATAGAAATTGTATAAAATCTTTTTATAGATTTTTTTTTTTTTTTTTTTTTTTTTACTTTTTTAAAACTTTTTAAACATTTTCTTATGAACTTATATGGTTTAATTTGATAAAATAAATCATGGAATATAATCGTATATGGGTAACAGAGAAATTATAGCTACAAGTTACACATGACAATTAATGAGATTAACACTTTTACTTAAACGTTACTATTAATCACCACTGAGTGTTTGTAATAACTTCTGACTGCGATCCAGTGTGGATTTTGGTCAAATGATGAGGCAGAAATACATTGTTAGTAACAATTCAGAAGAATTTTATGGGGAGTATATGCAATATACAACTTCTGTGGGGCGTGAAAGAAAAGTAATGTAACTAGTAGTGTAACTAATTACTGTTGCCTGAAAGTAGTAAGTAAAGTAATAATATTACTTTTGAAAGGAGTAACTAGTAATGAGTAATAAATTACATTTTTTGAGTAACGAGCCCGACACTGCACACAGCACAGGCTGCTCTTGAGTGAAGCGGAGATCAACAGCAGCGTAAGTGACCCTATAGATCAGGATAATAACCACTGCTTCAGCTCACAATATAACCTGCGTGTCTGCACGGGCAGGAAGACTGGATCAGCGGTGGACGTGTCAGGGCTCACTTTGCTTTCATTTCTGCTCTCTCTTTTTATTTCAACAGCTACATGACACACATGTGGTACTTTCCTTTATTAGGAAACTGAAAGCTAAACATCTTCCCCTAACGAGCCAGCTCTTTCCACATACTCTGACAAACCTGATGAAAACAGGGCTGTTGTACTGTCACAGAGTCCCAGTGCTTTTGTCCACACAAAGAAAGTCAGTGGTGTCCAAAATAATTCTAAAATATTTTTCTGAAATATCTGTGTTTTTGTTGAATTAGGAAAGTCAAACATGTTTCTAATGAGGATGAGTAAAAGACAGATTTATTATTTTTGGCAGAACTCTCTTCACACTAAAAGCCCACCATTTTAGAGTTTCTGTCAGTTGTTGCATAATTTACTCCACGTCTGTCAGAAATGAAGCTCTCTGTATGTCCACATCAAGTCCAGCGGAGCTGACCAATAACTGGAGACTTCCTGTGTGTGTGTGTGTGTGTGTGTGTGTGTGTGTGTGTGTGCATCTAATAAACTCTTAGTGTCTGCTGTCACATGATTAAGGAAAAATACAGACCAGTTTCCTCACAAACACTGCAAAAACAACCAAGACTTCGAGAAGTCTGAATGAAACTAGGATGAAATTATTTATACCCTAACATTCACAAGTTCTTCCTGCCCATCAAATCCTATAAGCATAGCCAAAGATTACAGGTTAAAGAGTGAGACACAAGAGAGCTACGGCTTAACGAGATCATGGGTAATTAATTACTCAGGCTCTCAGCAGCGTTTGTAGCTGCATTTATCACCACTTAGATCCAGAAAACCTGTGGATCCTCATTCAGCTCAACTTCTGTCTGGAAATTCAGCCTTTAAAGGAACGGTTCACCAAGAGGCACAGTATCACAATGAAAGAGAATGGGCCTGGTGCAATTCACTGATAGGATTTAAAAGCAGCAAACAGATGCAAAATGCAAGACAAGAAAAAGGTGTCAGTCAATGAATGATCTTCACGGCGATAAATCTCACTGAAGCCGGAGCTCTGAAACATGAAGGTCATGAAACCCAATAAGCAGGTCGCTCTGAATGAAGCGTCTCATAGAAACGGAGAGGAACGAGGCACTTACTTCCCCCTCCAGGAGTGTTTGGTTGTGTAGAAACAGGCCAAATCTTTGTTGTCTTTGAGGACGTTCATCTTCAGGCAGGGCCTGTGAAAAGAGAAGAGCGTCAGTCTGGAACTCAAACCTGATTGACCTCCTGCTCAGGGATGACAAAAGCATGGAATATGATCACATAAGCCGTCATAGGGAAATATGGAAATGCATTGAGCAGTTTCTGATAGTATGTAACAGGACGACTGTCAGATGGTACACTTCTGCAAGAGATTACTCAAAGCACTCACAAATCACTTTTGAAGTGAGTAATTTTAGAAGTTAAAGGGATAGTTCACTCAAAAATGTAAATTCTGACATCCTCATGTCATTCTAAAGCCATAACATTTCTATTCATTCAGATTTGAAGAAATTTAGCAATACTTCACTTGCTCACCAATGGATCCTCTGCAGTGAATGGGTGCCGTCAGAATGAGAGTCCAAACAGCTGTTCAAGCAATATTACGGCTTATGAACTCTTTGTATTTGAGCCGGAGGCAACAGTGTGAAGTTAAAAAACGTCTTAATGCTGGATTTGTTTCAGCTTTTGTCTTCTCCAGATGTTAACTGATGGACTGGAGTGCTGTGGATTATTGTGATGTTTTTATCAGCTGTTTGGACTCTCATTCTGACGGCACCCATTCACTGCAGAGCATCCATTGCTGAGACACTGATGCAGAGACACATTTCTACAAATCTGATGAAGAAACAAACTCATCCTGATCTCAGAATTCACAACTGCTGATACTAGTTATGATACCACAGCAAAAACTAATACTAGGCTAACTAATGTCAGTAAAAAAGTCTTTATACAGTAACAGTGAAAGTACAGTTATTCAAGACAAATAAACAGTCAGTCACAATAAGATTTTCTCTTTTTCTCATCTTGCTTGATTAACATTAAATGACAGCAGGTTTATTTACTGTCGAACCCTGAATAATCCTGCCACACCGCAAACTCCCAACGCTTCCTAAAACATCAGCAAGCTCACTCGCCACGGGACACAGATTCCACGCCTCACCTGCGTGTTTGTTTTTGAGTCAGGCCAGAGATTCAGAGAGCCAGGGGAGTGAAGCATTATGGGTAATGCTCACAGATGCAAAATCAACCTTTGATGAGTTTAGATAATGGAAATTACTTTGTGCCAACCATAAAAACAGGCTATGAATTGTTTCACTCACAATTAAATATAATACAGAGAACATTGTATTCAGAGAAAGGTTGGAAGAGCAGAGAGTAAGTTCAGAGAGATCAGATCCATGAATGTCTCTGTCAGCAGAGCTGAAAACACTGACTCCTTCCTTCCTTCCTCCGCTCCGCTCCTCCATCACAGCGGCTCAGAAAGAGCCTGACTCTCAGCGGATGAGAGATAATCATTCATCACAGGATTCTCACTGACTCAGGCTTTCTGACGCTCTTAACCCTGGGTCATATTTAACCTTGGCTTATGTAATCCTGCTCCATGTTTAATACTGTTATACTGGATAGCCAGGTTTGGAGATTACATTGCTAAACTCTGAGCTAAGGCTGGAATATGCATATTAATAAAACCGATTGGAGAAGTATAATACATGATGACAATGTGAGTTGTGTAAATGTGCTCTCGATGTCTTCAAATTACAATAAAACCAAACTCTTCATCACTCCACTGAGTGAAATATATACAATTCCTGATCTAGACGACTGAATGCACTTTATAAATTGACTAAAAACATGTAACATTAATCGGATTAAAAATAGAAGCCTTTGTGTTTTAAAAATGAATGTAAATCAATGAATAATGAGGAGGAATAAATAGGGCTTTCACAGGCAATCCTTTTGACAAAACAGATCATTTTTTTCCTCTAAGGCTTGATTATAAATGTGTTAACAAATACTCAAAAAGTGCTCATCCATGGATAGTCTCCCTAACTCACTGAGAACGTAAATTATAAATCAATCGAAGGAAGTCCTGGAGGACGATGATGCAGTCATCTTAATCTATGAAACAACTAAAGCCAAACTCGCTAATTAAAACAAATCAAATTCATAATAAACACCAAACCCAGACTCAGTCAACAGATTGAAATCTCTGATGTCCAACATGCTCCTCCTGAACGTGTAATCCTGGTAATCTAGAATCTATCAGTCTGGTGGAAGCACAGTATTGGGCTGCGATGCATTAATAGCAGAAGATCGGCGCTTCCAGAACAAGGTCACGTGATCAACATCAACAGCTCTTAGCGAGGATCAATAAAGCAGTTTATCACTGCACAGAAACACATCATCTTCTGTGATCTCTGTACAGTTCCGTGCTGTACAGTGGAGACATTCATGAAACTGATCTCTGCTGGACGAAGCATTTTTGAAAGATTTTATGAATGCAAAGCTCCAATCTAATGCTGCAATAAAGCTTCTGATGAACCTGTAGCTGCTGTAAACACACGCTTTCAATAAAACATAATGACAGGCATGAGTGTGCTGTATGACATTCACACTAACATCACACAACTGATCACTACACACTCCACATCTCTCACTCACACACTCCACATCTCACACACACACACACACACACTCACACACTCCACATCTCACACACACACACACTCTCACACACTCACACACTCCACATCTCACACACACACACACTCCATGACTAACCTCAGATCATACTGAAAGAAAGAACCATCTTTTATGAAAGTAAAGCAATAAGAGTTTAAGAAACACAATATTAAAAGTAATAGTAATAATAATGATGTCTAAAAGCTTCACATTGTTTGAAGGAAATTTGAAATTAATTCATTAGAGATTTTTAATAAATTAGTTATTATTATTATTAGATTAGAAGGTGTTTTTGCAGGAACTGTTTACCATAGAAAAATAATAGATCTCAAATGGAATCTAAAATACAAAGTTAAAAAAAACAAAAAACAAAAACAAAATAGATCATTTCAACGCCTGATATGTAGCAAAAATGAAAGAAAAAATAAAGCAGTGTTCAGAGGATGACCGAGTCACATGCTCATGCCCTGAAACAACACCGCAGTCAATACAAACTACTGCAGTTACTTCTGTTTTATGATAGAAACGTTAAACGACCGACATTTACGTTCAGTGAAGCAAACTACTCGACTTTTTTCTCAAATATGCCCATTTTGAGAGAGAGAGAGTAAGTGTGTGTTAATTATCTGCATCTGTTTGTCTGTCCCTACAAACAATGAAACTGTGAATTTAGTTCTGCTTATAGGAAACTATTTTATTACAATAAAAGTTGCGGGGTAGTGTTGACAAGTTTCTGTGTGCAAGTAATGTGTGTGCGTGCATCAATTAAAGCATATATTTCTAAAATCGGCCCCCCCCCCAATGTTTAAGACATGGTTACAGCCTTACTGTACACACACACTGTACACACACACTGTACACACACACTGTACACACTGTACACACACACTGTACAGACACAGTACACACACTGTACACACACACTGTACACACACTGTACACACACACTGTACAGACATAGTACACACACTGTACACACACACTGTACACACACTGTACACACACACTGTACACACACACTGTACACACCCACAGTACACACACACTGTACACACACAGTACACACACACTGTACACACACAGTACACACACACTGTACACACACACTGTACACACACTGTACACACACACAGTACACACACACTGTACACACACACTGTACACACACACAGTACACACACTGTACACACACACTGTACATACACAGCATTAATGAGGTCTGTGTGGTAACTCTTTTAATCAGTCTGAGAGTGCTCCAGAACTATTCACCTGCAGTCTCTCTCAGAACAGAAGAAACACACACACTGTACACATACTGTACACACACACTGTACACACACACACTGTACACACACTGTACACACACACTGTACACACACACTGTACACACACACTGTACACACTGTACACACACACTGTACAGACACAGTACACACACTGTACACACACACTGTACACACACTGTACACACACACTGTACAGACATAGTACACACACTGTACACACACACTGTACACACACTGTACACACACACTGTACACACACTGTACACACCCACTGTACACACCACAGTACACACACACTGTACACACACAGTACACACACACTGTACACACACAGTACACACACACTGTACACACACACTGTACACACACTGTACACACACACAGTACACACACACTGTACACACACACTGTACACACACACTGTACACACACACAGTACACACACTGTACACACACACTGTACATACACAGCATTAATGAGGTCTGTGTGGTAACTCTTTTAATCAGTCTGAGAGTGCTCCAGAACTATTCACCTGCAGTCTCTCTCAGAACAGAAGAAACACACACACTGTACACATACTGTACACACACACTGTACACACACACACTGTACACACACTGTACACACACACTGTACATACACTGTACACACACACACACTGTACACACACACACACACACACACACTGTACATACACTGTACACATACTGTACACACACACACTGTACACACAGCATTAATGAGGTCTATGCGGTAACTCTTTTAATCAGTCTGAGAGTGCTCCAGAACTATTCACCTGCAGTCTCTCTCAGAACAGAAGAAACACAGTCTGTCTTCTGTTCTTTACACACAAGATTATTAACCTTGTTCTATATCAGACAGCAGATACGAAACTTAACAAAATTATAAAAGGTAAAAAAGACAAAAAACACGAGACTCGCAAACAGATCTCCTGCAGTCATAATCAGAGTTATGAGAGAGAGAGAGAGAGAGAGACGGAGAGAGAGAGAGAGAGAGAGAGACACTGAGAGAGAGAGAGAGAGAGACAGACAGAGAGAGAGAGAGAGAGA